>JAJIBD010001861.1:0-110444 GCA_021461705.1 Cryptotis parvus
GATATTTAATCCATTTTGATCTGATTTTTTGTGCATGGTGTTAGACAGAGGTCCAAATTCATTTTTTTACATGTAGCTGCCCAGTTTTCCCAGGACCATTTGTTGAAGAGGCTTTCCTTACTCCATTTTGGACTCTTTGCATCTTTATCAAAGATTAAATGATCATGTGTTTGAGGATGGGTGTCAGGATACTCAACTCTATTCCATAGGTCCACAGGTCTGTTTTTATTCCAATACCACACTGTTTTAATTACTACTGCCTTGTAGTAGAGTTCGGTTGGGAAAGGTGATGCCTCCCATCTTCTTTTTCCCAAGAATTGCTTTAGCTATCCGTGGGGGTTTATTATTCCATACAAGTTTCAGGAGTGTTTGGTCAATTTCTTTGAAAAATGTCATGGGTATCCTTATAGGGACTGCATTGAATCTGTATAAAGCTCTAGGGAATATTACCATTTTGACATGTTGATTCTCCCCATCCATGAGCAGGGAATGTGTTTCCATTTCCTCGTGTCCTCTTCATTTCTTGAAGCAGAGTTTTGTAGTTTTCTTTGTATAGTTCCTTTGTACCCTTGGTTAAGCTGATTCCTAGGTATTTGATTTTCTGTGGCACAATTGTGAATGGAATCATTTTCTTAATATCCCTTTCTTCTCTTTCATTATTTGTATATGGGAAAGCCACCAACTTTTGGGTATTGATTTTGTACCCTGCCACACTATTATAAGCATCTATTGTTTCTAGGAGATTTTTGGTAGAGAGTTTAGGGTTCTCTAGGTATAATATCATGTCATCTGTGAATAATGATAGCTTGACTTCTTCCTTGCCTATCTGGATGCCCTTAATGTCCTTTTCTTCTCTGATTGCTGTGGCAAGTACTTCTAGTACTATATTGAATAAAAGAGGTGAGAGTGGCAACCTTGTCTTTGCGGAGGGGATACATTTTAAAATCCTGATTATAGGGGGCCGGAGAGATAGCACAGTGGGTAAGGCGTTTGCCTTCCATGCAGCCAACCTGGGTTCAATTACCCCGGCATCCCATATGGTCCCCCGAGCACTGCCAGGAGTAAACCCTGATTGTAGAGCCAGGAGTAACCCCCTGGGCATTGCCGGGTGGACCCAAAAAAGCAAAAAAAAAAAAGAAAATTCTGATTATAGAGTAGGAAGTGATGGTTCACTAATTCGATTAATGATTTTTAAAATTGCCTAGTTTTGTTTTAAAATGCTTAATGATCTGGGTTTCTTTAAGTCATCTTGATTTTTTTTTTCCCCCTCTTTGGCATTAAGGATAATGTACCATTCATTTCAATTTTTTCCTTAAAACTGTTGCAAGACTCCTCTAAGAGCCTCTGCATCTGCTCTGGATTGCCTCCTGCAAATCACTTCGTAGATAAGGGGGTAGTCTAAATGTGGCAGTTTATCTGACCATGTATTTTGTACTAGCTGGTATAAATATACTCTCATGCTACCACAATCACCGTGGGACTAGCTAGATCTTACCAGCATATTTGCCTGGCCACGTTGGATCCCTAAGTAATTAGACCAGAGAGAAATGCTGTTTGCCTCCAAGCAAGCAAGCATGGCTCCCCTGATAACTCAAAGGCAACTAAAATACAAAACTACTGTGAAGTAGTGAAGTAGACGAGACTTGTGAAGGCTTGGAGAAATATTTAACTGGCATTAGTATTAGTCTTTGGTACAGAGACATGCCATCTCAGAAACCCCCCTTCTCTACCCTATAAAGGCTTTTCCAGGCAGATATTGGCTCAAGACATTAGCATATAAAAGGGGCCTAGGTGAGGTGCTGGGAGAAATTACCTGAGGGCATTTGACCCTCCCTGCTTCCCATAATAGTGGGGGGGAGGTCTGAATTGCAGGGGTATAAAACTAGCCTGCTTCCTCTCTTGCGCTCTTTTTTTTGGGGGCTCTCTCTTTGTTAGCTCGCACCCTTCTTGGGAGTCTTGTCTTTGTCTCCTCTTTACAGAGCCTTAACACATGGTGGCCGCCATTTTGGTCTACACGTGGCTGGGGTTCTAGCCAGGAATCCTAAGCACAGGGTTTTTCCTATTGTTGATTTGTATGCCTGAACCTGTGATAAGTAAAGCCTTTTAAAACTGCATCAGATTCCTGAGTCTTCATCCATTCCCCACCGGCTTCCGAGGTAGAAGGGAACTCCGCTTCCCGGCACTGTTGGGGACCCCAGCGGCATCCCCCGACATCCATTCATTTCAATTTTTTTCCTTAAAACAGTATCACTATTTCAAATGAAATGCCCCTGTATTAAATGAAAAAGTAGGAAGGTCATTTTTCAATTAGAAAAAGTGTAACCTCCCTCTGTCCCCACCCAGGTGCCCTTTCATTCAGAGTTCCCTGGCTTCATCCAGGTTCTCATTTCTTTTCAGACTGGCCTTTCCAACCATGTAACTGCCTATTTTCTGGTGGTTCAAACACAGTGTATTACTCCAAAGTCAAAGGGATCATTGCAGAGTGAATACTAGGGCAGTTCAAATTCAGAGATTTTTTTTTTTTTTTTTTGCTTTTTGGGTCACACCCGGCGATGCTCAGGGGTTTCTCCTGGCTCTGCACTCAGGAATTACTCCCTGGCTGTGCTCGGGGGACCATATGGGATGCCGGGGGATCGAACCCGGGCCGGCACAGGCCAGCCGCATGCAAGGCAAACGCCCTACCCGCTGGGCTATCGCTCCGGCCCCCCTTTTTTTTTTTTTTTTGCTTTTTTGGGTCACACCCAGCAATGCTCAGGGGTTTCTCCTGGCTCTGCACTCAGGAATTACTCCTGGTGGTGCTCTCGGGGCACCATATGGGATGCCGGCGATCAACCCTGGCCAGCATGCAAGGCAAACGCCCTACCCGCTGGGCTATTACTCCTGCCCCTAAATTCAGAGATTTTTAAGTGATGATTCTTCCATTGTTCTAGTGGAATCCATTTCATTCCATTGCCTGTCTTGGAGCCAACAGGATACATTTTCTTGGAAAATCCCAGAATTTCATCTGTGACTAACTCAGAAACAGACTGAGGTGATGCAATAATGTGCACTACACTCTCCCTTTTGCCTTCTGCCAAATCACACCAAGATATTAAAATCTCATTGACCTCTGGACTTGCATATTCACCTTTGATTTATTGAATATGTTCAGAGAGCCAATCAGTAACAACTCTCATAAAATGCCAAGATCTGACTTTGCTGGGGCCCTAAGTTTGTGCTTTGTAACTTTCCCTTTGTAGACTTGGGTGGGGAGACCCACAGGCCCAAGTTCTGTTGGTCATGTTCTGTTTATGTTCCCTTGAGCCCTAGCCTGGCCTAGAATTAATGTTTGATGGATCTTTCTTTGCTGGACTAAATAATACCTGAATTAATAATAAGGAGGGGGAAAATACTCTGCAAGGAATTTATTTTTGAAAAGGAAGAACCCAACTGTTCATTTTGTTTGCTTGTTTTTTGCATCACACCCAGTCGTGCTCAGGGCTTACTCCTGGCTCTGTGCTCAAGGGTTATCCCTGGCAGAGCTGGGGGCATCATATGGGATGCCAGGAATCAAACCCAGGTTGGCTGCAGGCTAGGCAAGCACCCTACCCACTGTGCTATCACTCTAGTCCCGAGCCCATATGTTCTTAAACACTATCTTCTCTCTGTAAACAGATCCAACAGCATATTTCAGGCAGTCTGTATCCTTTCCCTTTGCTGTGGTTGACCAAATTGGGTACCTTCATTTTCTTGATAACTCTCTTTTGCTATTCCTTCTATTTTTCTGGCTGTTCATTTTCCACTCTTCCTTTGCCTTAGTCTTCTTTCAATATCTTCACGATAATCATCAGTGACCATATTTTTCTTTGTATGTATGTGTGTGGTTGTGGGTGACTGGACCACACCCATGATGTTCAGGGACCATCACTCCTGGCTCTATGCTTAGGATCACTTCTGGTCGTATGCAGATGACCATATGTGGTGCTGGGGAACAAACACAAGTTGGCCCCATGCAAGACAAGTGCCTTAACCCCTGTCCGCTTTCTCCAGCTCTGTTCTTACGATGTTTTCTAGAGATTGCCTCTTCCTAGCTTATCTGTTGTATGATGCCAGCTGCTACCAGCAGGAATATTACAGGAATGATATGAAATGTTCACATCTACAAGTTTCTCTAATGCTTAACTGTGGCCATTGTCTGTGCTCATGATAATTTCTGTGCTGTGCCCAGATAATAATACCTCTTGCTTCAGAGACCAATGAAGTTAAAAACAAATCAATTCCTTCTGCTGCCTCGCACATCTATGCTTAATGTTAAATGGCAAGATAAGAATAGGATAAGGAAGCGGCTGGGAGAGGCTGGAACTCGGCTCGCGCTGGGCCTTGCTGACCATGGAACCCCGAGGAGGGCAGATGGGCTTTGGGAGTGGGCCCGTTGCCTCTGGGGGTCCCGGAAGCAGCCGGATGAGACTTCCGCCCATCACACTAGCCACTTTTTTCACTGTCCAGATGCTGGGGAAACTGCCTCACGACCAGTTGAACAGAGCAAAACCAGTTCGAGCCCAGGTTTGCGCGGCTGCAAGCGGCCGCGCGGTCCACTAAAATGGTGAAACAGTGATGTCTTTTAATGCACTGCATTCCACGAAGAGCAGGAAAGTTTGGTGGGAAGGAGATATAAAGAGGAAAGAAATGACAATAAGAACCCGCCGAGTGGTTGAGGTGCGGGAGGGTGGAGGGAGGTGGGGACATTGGTGATGGGAGATGGGTTAGGGTGGAGGGTGCTTGTTGGAACACTGTGGAACCAAAACTCTACATGAGCATCTTTCAAATAAAAAAAGAGAGAAAGAGAGGAAACAGGGGTACCTGCTGTTGAGGCAGCCTGGGGATGGGCGTGAAGGAGTGGGGTACATTGGTGGTGGAAATGGGGCACTGGTGGAGGGATGGGTGCTGGAATACTGTATTACCAAGAACCAATTATGAACACCTTTGTAACTGTATGTCTCACGGTGGTATAATAAAAAAAAAAAAAGAATAGGATAAACCATGAAATAAACCCTCTGATCCTACCAAAGAAAGATTGGGAGGCACACAACCATCTCTGGTGCTTAAAACTGCAAAATCAGGGACCAGAGCAATAATACAGTGTGTAAGATGCTTGCCTTGCTTGCAGCATCCCATATGGTCCTCCAAGCCTGCCAGGAGTGATGGCTGAGCACAGAGTAACCCTTGAGCACAGTTTGGTGTGGCCCAAAATAAGGAAAAAGAAAATACTCCTTGATGAAGTTCTAGCACAGTTCCCTCGGATTAGCCTCCAGGACTTGTTCCTCTTAGCTTTTGACTTGATCTCTGAAAGGACTTTTCTTCTCTGTATTATGTTCCACTGGCAACATAAGGAAACAAGATTCTCCTTGCAGGCTGAGCAGCTTTCTTGCCTTGCTTCCTTCCTGGCCACAGAAATTCGGATTCCAAAAATTGTTCTCCAGCACTCAAATCTTTTAACCCAAGCTGGTGAATTGTTCTATACATTGCTTTGTTTTAATGTTGGTTTGGGGCAATATACAATGGTGCTTCTGGCTTACTCCTGTCTCTGTGCTCAGGGATCGCTTGTGGCCATACTCAGTGCTCAAGGGACTCTATGCAGTGGTGGAGATTGGACCCAGATTGACTACAGACAAGGCAAGTGCCTTACCTTCTGTACTATTTCTCTGGCCTTACACCTTTCTCCTTAATTTTTAATTTAAAAATCTTTTTTTTTTTTTAATTTTGGACCAGACCTTGTGATGCTCAAGAGTTACTTACCCCTGGCTCTGTACTCGAGTCACTCCTGGGGCTGGAGCAATAATACAGAAGATAAGGTGTTTGTCTTGCACGTGGCCAGACTGGGTTCAATCCCTGGCTTCCCATATGTTCCCCAGCACCTCCAGGAGTAATTCCTGAGTGCAAAGCCAGGATTAACCACTGGGCATCACTGGGTGTGACCCCCAAAAAAAAATCACTCCCAGCAGTGCTGGAGGAACCATATGGGATACCAAGGATCAAACCAATGTTGGCTGAGTGCAAGGCAAAATACCTTATCTGTTGTGCTATTGTTCCAGCCCTGTTCTTCCCTACCTCCAATCTCTGCTTACACCTGCGCTTTAAAACACTCTGACCCAGAGCTGCAGTTCGCGTTCATTAAATCACATTCAGGTGTGAACCACTGCTGGTACTCTCCAGTGTCAACATGTTAAAACCTGGATTTGACAGTGTTTTACCTATCTGATTCTAGCCAGCAATGTGTGCCAGCTACCGCTCCTAGGTGGAAACGCCTCTCTGTCTTTAGGCATGCCTGCCTCGCTACCTCAAACAAAGCAAGCTTTTGCTGGAGAGCACTGCTCTCATCTATTTATCCCAAGTCATTTTATCCACTTTGTGGGTGCCACACTGTTCATTCCCTTTGTCTGTTCTCTGTCCTGAGGCTGAGTTAGACTGAATCAGCCTTGCTACACCATTTCTCAATTTCTACCCTTTACTAGTTAGACGTGAGCTGCTCTCAGAGAGCAGCAGTTGCTGTGCTCATCCCGCTAATTCTGGCACTAATGAATTCTCCCTTTCCCATTCATCTCCACTTACAAAACAGCCCATTCTTTTCAAAGCCCATCTCATGTATTATTATGACAAAAGCAGCTACAGGCAACCGAGACACATCACTAACATTCTGTTTCCCAACCTCTTATCCTGAAATTACAAACTACATGATGCATTGCCTGCCTGTCAAGTGGCCAAAAGCTACTATTTCTTTGCTGCCCTCCACTAGGTCTCAAAGCCAAAGAGGAAAACATTGTGCTTCTTGCACCAAGCCTCTCTTGTTGGTTTGCCCTAAATAATCAGACAACTCTTCCCCCACCCTCCCCAATTTTATGACTTCTGTTTCTGTCTTGGATTACTTATCCGAGCTACTGGCTCTAGGTGTCTGCTACTCTGGGATCATGATTTAGGAAGCAGCTCCTATGTTGACCTCTTAAGAGAAGAGAAATGACTAAACCAAATCACCAATCCCAATGCTGTTATTCATAATCGAGATTAACAACTGTTCTTCACCTTCCATTGACTGAAGCAATTTCTGTAGACAGGCCTAATGGCACGAGGAGCAGGAAAGGTGGCAATAAAGGGATATGTATAAACTGGGAACAAGAATATAACCCTATAATCCTCTGAAGGAGCTTGAGAAGCCCAGTGTACTGGGGTGAGCTGACCCCTAATCTCTGCTACACAGCAAATGGAGTGGAGCAACGGTCAGAGAGATAGCACAGTGGGTAGGCACTTGCCTTGCACCCAGACAATCAACTGGGTTCAATCCCCAGCACTACATATGGTCCCCTGAGCACTGCCAGGAGTGACTCCTGAGTAGAGAGCCAGAAATAACTCCTGAGCATCACTGAAAAAGAGTGGAACAGAGGAAGTCAGTAAAAAATTAATTCTACAGTGAGGACTTAGCTCCAGGAGCATATTGAGGTGACATTTGCATAGTCCATTATGTAAGACAGGGATAATTTGCCCAGAGTTGTCCATGACAAAATAATGGAGAGAGAATCTTACAGAGATAGGGGATGAAGAAAGATGAAACTCCAAGCTGAGATGCACAGTAAGTGGGAAAGGTAGAAAACCTGCAACTTAAGAAGGGAAAGGAAAGATTCCTTCCTCTCTTCTACCTTCCTTCCTTCCTTCTTCCTTCCTTCCTTCCTTCTTCCTTCCTTCCTTCCTTCCTTCCTTCCTTCCTTCCTTCCTTCCTTCCCCCCCCCCCCCCCCCCCCCCCCCCCCCCCCCCCCCCCCCCCCCCCCTCTCCCCCTCCTTCCTCCCCCCCCTCCCTCCCCCCCCCCCCCCCCCCCTTCCTTCCTTCTTCCCCCTTCTCCCTTCCCTTCCCTTCCTTCCCCCTCCCCTCCCTCCTCCTTCCTTCCTTCTTTCCTCCTTCCTTCCTTCCTTCCTTCCTCCTCCCTCCCTCCTTCCTTCCTTCCTTCTGCCTTCCTTCCTTCCTCCCCCCCTCCCTCCCTCCTTCCTTCCTTCCTTCCTTCCTTTCTTTCCTTCCTTCTTTCCTTCTTCTTCATCATCTCTCTCTCTCTCTCCTTTGTGCTGCCAGGGATGTAGCATAGACCTCACACCTGAAAGGCAAGTTATTCTACCACATCTCTACCCCTTAGAAGAAAGAAGTTGAAGTCATCAACTTGGGCAATTGAGACACAATAGAACAGATCACTTAAAGGACATATGTAGAGTAATAAGTCTCAAGAAAGAAAGAAAAATTACAAGCAGCAGAGGGCCTGGGACAGAACCCTGAGGAAGCCCAATATTCCAGGAAAGGTTAACAGAAGAGGTGCCACCAGTGGGGTGTGAGGAGGGAGATAAAACAAGGCAGTGTGGCACTGAGAAAGGTGTGATCCATCATTGCCTCATCTGGAAGTCTATATATGGGCAGCTAGGATGAGAGCGAGACACTATGACAATGACAGGAGGAAATGGTCACTCTGGACAAGAATTGAGTGCTAAAATTAGGTAAAGGGATATACATGATCTTCTATTGCAAAATATACATGATCTTCTATTACAGTACTTCTATTGCAAATCATAATGACCAAAAGAGAAAAAGAGAGTGAGAGAGAAGAAAAGTATCTGCTATAGAGGCAGACTGGGGCTGGGGAGAGGACATTGGTGGTGGGAAATGTACACTGGTAAAGTGACAGGTGTAATATTGCATGACTGAAACTCAGTCATGAACAGCTTTGGAACTGTGTATCTCAGAGTGATTTAATTTAAGAAAAACCTGTGTTTTTCTGAATAAAGCTTATATACAGCTGCCATCTAATGGGTCTCTGTGGTGGAACCATCTCATATTCACCAGGCTGTGCTCAGGGGCTTATCCCTGACTCTGTGCTCAGGTCTCACACCTGGCGGTGCTCGGGGGAGCATAAGCAGTGCCAAGGGCTGAAGTGGAGTGAGCCGCAGACAGGCAGATCCCTCCCTCTTCCCTCTGGCCCCTCATTTTCCTTTATTCCAGCTCTCCTCAGGGAGACCGTGAGGAGGACCCTGTTTCCATACTCAATAGATGTTAAGTATGTTGATGTACATATGCCAGAATTAGGTTTTATCTAAGTTGTCATGTTTGCTCATAAGCAAAAAGTTAATCACTCTCAGTGCAAAGAAACGCAGACTGCGTTTTACACTTACAAGACCTGAAATTCTGCTTTGATTTCACCACTTCTGAGAGGTGGGAACATCAGGAAATGTGTTAGATTTGACACAATTCAGTTTCCCATCTATCATATCAGTATTCTGCAAGTCTGTGAGCTGTAACATAGCCTTCAACATATAGATATACATATATGTATATGTGTGTATGTGTATGTCTATGTTTACATATACATACATATACACACACGCATATTATGGTATATATATGTGTGTATATATGTATATGTATAGTAAACATATACATATATATACATATATATATCCTGGCAAGCTACCAGTGTTATTTTATTTGTTGTGCCAAAAACTAGAAACAATTATGAACCTCAATTCCATGACCTGAAGAATGGTTTGAGGCTCTTCTGTCCCTGGAGCAAGCAGATGCCCTTGAGCTACACTTGCATGCGACAGGACATATGAAGATGTTACTGGTGCCTGCTCGAGCAAATCCATGAACAACGGGAAGACAGTGATACAGTGATATATAGATATAGATATAGATATAGATATAGATATAGATATAGATACATATGCTTCAAGAGCATTGAGGAAGTGATAAAGAAGATGAAGAACCTTCTGGCTCCAGGCACAACTTTTCGATTCCACCATTCTTCCTGAACTAACATAGGCCTCAGAGACCTGGGCCCTACAAAAACAGGATGAGAAGGCTATTCAGGTAGCCCAAAGTGGAATAAAAAAAGTCATGCTTGGAGTATCATGCTTCACTCAAGTGAGAGAAGGAATCGGAGTTCCGACCTCCGTCAACAATCAAGAATCAAGGATGTTGTCTCGTCTGCCAAGATGATGAAAATCAGATGGGCAGGACACATAATGTGATTTAGGGATGACCGCTGGACTAGAGCTGTTACTGACTGGATTCCACAGGATGTCAAAAGAATGCATGGCTGTCCATCTATGAGATGGTCAGGCTTTTTTTGTCAAAACCTGAACGAACAGTTTGAGGCTCTTCATGTTCCTGGAGCGAGCAGATGTCATTGGCTACACTTGCACAGGGGTGACCGGGACAAATGGAGACATTACTGGTGCCCACTGGAGCAATCAATGAACAATGGGAAGATAAGTGATATATATATATATATATATATATATATATATATATATATATATATATATATATATATATCTTTTTGGGTCATACCCAGAGATGCTCAGGAGTTACTCCTGGCTTTGCACTCAGGAATTAGTCCTAGTGGTGCTCAGGGGACCATATGGGATGCCGGGATCGAACCCAGGTAGGCTGCATGCAAGACAAATGCCCTACCAGCTGTACTATCTCTCTGGTCCCAAACTTATAATTTTTTGGGGGTGGGGGTATGGCCATTCTTCCTAGAAATTTTTTTTTCAACAAGCAAAGACACAAAAGACTAAAATCTATGAAAGCAATGGAAAGCAAAAAGTACCAAATCATAATGAATTTCTCCTTTTCATCATTTACATCATAGGTAACAGGATTTCTGAAACTCTGGGGTAGACACTCTATGGGGTTGCCAAACTAAACATGGGGAGTCATAAAAATATGTTTTGAAATTGTGATTTCTGATGTGTAAATGTATATTTGGATGCCCATTTTATATAGTTACAGTCACATACAAAAATATCTTAGTCAAAAATCTATATTAAAACCACTTTTTCTAATCTTTGCTTTCCATGTAATTGAAAACTTGACCTCAAACAAAATTTTTTTTTTTCCTGCCTTTTTTTGGGGATGCGCAGGGGTTACTCTTGACTCTGCACTCAGGAATTACTCCTGGCGGTGCTGGGGGACCATATAGGATGCTGGGGCTCAAACCCCAGTCACCCGCAAGGAAGGCAAACTCTTACCAGCTGTACAATTGCTGAAGCCCTTCAAACAAAATCCTCACTAATTCAAGACATTCAACAGAAGCCATCCCTGTTCTAGCTTAAATTATAAATATAGAAAATAACTTTGGGAGAAAAATATTTCTGTCAAGCAGAGACTTACAAGAAGGAAACGCTCTGAAGCCTTGGGCTAGAGGAGACTGAAGGAAGCGATTATGAGCATGAGAGGTGATGAGAACAGATAGCACTCTGAACACACAAAATACACGCTCTTCCTCAGGGCTGATCAAAATATAAGTGTCACAGGAGCAGCCTGGCTCCAGCGGCTCTATCCTCCCCAAGGAGGGAAAGACGGAGAGGTGGGGGAGAGATTACTCCTCAAACAGAGAGTGATTTACCTGCCCCCCTGGCTAAGTGACAGCTAAACGAATATGCCCAATCACCAAGCTTGGGTTTTTCCACCCACATTCATTAGGTTGCTTGCACACGACAACAGCAGCATTTGTTGGAGATGGGATTCAAAAGCCTGGGCTTTGCAGCTCGCAAAGAGAACACAAACAGCTCAGGGTAGACATGACAGTCACTTGGGGAGCCTTTCCCCTTGCGATGACCACAGGCAGAGGCATGGGAAGCCTGACTTCTTTCCATCCAGGACTGCTGTGAGGGCTGGATGTTGTGTTGGATAAAAATCCAAGTATTTGGAAGCCACTGGCAGTGATGGAAATGCGGTCCTAGGGCCAAAAGAGCAGGCTGGAGCCTGTGGCTGGCTGGCTTTATTTTTAGGATTAAAGGAACCTCCATCAAGTCTTCTTTGTTCTGAACATCAGTTTCCCAAATACAGGAGGGAGAATTCATCGTTCTTATTCTTATACTTTTTTTTTTTTGAGAGTGAGGAGCACACCTGGTGGTGCTCAGAGCTCATTCCTAGTTCTGTGATCACTCCTGGCAGTGCTCAGGGACTGTAAGTGGTGCTGAAGAATCAAACTGGGATCAACCATATGCAGTCAAGGGCCTTACCTGCTATCTATTTCTCCAGCTGGAACCCACAATTCTTGAGGGAGTTGCCAAACTCAGAAGTTTCCTGGGCCCATATAGATGGCTCAATGGGCTGAGTGCATGCTTTGCATGTAGAAGACCAGGGTTTGATCCTTAGCACCACATGGCCCACTAAGCACAGAGGCGGGAGTAGCCCTCAGCATTACCAGATGTGACCCCAAAATAAAAAGACAAACAAAAACAGCAGCTGAGGTTACTGCTCATATGGAACAAGATCTGCATATCCCCCCTCTCTCTCTTTCTCTCTCTCTCTCTCTCTCTCTCTCTTTTTTTGCTTTTTTGGGTCACACCCAGCAATGCTCAGGGGTTTCTCCTGGCTCTGCACTCAGGAATTACTCCTGGCGGTGCTTGGGGACCATATGGGATGCCGGGGATCAAACCTGGGCCGGCAAGGCAAACGCCCTACCCGCTGGACTATCGCTCCGCCCCCAGGATCTGCGCCTCTTATCCAGTGATGTCCTGTTAGGTGGCTTTCCATGAGGTCCTAACTCCGTTGATATTTGGTTTAACTCTCTCTTTCTCCTGGGGGTCAAACCAAGGGTGACTGCATGCAAGGCAAGCACCATACTGCCTGTTCTATCACTCCAGCCCTCTGGGGATTGTTCTTTCCTCATCTGTGCACATGACTCACTCCCATTTCATTCAAACATATCCACAGACCATTAGCAGCAAACAATTACCCCCAAATGCTTTAAGCCAATTCGTAATAGTTAACAAGTTATTTATTAGTGATGACTTTGTGGTAGTTTTAGGACAATTTTTAATATTAAAGCCCTTATAATTGACCCATATTTTTTGAACCATATTTTTAAAACGGTATTTCTGAGAACAGTTGAGAGCATATTGAGAATACTTCATAATACAAGATACAAGACAAAAACTGCTTATGAAAGCTCCAGATAGTAGGGAAATCTTTTAAAGATCAGCCACCCTAAGTCTTAGAAAGAACAACTGAAGTATGTGCGGACTGTTGATGAGAATACAAAAATAATATAGTAGTTTTAGAAAACACTTTTCCAGTTTCTTATATAGTTAAACAATATACATTCCTTACATCTCAGCAAACCCACTCCTAGGTACTTGTCCAAAGTAACTGAAAACATATATAAGGAAGGACTTGGATATGGATGTCCATCTCAGCATTATTCATAATAAATTCACATAAAGCAATAAAAATATAAATGTCTATCATTTGATGAATGGATAAATAAAATGCTCTATTTTATGGAATTCTATTTAACTGTAAGAAGGGGCATCCATACACTACAGTATGGATGTCTCAGAAACATCAGGCTGAGTGGAGAGAGTCAGACTCGAGGTCATACACATATTTATTCATACAACACTAAGAATAAGATTGTGATTATTGTCTGTGTCCAGGAATGGGGAGAGAGGATTGATGACAAATTGGCATGAGCGAAATTTGGGTGCATTCTGGGATTATTGACAATGTGGCAGTTACACAACTATCTGGACTAAACCAAAACTCATAAAAAATATACACTTAAAATGGGTTGCTTTTATTGTAAGAAAATTCTGCCTCAGTTAAATGGATAACTAAATTGAAACATATATATGTCTTGAAAATGACTATGCATAATTCCTGTAGTGGTATTTGCTGGATTTTTTTTTCTTTACATTGCTCATCTAGATTTTGGAAAGTTTCCACAATGATTATGGAATGTTTGTGTAGCAAGAGAGAAAAACAACAATAAAATGCTGTAAGTGTTAATAATTATGTGATTCCCACAAGGAATCTATTGTTGATTCAACATTGTTTGCTTGTAGTGCAGCCCATTTGGGTCGCCTCTTTCTCATCTATCTTTCCTCAGTGGCACTTCTGAAGGGTGAGCTGAGGAACTGGATGTAAAAAGGTACAGAGCTTAATAGCAATGCTTTGTCCCTCCAGCTCTTGGTTTGGCTCTCCACTTGATTTGTGGATGAATACACAGTAGACTAATGATATGGGGGCTCTCATCCTCCTTTGCCAACTCTGCCCTCTATTCCAACCCAAATCAAGTCATGCGTCCGCCAGGCTCCAAGAGAAAGTCATCTGCATAGGGCTGGGCAGATTGTGGTTTGTGGGGTCTCAGCCAGGCGCCTGCCTCCCATTCACATGGATCAGTTGAGAGCTGCGTGGTCCTGGTGAAGTCAAGAGGCCATTCATCAGTAGAGACCTGCGATTAGAACAAGCGTTCATGCTCCTCACGGCAGGATGTGACACGGAGTCCCTCCAATTGCCTCTTTGGGGTGGGGGTGCTCGGTGCCAACGGTGCTCTGGCCTCTCCCCACCATCACACATCTAATTAATCTCCAAGCTTCCCACCTGAGAACCAGCAGTTACCTTAGGAGACCCAGCCAGCTGGGCAGGCAGAGAGACTGGGCCATCTTAGAAGTACACTTCACTTACTCTCAGATGCCTTGGGGTGACTGGACAAGGCCTTCAAGGGCTCAGATGTCAGAACACAGGCTCCCAGTGAAAGATAATAAGGCTACACTGATAAAAATGACCTTACAAGCCATGGAAGGAGCGTGCAATTCCCTGGCATCCTCATCAAGAAGGAAGGCTGCAGAAGCTCAGAGAGAAGTTGGGTAGTTGCAGGCAAATGAGACAAACTGGCTTTTCTGAAGGGCCTCTGATTTGTCAGCCCTAAGAGCTAAGTTGAGAAAGATCCTCAGACAAATTATTTTCAGGAAATACTTGCAACATCTTAAAACTGCACACTACAATTCTAAGTGCCCCAAATCTTTAGGTTTTGTTTCTGTCTTGTTTGAGTCCCAATATCTTAAAACTGCAAATATCCTTTCTAAAATGAAAACTCAGGAGCCAGAGAAATGGTACAGTGGGCAGAATGCTTGTCTTGCATGTAGCTAACTTGAGTTTGATTCTCGGCATCACATATGGTCCCTGCAAGTACTCCTGAGTGCTGAGCCAGAAGTAACTCCTGAGCATCACCAGGTGTGGCCCCCAAACCAAAATAAAATATAATAAAGACTCAAACATCCATCAGTGGGTGAATGGATAAACAAAATGTGCATAGACAAGCAATGGAAGATTGATCAGCTTTTTTTTTTTTTTAAAGGAGGGAAATTCTGTCTCCGACTACAACAAGGATGAATCTTAAAGATACAATGCTTAATGAAATAAGACGCATATAAATGGCAAATATAATATGAGGTAGCAAGAGTTGTCAATTTTTTTTCTTTTTGGGTAGGAAAATAGAATGGTGGTTACCAGGGGCCAGGAGGAACCTGGAGTTATTGTTTAAGGGCTTTAGTGTTGCAGTTTGGGATGTTAAAAAAATCTGGAAATCAATAGTGGTTACACATAGTGGTTACACAACGTGAATGAGCTTCATGACACTGAACTGGACACTTGAAAATGGTTGCTATGGTCAATTTTGTACTCTATATATTCTCTCTCTAACACACACATGTACACACACATATACACACATTCCACAGGTATCACACAGGGCCACACCCGCTCAGGAAATCATTAAGCCATGTTTGTTACCATTTGGACCAAATTTCTGAATGAGCAGGGAATACCTTTGATTGACTTTTTGGTAGGTGGGAGAAAGCTGGTAGTGCTCAAGAGATCATACGTGGTACCCAGAAATTTGCACTAGGATCAAATTCAAATGTTTTACTTCCTATACTCTATCTCCAATCTATGACTGTTTTTCAGAAAACAAACAAACCATGGGCCAGCCAGAAAGATAGTACAGCAGGTGGGGTGTTTGCCTTGCATGCAGTTTCTGCTTTCATCTCCAGCATCCCATATGGTCCCATGAGACCGTCAGGAGTAATTACTGGCCACAGAGCCAGGACAACTCTTGAACACCTCCAAGTGTGGCCCAAAAACAAACAAACAAACAAAAAAAGCATTGTACAGTGGGGAGGGAGTTTGCCTTGCACACAGTCGGCCTGGGTTCAATCCCCAGCATCCCATGTGGTCCCCTGAGCACCACCAGGAGTAATTTTTTTTTCTTTGTGGGTGTGATTTGGTGTGGGGAGTCATGAAAGGAGAAACGCTTCCTAAAAGAGAAAATGAAATGGCATCTTTAGATAGCTCACAGCTAGTCATGGGGCACTCTCTGGGCATCAATGACTCTTTCTCCAAACTATTTTTAGATCCTGAAGTCAGAATTCTTTGCAGCAGGAAGCCAGGCATAATGTCTGAGACTTTATGTCACTGATAGAGCCACAGATATGGCCCCCCGCCCTGGTACTACCAATGGAGGGATACCGTCCATGTAGGGAGGAGATGGAGCATGTAGGCCCCTCTCCTAAGACCTCTTCCTGGGCCCTCCTCTGGCCATGTTGGATCTTGGCAGTGATATGGATCACGGATGCTGTACTCAAACATCCTCCATGTTTGCCGGATATTACAAGAGTAAACACAATAGACTCATTTCTCACGCAGACCAAGAGCTTGAAGGCAGACATTCTGGAGCCAAGAGCCATCTGTTTTACCCGCAGCCCAAAAAACTTGAATGGAAATTTCCAGCTCCCTTCCCCTTTATACCTTCCTCAGCCTCCTCGAAGGGCTGAGGGCACCTAACATGGAAAACTGTCAGAAGAGAAATTCTAATTCACATCTGGACCCTCTGTGGCCTGAGATCTTGACCACTTAGAAAGCCTCAAGACTGAAATGGTAACAGCCATCTACCATTTCACGTCCCAATTCTGCCTCACTGGGAGAAATCAAAGGAGACACTGTCTGGAGAACAGACCAGGTGAGTGCTTGGGAATTTCCCTGTACCCAGTCTCAGCATGGATGAAACAGGATTAAGTCATTCTGTGGGGCAAACAATCCAGCCTCAAAAGTCACAGCCTTGGCCCTGACTCCTGAAAATGCTTCTTCCTCCTATTCAAATGGTAGCAACACTATTTCCTATAAAAAAATAGTGGGAAAGGGTCTAGACATGGAGGGAGTCTTTCCATCTCCTGGAAGGAAGCCTCCTTACTGAAAGGTCATGAATGCAGGTGGCAGGGGGCTGGGGAGTGTGGAGAGGGACCTGCCTCAGTGGGCCCAACACTCCTTAAGTATTTCTGTGTCCAGGAAGGGTTTTGTGAATCCCAGCTCCCCACCCCTTCCTAAGGGAACAGGAAAGAAAGGCCAAGGGAAGGCTTTGTGGACACACCTCCAGTGAGCAGGGACGTGGAGGTCTAGAGGCTGAGAGAAGCAGAGTGCTTTCCCCACCTCCTGCCCATGAACGGACAATCTAACCCCTGCCAGTGGCCTTGCTACACCTCTGTCCTTGGTAGGTTCTTGGCTGGTCTTGAAAGGGTTCCCCTTCTCTCCTTCCTCTGGCTCCAGACCGCCAGGCACTGCCTGGAGCTGAGCCCACAACTGACCCTATTCCAGGGCTGGTGCGGCAGCGGCGTAGTTGCTTAGACACCACTTGCTGTTGGTTGGGTTGTGGTCCTTTGGGGAGAAAAAGAATGTCTCCGGACCCTTCCTGGAACAAACAAGAGAAGCCAGTGCAGATGGGGCAGGAGAGACCCGCCCCTGTTCTCCTAGGAAGGGGGACTGGGGCAAGGCTCCAGGAACACACCAGGTCCCCATAACATGGACCCAAAGTGCCAGGTGGACAGGCCAGTTTGGCTGTCAGCTTCTTCCCCTGCTGCCTAATTAGGATCTGAGCGCTTCGCTGGGCCCTTCTCTCTGGGGACAGAGGGAGCTGATGAAAACCTGACAGTCTCGAGTAAGACTCCTGGGAGACGTGGAGAGAGGCTGAGCCAGCCCCATCTGTCCCCAACTCAGTAGGAAGGGGAGGAGAAAGCCCATCCTCGGCCTCCTGAGCATCCATACCAGTGATGTGTGTGGCGCTGGCCACGCAGAAGGGACTGAGGGAAAGCTGGAGACTTTGCAAGGAGATACCGCAGACAACTGCTCTCTGATCATGCGTGGCAGGAAGGTACTGTGGCTTGGACCCCTGCCCCTATGCCAGGCTGCCCTCACATCGGGGTATTCCACGGGTGCAGTCCAGGGCCTCGTGTGTGGGGTGAGGGCACGCCTCTGTATCACTCAGGTATCCCAAGCCGGTATGGTGAGCGGCAAATGTGAGCAGCCACGTGCCTCCCCAGCGGCCAGGCCATGGTGAGCCACGCGGCCGTTGTGCAACGGGAGGCACGCCGGGCCTGGGGCGCCCGTGCTGGGCCCCGAGTCGGAGCGCTGGCCGAATCGCTGGGCTGCACGTTGGCCTGGACCCGAGGGCGCAGGAGCCCACGGGGCGGCTGGGAATAGGCCTCCTTGTGGTTGCCCGCGGCCCAGGCCGGCTGCGCGGAAGGCGGCCTGGAAGCCCCTGCGGAAGTTCTCGTTGAAGTAGCCGTAGATGATGGGGTTGGCGCTGCTGTTGAAGAAGGCCAGCCAGTGCGCGAAGGGGAAGGCGTAGACGGTGACCAGCTGCAGCTGCGGCTCGCTGAGCTGCCCGTAGTCGATGAGCAGCAGCAGGGCCCAGAGCGGCAGCCAGGACAGCGTGAAGAAGAGCGCCACCATCACCAGCATGTGCACCACGCGGGCCCGGCGCCGCGCCCCGCGCCCGCCTTCGCCCGATGGCGCCTCGGCGGCCACCTGCGCGGGCGCGGCCGCCTGCAGGAGCTTGCGGGCGATGCGCGTGTACATGAGCACGATGAGTGCCAGAGGCGCCACGTAGATGTGCGAGAAGAGCACGGTGGTGTAGACGCGCCGCATGCCCTTCTCGGGCCACGCCTCCCAGCACGAGTAGAGCGGATAGGAGCGGTTGCGCGCGTCCAGCATGAAGTGGTGCTCTTCGCGGGTGACGGTCAGCGTGATGGCCGACGGGCACATGATGAGCAGCGCCAGTGCCCAGATGACCGCGATGGTGACTAGCGCCTTGCGCAGGGTGAGTTTCTCGCGGAAGGGTGCACGATGCAGCGGAACCTGCGGGAGAGGAAAGACAACGGTGGGAAGGTGAGATGGGGTTGGGGGCTGGGTTCAGGCTGTGGCGTCCCGCTGCGGGTGGGCTTAGGCACCCAGCTAGTGCCCCCAGACAGTTCACACACGCAGTGACTGTAGTGCCGGAAGCATCAACAAACTACTCTTTGACTGGGCTAGTTTGCAAGCAAATTGGTTTCCGCAAGCAGGAGGGAATTGGTTCCCGGAGTGAATAACAAAGACAAAAATCGGGAGTGCTAGGGAGGGCGGAGGAGGGGCGTACACTGTGTCTGCTCTCGATTTGGTAGGAGCTGGAAAGAAGACTATAGAGATTCTGCAGGAACACGTAGTTACAGACAGACCTATATGACAGACCTTCCAACAGTGACCCTGTCTGAAGATGGACCTGCTCCTTACAAGAACATCTCAGCAGAGATTAGTTGCCCTTTGATTTTCAGATGAGAAAATGAGAATTAGAGAGCTAAGTAACTGACTCAAGGTCACACAGCTCCAAGAGCCAGGCCTCTCTGGGCACCCAGATTGCCTCTGTCCTGGAATTTCTTGTGACCACTGAGGAGCTGAACTTGCATGAGAAAAACAGGCCTGGAGCAGACTCTCAGAAGAGTGCTCATTCCTCCTTATCAGACTTCATCCTGCCTGACCACCCTTTGCCCGTCTGATATCGCTCACCCGAGTCTCAAGACTTTTTGTCCCAACTTGTGTGGCTTTCGTCCACTGATTTCATAGCACTGGAAGGGCTGGAGCGATAGATAATACAGTAGCTGACCTAGATTTTTTTTTTTCTTTTTTGGGTCACAGCCTATGATCCTCGGGGGTTACTCCTGGCTCTGCACTCAGGAATTACTTCTGGAGGTCCTTGGGGACCATATGGGATCTGGGTGATTGAACCGGGGTCAGCCGCATGCAAGGCAAATGTCCTACGCGCTGGACTATCGCTCCCGCCCAGCTGACCTAGATTTAATCCCTAGCATCCATGTGGACCCCCGAGCATCACCAATAGTGATCCCTGAGCACAGAGCCAGGAGTAAACCCTAATTACTGCTGGATGAGACCCCCAAAAACAAAGACAAACATTCAGAGATCTAGAAGGCCCCACACTGAACCTCTGTAGAAGGTGCCCCTAGGCTTTCTAAAGGAAGCCTTCAGGTGTCCCCTGAAGCACCCCTTCCTGAGACTACAGGAAAGCTAGCCACCCTTCGTCCCCACACACACACATTTATGGCTCCAAATTCAGCCTCATGGACCCCAGAGCCGCCCCAGCCCTTCAGCCCTTCCAGCCCGAGAGACACTGCCCTTTCCACCCCTTGTCCAGCCACCCCAGCCAGACCCTCTCACCTTTCCACAGCAATGGCCACCAGTGTGAAAACGGAAGCCGACACGGACATGCCCTGCACCAAGCCGCTCAGTTTGCATGTGGCATTGTCAAAGGGCCACCCTGCAATGACACAGACCAACACAGCTATGACACAAGCCCCACCGGCTTCTACATTGTTTTAGGAATGAGGAACTGATAATGATAACTTATCATTATGTCTCCTAGGGTAGGGGTTGGGGGTGGTGGGGATACCCAGCAGTGCTCAGGACTTAATCCTGGCTCAGAAATCAGAGATCATTCCCAGCCATGCTAGGGGATGCCGGGATCAAACCTGGTTTGGTCACAGGCAAGGCAAATGCCCTACCTGCTGCCCCAGCTCCCTGGCCCCTCATGGGACATTCTTGCCAAGGACTCATACACTAAATGCAACTTATAAGAGGTCAGCAGTCAAACCAAAGTTACAGCACATTCTTCAAAATAACTGCTCATTACCCTTCATTACCCCTCAGTCGCATCAAGGTCATGTTTGAAGTCGAGAAAGGCCAAGTAAAATTCAGTCAAAAGAAACCAGTTAAATGTGATGTATGGCCCTGGGCTTAACACTGGACTAGAAAAGGACATTTGTGGAAACATGGGTAAAATCCAAATAAAGTCGGTAGATTAATTAGCAGTGTGGAGGTATTATTCTTAATCTCCGCTTTCAACCATTTCCTGGTATCCTGGTTATAACATGGAAAGGAGGTGAAAAACGTAGGAATGCTGTCCTATTTTTACAGCTTCTCAGCAACTTCTCAGTATGTCTAAAATGATCTCAAAATAAAAAGTGAAAGAAAATCAATCAATGCCAAACAAAACCTCTCCAGAGTCAAAAGACCACGTACTGCATAATTCCATTTACATTATTTTATTCTTAAGAGGGAAAATGGTATTTTCTGCTCTGTGGAATCCAGATCCCTGGTGTTGAGAGAGAGAGAAGGGCTGACTCCAGAGGACAACGGAGAGACACGAGATCAGGGAGTGAAGTTGTTCTCTTGAGTCTGAGTGTGGTAGTATCTACGTGACTGTATGTGTGTCAGAATGTCTGAAATCGGATACTTTAAAAGGTGGGATATTTGGGGACTGGAGAGACAGTACAATGGGTAGGGTGCTTGCCTTGCACACAGTCAACCTGGTTTTGATCCCCAGTATCCTATATGGTCCCAGAAATGATCCTGAATGCAGAGCTAGAAGTAAACCCTGAGCAAAACCATGTGTTGCCCCAAAACCAGACTTTAAAAAAGCATTTTTTTAAAAAAAGTGGCATAGTTTATATGTCAATTTTACCCCTAACAAAAAATAAATAAATAAAAGCAGGAATTTGTTTACAATGAACATTTTATAAGAATGCATACTAACAAAATGGCATCCATGATATTGAACAGAAGGTCTGCCTGTGGAGTGGGAAAAGGAGTTTGGCATGGGGTCCAATCCAGCAGGGAATGAATTAAAGAATATATAAATGGAAGTCCTCAGAACAGAGGAAAGGCACACCTCTCCAGGATGAGTGGGAGCGCGGGCTCTATTCCTGTATCCAAAGAAGGGAAGTGAGGGCCCAAGCCATAGCACAGCAGGGAAGGACGTTGGCCTTGCATGCAGCCAACCTGTGTTCAATCCCTGACATCCCATATGGTCCCCAGAGCACTTCCAGGAGTATTGTCTGAGTGCGAGCCAGGAGGAACCCCTGAGCACCACCAGGTAGAGCCCAAAAAGCAAAACAAACAAACAAAAAAAAAAAAAAAACAAAGAAGGAAAATGAGAGAGAGAAGAAAAAACACATAAAACTATTCTCTAATTCTAATTCTATGGCAGAAGGGTATGTTAGACATAACTTTAATCACCCTCAAAAGAGACTGGTTAAATGAATAGCAGTACATTCTTTTTTTTTTTTTTTTTTCACCCGGCCCCGCGCGCGCCGCCGCGGCCCCCCATTCTAAAATGAAATTCTAAGCAGTTATAAGAAAAATTAAAAACTTGTATTTATTAATACAAAATAACTTCAGGTAAATCATTATTAATCAATATGACTTACAATATTCATGTTATAGTTTAAGGGGGAGAAGTAAAGGTGCAGGAAAAGTAGAGGTATTTAGAAATTTAGCATTTCCGTAATTTGCTTGTACTTGTATAGGCTATTTTGTAAAGAAGCACAGGAAACTAGTAACACCGTTGCCTCCCCAGAGAGAACCTGGAGGGTGGGGTGGGGGGGTAGATGGTTAGTGAGCACCTTATGGTGGCCTTTAAGTATTAAACCACATGACTTTCTATATGCTCAAACAGTTTGAAATTGTTAGGCATGTGAAAAGGACTGGCATATTTCACTGTCCACTGTTAAAACTTAGTGACCTGGCCATTCAATTTAACTAGTACCTGTATGCAGGCATGCATCAGACAGACAGACAGAGAGAGAGAGAGAGAGAGAGAGAGAGAGAGAGAGAGAGTTGGAAAGGAAGGACCCAGGAATCAGTAGCAAGTAAGGGCCCCATGTGCAGAGTCAGTACAGTGAGTGGACAATGATCAACTCCACTTGCAGGCTCCTGGAACCTAGAGAAATTTAACTTGGGCCGGAGCTATAGTACAGCTGGTAGGGCGTTTGCCTGGCACCGCAGTCCATCCTGTTTCAACCCCATATGGTTCCCCAAGCACTGCCAGGAATAATTCCTGAGTGCAGAGCCAGGAAGTAACCCAAACTAAACTAAAACTAAGCCAACGTGGACAGCTCAGCCCTGCCAAGCTCTCCCTTCCCAGACTCTTGGGAGTTCTGAGCTCAGAGCCTTCGGGCTCGAACCTCTAGGGTCTCCACAGCTCTGGAAACCAGCACTTCCCCACCAGCCATGCAGGGTCGGTGGTTCCTGACTCCAGAGAAAGGAATCTCAGGGAGACAGCAGCTGTGGGAACCTTCTGGCATCTGTGAGGGGACCAGGCATAGAGGTCGGTTGGATTAGTTCTGTTCGTGCCTCTTCTACTAAATCCTGGTTAACCAGCCAGCGCGTCCCTGATTAGGGACTTGTACAACACTGGAACAACTTGCCTACAACACTGTTTTCCTCTCTCGGGGGAAAACAGCAAAAATAAGTGGAGTTTTAGGTCCTTGCTCAGAAGAAATCTCCCTTCCCTCTTGCTGCTTTCCGCTGGTTCTCATTGTGTGTGTGGGAGCTGGGGGAAAGTGACTGAACACTGTGGGGGTTGGAAACTCAGGGGTGAGAATGTGGAATCTGTGTGACCAGCACCGTCACCTAACTGAGCACCTTTACTTACCCATCCCACGGGACAGTAGCGCATGCTCCTTTACCTGTGACCAGGACCCCTAAACAATGTAAGGAAGGTGAGAGAGATTCAGACCTTAGGAGCGGCAGCTTGCATGTGGAGGTCCCAGGTTTTGTCACTAGTATCTCATGGGCCCTCAAAAACCTCTGGGATGAGCCTAGTAGCTCCCCCAGAACCTGGGCCAAAGAAAGGACTGCAGTGCCAGTGTAAGTATTAAACCTTCAAGCCTGAATAACCAGGAATTGAGAATTGCCAGGAGGGACACCTAGATTTCCTGAACATGGTGTAGGAACCACCCGCGCACCTCCCTCCTTTTCTTTTGGGGGACATACCTAACAATGCTCAGGGCTTACTCCTAGCCAGCACTAAGGGGTCACTCCTGGTGGGGCTCGAGGCGTCCATATGTGGTGCCAGAGATCCAACCTGGCTCTGCCATGAACAAAGCAAGCTCTTTACCGCTGGGCCATCTCTCTGGCTCCCAGCCCCCATCTTAAAAAAGTAAAATAAAATAAAACAAAAAATGAAAGTGCCAGAGGAATATGTCACAGCCTTGCCTGCGCAAAGAAAATGATTCTGGCACTGTCTCTATTATATCTCCATTATTCCTAATCTCACTCCTCTGCTGCTGACGTGTCTTGAGGGGCTGAGACAATAGCCAATGGGCCAAGAGAACTGAGCAGTGCAGGTGTGGGGGTGGGATGGGCGGAGGACACTGACCAGTGATGAGGTTGTCCACGAGTGTGGTGGGCATGCAGAAGATGCCCACCAGTAGGTCGCTGACCGCCAGGTTGAGGATGAACATGTTGGTGACCGTGCGCATGTGCGGTTCCTGAGCACGATGAAGCAGACCAGCGTGTTGCCCACCATGCAGAGCAGGAAGATGAGCACGTAGGCCACGATGAACATGGCGGCCACCGGTGAGGAGTGCTGGTAATAGGAGGAGAAGGTGAGGTTGACTGCCGGGCCTGCCTCGCCGCTGCTCTCATTCCGGCCTGGGGGCCAGCTGCCCTCGGGAGTCTCAGAGGGTCCTGTGAGGGGCAAAGGAGTCAAAGGATCAAGATTCCAGGCAAGGAAGGAAGGATTGGCTTTTGCTGCTGACCAGAAGCTTCTGGGCAACATGTTCCACCCTGACCAAAGGCTCAGTTGTAGCTGGATAAGCTGATCTCTAAGGCTTCAGCCCCAAAGCCCTCAGACTCCATCTCATTCATGCATCCCGCCCTATCTTGGCCACAACTCACTGCCAGTGTCGACTCTTCAAACCCCCTCTCTCCCCAGCTGTGGTCCACCCTCCCTGTTCTGCTCTCTGCCCCAGGCATCACTCAGTTCACCTTTCGGGAAGATGAACATGCCAGGGCCCCCTGTCTTTGTATCTGGCACTAACCAGAGTGAGCTTCCCTTGCTCCTCCATGCTGGGTCCAGTTCTGCCTTGTGGTCATCTTCACAGACCCAGCTCCTTTATTTTTTATTTATTTTTTGGATTATGAGTCACCGACTCAAATGTGTTCAGGGTTTACTACTGACTCTATGACAGGGATCACTCCTGGTAGTGCTCTGAGGACCATATATGGTGCCAGGGATAGGACTCGAGGCTGGTGCCCTACTGGATGAGGCAGGTGCTCTACCCACTGCACTGTCTGTGTCTCTGGCCCAGATTCCTTAGGTGACTCGCTGCCATGGGTCTAGCTCTTACCAGACCACAGTGACACCTGTACCTCTGCTTCAGCTGGAACTCGTGACTACCAGTGCCTGGGTGCTTCTCCAGCCCTCGCTTCACCCTCTCCCACTCTCATCCCCCAGAAAGCATCTCTCTTGGCCTCTCCTTAAGCCCCTATGAAAACACCACTGTTTGCTTCCGGGTCCCCACTCTCTGATGCCCTTCATCACCTCTGCAGTGGGCAGAGCAACCTGGACCCTGAACCAGGACTAAGGAGCAATGGCACATATTAAATTCCCTTGAGTACCTCTCTTCCAAGCCCACCCCTATTCCTTCACTCCCTCCCTTGGGAGTTTCCTGGCTCATTTACATAGTGTGCAAAACACTTCCACGTCTACTGTTTGGCTGCCCGAGGGGTACACAGGTCAAGGATGAGCCCCGTTTGAAACTGGAGAGCTGAGAGATCACCCCTTAGCTAAGGCGGCAGCAGCGGTGGTCTCATTGGCCCCCTCTGTGCCTCTGCCTCGGGTCCCAGCTCTGCTGTTTCTCTGGCCCCTTGTAGAGCAGCTCAGGGTCCAACCCCAACTCTTCAGGGAAGTCATTAGCTGTGGTGACTCACAGTGTTGTCTCACAAACTCTCTTCCGGCCTCCTCTGGGAAAGTGAGTGGCCTGTTCCCAGGACAGAGAATCTTTGGGGATGCCTTTGAGCTCAGCCACTGGCCAAGAGGCCCACTGAGGGCTTGGGGCCTGGAGGCTAGAGAGACGCTGTGGGGAGCGGGACCAATGAAGAGGTTGGGTTGGGGCCTCAGGGAGCATGTGTGCAGCGGGGGTTCTCCAGTGAGAGGTGGGAGGGGGCTGGGGGTGGAGGGAAGGTAGCTGGAGGAGGTAAAGAAGCTGGAACTCTTGGGACACAACAGGCAATGTCACACCCCTGTGAAGGCAGAGCAGGTCTGTCCAATCATCCCCCAAATCTTCATTTTTATATGGAAAATGCAAAGTTATCTCAAAAACTGCAGGAGAGACTACAGTGAACGATACAAGGTATGTGATTTAATGAGCCATGACACAAGAGTGTAAAGCCTCATGGATTCCTCGTCCCGCCTTCAACACTGATCAACTCAGGGCCAATCTTGTTCCACCCAGATTCTTCTCTTTGCATTATTTTTAAGAGCACGGTACATGGCTCACTTTCACCCCTAGGTGTTTTGGTGGCAGGGGGTCAGGGATGTAGTTCAGTGATCCAGGCCCTGGGTTCAAGTTCTGACACCACAAAAATAAATGTTTGAGGGGCTGGAGTGAAAGCACAGCAGGCAGGGCATTTGCCTTGAAAATGGGTGACCAGGTATGACCTGGAGCTCCTATAGGTCCCTGAGCCCTACCAGTAGTGATCCCTGAGCACAGAGCCAGGAGTAAATCCTGGTGGGTGTGACACAAAATAATAAAAAATAAATGTGCTTGGATCTCTAAAACATAGGTCTCAAATAGGACCGAAGGGATAGCACGGGGATACAAGGCACTTGCTTTGCATGTGGTCATTCCTGGCCCAAATACCAGGAGTGAACCCTGAGCACAGAGCCAGGAGGAAGCCCTGTACACCAGCAGGTGTGGCCCCCCACACCTATAAAAACAAAACAAAGCAAGGCAAAACAAAATTAGGCCTCTAACAAAACAGAGTAATTACAGTACATTATCAAACCTGACAAAATCCACATATAACTATAATGATATTATCAATTAGCCATATTTAAATGTTATGGTTGTGTGTGTGTGTGTGTGTTGCTGGGACTTGAGCCTGGGTGTTGCACCTGTGCTTTACTTAAATGTTATGGTTGGGGTGTGTTTGTGTGTGTGTGTGTGTGTGTGTGTATGTGTGTGTGTGTGTCGCTGGGACTTGAGCCTGGGTGTTACGCCTGTGCTTTTACCCCAGAGTCACCCCCAGCAACTAATTGTTACATAATTTGCTAAGTAATAGCTGTGAGTGAGGGTCCAAACCAGATTTCTGTTCTTTTATCTATTACATGTGGCAATCAGTGGAGCCCAACCTGATGCCTCTTTAAAGAAGGTGGCCCAGGGGCTGGGTCAATACTACAGCAGTAAGGCATTAGCCTTGCATGCGGCTGGCCCAGGTTTGATCCCTGGCTCCCCCATATGGTCTTCCAAAAACCAGAAAGAGTAATTCCTGAGTGCAAAGTCAGGATTAATCCCTGAGCACTGCCGGCTGTAGGCTACCCTCCCCATCAAAGAAAGAAGGTACCCTACTATTTCTCCCAGGTTTATTTTCCTCAAACACTATTTTAATCATTCTAAGGTTTCTGAGTATTTCTTCCCCCTCCAGCCTTGGAAATCAGGCCCTGAAGAGCAAGGTTCTTACCTACCCTGCTGGCTCCCATCATCCCCAGCCTCATCTGGGGACTAGAAAACCTGTCTGCTGACGGGCTGCTGGAGGAATCAATATTTGTCTGTCAGGAAGAAGGAAGGGAAGGCGGTGGATCACAGAGTCATGCTCCACCGGCATCTCTGGGATTGCAAAGACTCTTTCGGGGCTGTCCAGCGAGAACCACGGGGTGTGTTGGAGCTTGCACCGAGGCTGCCCCCCCACACTGCCCCCTGCAGAGTCAACATCATTCCCACCTCAGCCTCCTGGACCTGGAGAATCTGGAAGCGTGGGTCTTGTTGCAACCTGCCCACCAGACATCAGCGGGCCTGGCTCTGCCTCCCTCACTGCCCTTCCCTCCACCCTACAGGACCGACTGGTGTTTGGGAGTGACCCATCTCTTGGTCCGTAGCCTCCTTATACGACTGCACATTCCCATCCAGCCTTGCAGACTGATCCTGTCTCACACAGAATCTTCACTTCCTGCTGACTCCCAGGATGGTGGGCCCTGCTCCCATCTGAGCTGGGCTCCCACAGCCACCAGAGCTCTCATTAGTCCTCTGAACTTGTCCTTCCTGGGGCCTGCCCAGCGCCCTGGGGGTATGCTACATCCCTGAGAACCTCATCCGCTGAACCCAATTAAGACATGTCCCTCCTGGAGAGCTTCCTGGAAGAGGTGGCAGTCAATAATAAAGATTCCCTCCAAGGTATTCAGATATAAGGTCCTGGGCCACTGAAGGTTGGTGGGTAGGGGGTTGGTAGAGTGAAGATGGGGGTGTTCCAGTTCTGAGTCTCAGCACCACTTGAAACTTATTTAAAATATGCAAATTCTCAGAGTGATAGTACGTTAACAGGGTGCTTGCCTTGCACGCAGCTGACATGGGTTTGATCCACGGCATCACATACGATCCCTCGAACCCTGCCAGGAGTGATTCCTGAGCACAGAGCCAAGAAGAAGCCTTGACCACTGCTGGGTATGACCCCAAAGCAAACAAACATAAAGTAAATTCTCATCTTCACCCATCCAAGGAAACAGAAACCCAGCCATCTCTTCTTTTTCATTTGTCTAGTTTTGGGCACACAGAGCAGCATTCAGGAGTTGAGCCCCAGCAGTGCTCAGGAGACCATCTAGGATGCTCCAGCCGATGCTTCGGCTCTGGTTTGAGCAGCACAGAACTAACTGTGGGATGTGGAGCAGCGCCCCTGGGGGTCAATAGAAACACACAGACTGGTGGGTCCCAGCCTCCCTCCTGTCTCCATCCTCACGACTTCAGGTAAAAGACTGTGTATGTGCACATGTGAGTGTGTGTTAATGTAAGTGTGTGTGTGTTTGAGTGTATATAAGTGCCTGAGTGTGTGCATGGGTGAGTGTGCACTAGAGCAAGTATGAGAGTGTGTGGGTATGTGAGTGAGTGTGTGAGTATGTGTGAGAGTTTGTGTGAGAGTCTAAGTGCATGTGCGAGTGTGTGAGTCCATGTGTGAGTGTGCAGGTACGTGTGTGTAGGAGTACATGGGTAAGTGTGAGTTTGAGTGTGTGGGAGTGTGAGTGTGTGAGTGTGAGTATAAGTGCATGTGTGAAGAGTACATGGGTAAGTGTGAGTTTGCGTGTATGAGAGTGTGAGTGTGTGAGGGCGTGCACACTCAGAAGCATCCCACATGGAGGGAGCGTGGAGGTGGCCTTTGGGATGTCTGAAGGCAGGCGGCAGTGTCTGCCTTTGAAAATCCCCTCAGTGAGCTTCCTTGTCCCTCCTGTAACCTGAGGCCAAGCCAACAGCGGCGGGGAGAGAGCGGGCGTGAGGGCTCCCTCTGCAGCTGTGCTCTGGGACTTTCCTGCTGCCACCTGTCAGCCTAACCCCCCCACCCCCTTCTCTCTGGTCCTTTGTCATAGCTGCCACATAGGACCAACATACGCCTCACTTGTGTGGGACTACTCAGCATCCTCCTCTGGAGAGGCAGAGCCTGGCTGCGGGGAGGTGGCTGCAGGGGTGGGGCCAGCTCCTGACTTGTGTGCTGAGGCCCCAGTGCAACTGCGGGCACCGCCTCCAGCTATGTGACCTCCACAGCAAGGGCAAAAGGAAATGCCCGAATCTGACTGTGACCCAGAAGAAGTTACGGTCCAGCCCCAGAAACCAGTCATCGGTGGCACAAAGAGAGAGAAATTGACACCTGCTGTTTCAGGGCCGCGAGGAGGAGCCCATGAGAGCCAGTGTTCAGGATACGACTGGCTTAGCACAGGGCACTGCTCCAGGCCGTGTTGACTAGGTTCAATGACACAGTGACTGGGAGGATCATATTTTCACAACACTCTTGTTCTGGTCTCCCTGCCCAGCTGGGAAGATAAGTGTGAGAGAGAGGAAGAAAGCCTGGAAATAAATGCCTTGAGCACAGACAAGGGCTCACATTAGCTGCCCTGGGCCACTCCCACGGATGTCGCCACCTGCCTGACTGTCTCGGTACCACATGACACTCAGCCCCATCCACACCGCAGGTCCACCTTTCAACAGCCCACTTTCTGAGGACCTCCTGGGTGCAGAGGGCCAGATCTGAGAGCAGCCAGAGAGGCTGTCAGGGGGCAGCTGGGCGCACACGGCACAAAAAACAGTCTAAACGGCTCATGAGTACACCAAACAAATGGTTCGGGTTTAGTTGTCATCAAAGCCAGTACAATTTGAAAAAGAACATTGGGTAACCTTTCATCAGTCAGCCTGGCAGAGCTGTGGTGTGCCGCCTGAGGCCCAGAGTGGAGCTGTGCACAGTGGGGTCCGGGGAGGGAGGGCGCAGATCAGCCTTCATGACTAGGGTGCCGCCAGCCCCACTCCCAGATCCAGCACCTTACTCGTAGGGACCGTCTGTCTGTCTGTCTTCCCGTGTTCTGATTTCCGAGCAGGCCCCAGTACATCTCCATAGACCTTCTAGCTAGTAGAGCCCAAGGGCATCGCTTGCTCCAGGAACATAAAGAGCCACAATCCTTCGGAATGAGGTCTATAATTGACACTCAGCCCCACTCCTAAGGGGAAGGAATAGAGCAAGAGCTCATGGAGTGAGGAAAACAGGGACTATGGGTTGTAGCAGTTATGAGGTGAGTGGCCCCCTTGCCCCAAACAGAGAGTTGTCGGTGTTTGTTCACAGGGGGATTTATTTTCAAATGGCTTTGCCCACCCCAACCCCAGCCATCCCTTTGCTGAGGCTGAAATGATGGGGGTTGAGCTCTTGGTTTGAGGCTTCCGGACCACCCCACCTTCCTGTGCCCACACGACCCAGCACTGCCATTCATACTCTGCCACAGATGGGACCAGAGTCATCGGTGGTGGAGAGAAGCTGACACCTGCCACAACTTACAGGAGTAAGTTCGGGCTTACTCCTGGGGTTACAAGGTCTCACCTGCAGCGTTCTACCCCTGCATGGTCTCCAAGTACCTCAAGTGTGTTTGTTTTGGTGGGGGAAGGGGTGTGCTATACCCCGCAGTATTCTGGGCTATTCTGGGCTATTCTGGGCTGTGCTGAGGGACCGTGTGGGCCAGGGTTGGGATCATAGTGTCCTTTGAGCCATCTCTCTCTTTTTTAATTGAATACATAAGATACACGTTTACAAAGTTGTTCATGATGGGGTTTCAGTCATACAGTGTTCCAGCACCCACCAGTGCACATTTCCCACAATTAATGTCCCCAGTTTCCCTCCGGCACACCTCCAGCCTGCCTCTATAGCAGACTCTTTTGTCTGTCTGTCTGTCTCCCCCCCCCCCTTGCTTTTTTTCAAGGGATTTTTTTTTTCATATTTTCCTTTTCATTAACTTGCATTCTGACGTTTCAGAAAGAAGCACTAATAAACGTAATTTTAAAAACTGGCTCCATCCGTGGTTCTAAGCGCTGAGTCACAGCAAAACAACCCAGCCGTAACAATACGGCCCTGCGCTGAGCACCGGGGGTGGGAAGCAGTGTGAGGTAGGGGGAGTGGGCAGCCTCATAGACACCCTCCCCAAGGTTTCTCCTCACAGGAGATCTTTGACTTCCTTCTGCTGCCTTCAGTGATTGCCAGGGAGTAGCCCTGACTAAAACAAAGCTAAACGAAAATGAAAAACTACACAAAAGCAGCTTTAAGTTCCCCAACTTCTCCTTCAAGCCACGTTACTCAGCAGCACCCTGACAGCCTTGGGCAGCCCTCAAGTGTCGGCTTTCAGAGTCGAGGTCCAGGTCCCCCCACCTGCTGCAGGGAAGTGACTGGTGATTCGGCCTGGCCTCAGGGCCACCAGCGCGACACCTGGTGATTCTGCCGCTGTCGGCTCTTCCTGGGCCATGGAATTGAAGTGAAGCAAATCATGGATCAACAGAGTTCAAAAAGTCACATGAGAAACACTCGGACCCCCACCACAGCCCCTCGTGACTGCACCGATTCCCACGCCCCTTAAACATCTCTCTCACGGCTAGCTGGGACAGCCATGCTGGGCCCTCTGGAGCGCCCACACACTAGGCCGCTGGGCTGAGTATCACTGCCCCTGGCCCCTGAGCACACCGGGGAGCCCCCACCCGGCCTCCTTCTCGCCCCACTGTGGAAGATGGTTCTCTGAGCCACAGGTGCCGCCCCTGCTGCCAGGGGGCACCTCTGGAAATACCCTCCCTCCCTTCTCAGGGTCAGTGTTTGCCCCCTGTGCCAAAGGCAGCTAGCCCTCACCCTGCAGAGGTCATCAGAGGCAGGGCAACCCCCTACAGACTGAGGACGGCACTGCCCTGTCCCCTTTCCCCATCCTGAGCCCCCACCAGGCAGGACCACCTGGAGCATAGCAGTTCCTGTGCCCAGACTGTGGTGTGTGGCCCTGCCCACAGGGACCCTGCCCATGTGCTCCCCTGCCCCACCTGTTCCCCTGCCCACGTGCTCCCCTGCCCACAGGGACCCTGCCCACATGCTCCCCTGCCCACAGGGACCCTGCCCACGTGCTCCCCTGCCCACATGCTCCCCTGCCCACGTGCTCCCCTGCCCACAGGGACCCTGCCCACGTGCTCCCCTGCCCACCTGTTCCCCTGCCCACGTGCTCCCCTGCCCACCTGTTCCCCTGCCCACGTGCTCCCTTGCCCATGTGCTCCCCTGCCCACGTGCTCCCCTGCCCACGTGCTCTCTGCCCACAGGGCCCCTGCCCACGTTGCTCCCCTGCCCAAGTGCTCCCCTGCCCACGTGCCCCCTGCCCACGTGCTTCCCTGCCCATGTGCTCCCCTGCCCACATGCTCCCCTGCCCACGTACTCCCCCTGCCCATGTTCTCCCCTGTCCACAGGCTCCCCCTCACTCACATGCTCCCTAAAACCTGCAGAATCTCCTGAGGGAAAAATACTGATAACTTCTTACAAGGACAAGGGTTCAGTCCTGACAGCAGAACGTGCAGTGTCTCTTTGGGGCTTGTGCTTTGAAAGGAGCCAACTCTTTAACACCAGAAATCCTCAGCTCTGGAAGGGAGGGGCTTGAGGGCCCGAGCACATAGACCGGAGCAGCCGGGCCAGGACACAGGTTTGCATCAGGGGCTGGGGCTCCATCCAAAGCACCACAGCATGTGGTCCTGAGCACTGATGGAGGAGCCCCGCAAAGGAGAAAACTCAACTGCCCAGATGAAATCTCAGCTACCTGTGAGCAGCCAAGGCTTCTGAGACAATCCGTGTCTCTGTAAGAGTATTTGGACACTCATATGTGTCCAAATATACTAAGTATACTAAGGAAACACTTCTTTTGTTTTATTTTGTTCTGGGGCCACACCCGGCAGTGCTCAAGAGCTTACTCCTGGCTCTGTGCTCAGGGAGACCAGAGTGGGGGCCATCTGGGGGGCCAAACTGGGGTCAACTGCAAGCGAGGCAAGAGCCTTCTCCCGACTGTCCCACTGGCCCCTATCTGATCTGTCAGTGAGGAACTCTGCCATCAGTTTTAGGCTCTGTGCCTCGGTTTCCCCATCTTCAAAGCTAGTACAGATGGATTGGAGTCAACATGCTCTCTGCGATGAGCTGTCGGCCACAGCAGGGTCGGTGGGAGCCAGACTTGCCCCTCCTTGGCCTTTGCTGCCTGCACAGCAGCTGAGCCGCAGGCCCTTCCCAGCTCACAGCAAGGCGGAAAGGGACAGACCACTGTCAGGACAAAACTGGAGTCTGGGGACACTGCAACCCCAGGGGCCTCAGGATCATGGCCACCTGGTCAGAGAATGTCAGGTGCCCTGCAAGGCAGCCCCTGGGAAGCCCGGTGTCATCCTCAGCACTGGCCCCCTGCATGGTGAACGGGGTCAGTGCCTCAGGCAGACTGCCAGGGCGGGGAACCTACAGGCCCCAGAGACCTCCCCGAGGCTCCGTGTCCTGCATTGTTGCTCTCCCCTCCTGTCTCTGGCTAGCTCCTCCCCAGCACCTGCCACCTGCCCGCAGGTGCTCCTGCCTCCTAGGAGCTCTGTCCTCTGTGGACTCTTGTCTGTGGCCAAGGCCTTGTGCTGAGCTCCTATGTGGACTCACTTAGCCCTATATGTCTAAGTTCCCGAATCAGGCCACAAATGTTGGCAGAAGGCAGCTGGGCCCCTTTGAGACCCTTTCAGTCTCTGTTGTCCAGCCAAGCTGTCAAGAATCCCCACTCTGGGGCCAGAGAGATAGTATAGTGGGTAAGGAAGGCACTTGCCTTTGCACACATCTAACCTGAGTTCAATCTCCGTCATCCCATATGGTTCCCTGAGCCCCGAAGTGATCCGTCAGTGCAAAATTAAGTAAGCCCTGATTACTGCAGAGTGTAGGCACCCTCCCCCTCACCAAAGCAGTACCAGGCCCCAGTCAGTACCAGAGTACTGAGTACTCTGAGTACTCAGAGCACAGAGCACAGAACCAGGAGTAATACCCTGGCTTAAGCCACACAGGCGAATGGAGGAATAAACAGCTCCAGGGCTGCTCCGGGGTCAGAAAGTCTTTCTGGAGGCTGTAGAGGTGCAGCACAGCCACTAGGGCACTTGTCTTGCACGCAGCTGACCTGGATTTGGTCACTAGTACCTCATGCGGTTCACTCCAAACCCTGCCAGGAGTGATCCCTGAACACGAGCCAAGAATAAGCCTTGAACACTCTGGCTGCGGCTCCAAAACAAAACAAACCAAAAAGCAGACAAAAATCTTCCTGTGTGGAGTGGTCGGACTGCATCTTGCCCCAGTTGTCTGGGTTCTAGCTGTGAGCCCTGTTCCCCCTTCCTCTTCCTCTCCCTGCCTTTTCCTCCGGTCAACACCGCCTCTTCAGCAAGTAGAGTTCCTCGCCCCTCTCCCTGTCGACCTCAAGGACACCAGAGAGTACAGCGGGTGTGGAGCTTGCTTTGCTTGCAGCTGGCCCTGGTTCTATTTCCTGCGTCACACCTGATGCCCACAGCACCATCAGGAGGGATCCCTGAACAAAGAGCCAGCAGTAAGCCCTGAGAGCAGCCGAGCATCCCCCAAAACTGAAAACAAACAAAATGCAAGTCAGAAAGACAGATTATCTTCACTTTAAATGCAGGATATTGATTTAAAAAACAAACAAACAAACAAACAAACAAAGTATAGTGTTTTACATTTCGTTTTCTTGGTTTCAATCCAGTAGGACTGAGATATCCTTAAATCTTTTCTTTTGAGCCATACCTGGCAGTGCTCAGGGGGCTGCTCCCAGCAGTCCTTGGGAGGACACAGAGTGCCAGAGATGGAGCCCCGGTTCCTGCATGCAGAGCTCGTGTTCCAGTCCCTTTGATCTGTCTCTCTGGCTGGGGGGGGGGTGTGTCACAGGTGCCAAGGCTCTTTCCCACAATGTGAAAAGTACACCTTTTATCTTACCTCGAAATTATTTGACACCGTGTCAAGGTTGGTTCTGAGGACCTCTAGACTGTACTCAAGTCTAGGCCTCCAGCCTAGCCCTGTCTCTTAGCAGGTCACAGGGCTAATCAGGGCGATCTTAGCACTGTTCTGCCTAGACCTCATAATTCAGGGCTTTCCTTCTCCGGAACTCAGCCTGAAAGAGGACCATGGGCAGGGTTAGCCACTCTGCTCTGTAGGGTGAGGGTGAGCCATAAGCGGCTCCTCGTGTGCACCACATTTGTGTCTTTCTTTTGGGAATTTTTGTTGGCTCATTTTTGGATGGTTAGGGAGAATGAGTACACCTGGCAGTGTTCGGGGCTTACTCCTGACTCTGTGCTTGGGGGAACATGCCTGATGGGTCTCAGGGGACCATACGGGGTTCCAGGGATCGAACCCCAGTCAGTCACAAGCAAGGCAAGACTCTGCCTCCAGTACTATCACTCCAGGCCCCCTTTTTTTTTTTTTGCATTTTGCATTTTGAGTCATACCCGGTGATGCTCAGGAATTACTCCTGGCTCTTTGCTCAGGAATTACTCCTGGCGGTGCTCGGGGGGACCATGTAGGATGCCGGGGATCGAACCCAGGTTGGCGCGTGCAAGGCAAATGCCCTAGCCACTGTGCTATTGCTCCGGCCCCTCCAGGTCCTTGTTTTTGGTTTTGCTTTTTTAAAGTTGTGCTTATTATAAAACAGTTCTGAGCAGGCAAAAGAAGAGGAACCCTCACCCCAGAGAAACCCCTTAGCTGCTGCTTTGGGAGTTTCCTTCATAAAATTTCTTTTGAGTGGAAATTATCACAAACGTGTGGGAGTCAGAGGCTAGGTAAGACAGAAAATGGAACAGTGTGCTAACAATTGTCGAGGGTACTAATGCCAACCTAGAACTGAGCATTAAATAGAGGCAAAAAGAAACACATGATAACCCTTTAATGTATGTTCTGTAATCCATAGTCTGGAGGGAAGGAAAAGAGAAAGAGAGAGAAACGGAAAGAAATAAAGAACCTGCCATGGAGCAGGGCTGGGGGAGGGGGAGGGAACCGGGACGTTGGTGGTGGGAGATGGGCACTGGTGGCGGGATGGGTGCTGGAACACTGCTGGAACATGACCAAAACCCAAATATGAACTTTTTAATTGTATATCTTTGTAATTGTAAAAATAAAAATTAAAAAAATTATTTTGAGGTGCTGGGGATGGAACCTGGGGCTCACACATGTGCGCCAGAGCTCTGCAAAGGAGCCCACCTCTTCCTGTGATGCTTCTTGTGGCTGCAGAGGGCAGTTCTTGCACCCAGCACCCCATCAAGGTCTATCCCACTCTCTGCTTTGCTTTCCTTGAAACCACAAACAGGAGCAGTCAGAGTGCGGGCATGGGGAAACTGAAGCCATCAAGGAGAGGCAACAGCAGTCGCAGGGCAGATCTTGGGAAGACCGAGAGTCTCAGTTCCCACAGTTTGGTTCACTCATGCATGCCCCCACTTCCTTGTCTTTCTTCCCATCTCTCTCTCCCACTACCTGCTTCCAGTTGTCACCTGTCAAGTGAATTCTCTTTGCCCCTATGGCCACCTCTTTCAGAAACAAAGAAATCAGGATCTCTTTCTCTTTATTTCTTTCTCTCTCTTTGTTTCTCTCTCTCTCTCTCTCTCTCTCTCTCTCTCTCTCTCTCTCTCTATGTATCTGGGTCATACCCAGGAATGCTCAGGGCTTACTCCTGCCTCTGCACTCAGGAATCACTCCTGGTGGGTTTGGGAGCCCCTACAGGATTCTGGGAGTTGAATCCTGGTCTGCATTGTTCAAGGCAAGCGCCCTACCCACTGCACTATCACTCCAGCCCCAAGGATAATCTCTTTGCATATATTTTACGTAATTATCTAATCATCACCATCCCCTTGTGCAATCTGGCACCCAGGAGATCATAATGTATGCATCCTCAGACCAGCTACTCTTTTAACTAGTCAGAGCAGACAGTGAACAAAATTTCATGCCAGTCCTTAAAACCCTGAATGATTTTTCAATGCGCTCCTGGTACGCGAATGTGGGCTGTCCTCAGCTTGTTGGATTAATAGCTACCTGCAGGGTTTCCCACCTTGCACTGTGAGAGCTGCAAGGTGGGGTGCAAACTACCCACACCCCCATTTTTGCCAGCGTGCAGGATAGCCTCCTTGAAACAATTTCTAAAGAATGTGATTGCTCCATTGTCTCCTAAGTATACACTGGGTGTTGGATAATTAACTCGGGATATTAATAGAGTCCACTATTAATCTTTGCAATCTAGAGCGTTTTGTTTTTGCTTAATCTTTCTTTCCCTTTTGAAAAATCAGACCTTGAACAGCTTCCTTTGCTGGCTCTTGCTTTATTGTCTTTAATTCCTGCCAAAGCAATGATCACATCTGCAAGTGCCTCCAGCGCCCCAGGACGGCATCTGTCTGATGTGAAGGGCTGGGCTCACTGCGGATGGTTCAGTGCCTCCTTCCTGTCACAGTCTTGGGTTTCAATTTCCTCTTCGCACTCGAGTCTACCATTTAAAGCAAAATTGCGAAGGCTCGGCCAGCCCACCCCCGCACACTCCCCTCACCCTGGGCAGATTCCTTCTTCTCGTCCTTTACTTGCACTTTGCTTTCCCAGCTGTCACTGACAATTTCCCCAGCTTGCACTTGCTGGAGCCCGGGGCGAGGGCTTTGCGAACACCATGCTAACAGATCTGCCCGTCTTCCAGCTTCCTTAGGGTGATGCCTTCCTGTTGTGTCTGTCGGAAGCCTTAACGACTACATGCACGGCCACTGAAGAGACACTTGAAAACTTCATTTTTTCCCCCTTCTGGCCAGAAATACATACGATTTGTAATTTCAGGTATGTGTGTGAGTGTGTGTGTGTTGGGGGTTGGGGGTCTGCTCCCCTCAGCAGTTGCTTTCTTCTTTTGCTGATAGCATTTGTATAACACATCTCACGGCTACCCTGCAAAGCCAGTTCAGTGCTAAGATTCTCCATTCATCAGATAACTGGTGGCACAGAAAGATTTTCAGTACTATCCCCAAAGACAGCCAGAAGCCGGTGGGCTAGACGTGTAGTCTTCAGCATCTTTGGTTAAATGTTTGCACTGGACCCGAAAGGACCCACAGCCCACTCAGTTAGGATGGAACTAGCGTTCATCTTCCTCCAGGGCCCGCTCCTGGCGGTCTGTTCCTTTACTCCCCCAACGCCCCCACCGCAGAGGTCTAGGTGTTTGGAGAGCTTGTCTAGAATGCCATCCACCCCCACACACACAGCCCATGTCTTCAGCAGGCAGGCAGCAACAGTGCCTCTAAAACTAGTGGCCAAGCTGTCCTCACTGCGCTAGCAGGAGGGGCCTGGCTATGCCCAGGGCATCAAGGCATCAAGGCAGCAGCCCCTGGCCTGTCTCTCGGTCTGTGTCTCTGACTCATGCAGGAACACCCTAAGAGGATTCTAGGTCTTTCTCCTTTCTCCCTTCCTCAGTATCTCTCTTTCTCTCTCCCCCTTCCTCTCTCTCTCTCTCACGCACGCACACTCACACACTCACACACACACACACACACTCACACACACACACACAGTGTCCGGCTTTAGCCATGGATGACCCCATCCCTTCTCCTGCTCCAGGACGCGCGGCGCCGGAGCCTGTACCGCTCACGCCCACCCACCCCCGCCCCAGGCCACTCACTCACCCTCCATGTTGCCCATGCCCGCCCGCTCCGCTCCCGGACGGTCTGCGAAGGAGGCAGCGCCCGGGACCCGCACAGGGCAGGGCTGCTCTGCCGCACGCAGGTGCCCCGCCAGCGCCCGCACTCTGGAGTCCTCGGAGTCCCGGGCCCGCGCGGGACAGGCAGGGCTTGCACGCGCCAGCTCTAGCCCTTCTGGGATGTCGCGCCCTCGGAGCCTGGAATCTGCCGGGCACTGGCCAGGCGAAAGGCTCGCGCGCAAAACTATCAGCCGGGCTCTGCCGCCCGCCGCCAGCCGGGGTGCAGGGAGGGGCTCGCGAGGCGCCGTCGTCATGGTACCCGGCACGCCTGTGGCATCCGCAGCGCCCCCTGCCCGCCGCACCCTGCGAACCAGAGTTGCCCTGCACGCTCCACCCGGGCAGGGCCTGGGCACTCCTCCGAAGTAGGGGATCTTTTGCACGGCGACATCCAGTAACTCTGAGCCCCTCTCCCAGCTGCCCCCACTTTGTCCTTGCCCCACTCCATCCTGATCCTGAGCCACCCACTAAGGTATGGGTCCCCGGAGAAAGGAGGGACAGAACCAGGGCATGTTTCCCCATCTACCCAGAAGGACCTGTAGAGGAGCGGAGGTGTGCCTTGGGCTCAGCTCTGAGGGCAGGGGGCATGCCTTCTGCTCTGAGCATTGTGGGGAGAGCCGAGACCACGTGTAGGTAGGGACCATCACAGACTCTGCAATGAGCTGGATTTTTTTCCGGGGGCCTCTCACACCTGCTCCGAGGCTCGGGTCCTGTACTGGTGAGGTCTGGAGAGTGCTGCAGGAGAGGTCAGAACTTCTGCCTGGGGACCAGTAGGTAGAGTTTTTGCCTTTCACTCAGACCCGACTGAGTTCAATCCCCAGCATCCCACAGGATACCCTGAGTCCTGCCAGGGGTGATCCCTGAACACAGCCAGAAAGTGCTTCCCCCACCCCAACAAGAGAATTGCTGAACAGCCACTGAAGATGCTTCGGTTAGTCCCTGGGGGCAAAGAGCTTCTTTCCCCCTCCCCCCCCTGCCCCCCTTCCCTCCCCCCCCCCTTCCCTCCCATCCTAGCTTCTCATAGGCTTCTGCTCCGTGGGTGCTCTAGGGAAAACTTCCGAGGCAGGCTTCTCCTGTCTATTTTCCCTCCAGGGACCGCCTGTCTCAGCTGGAAGGACACGAGTCCTTGTTTCTAACCCTGAATCAGGGCGAGAACTGGTGACCCACCCTCCTGCCCTCACATCAGTGCAGACCCCCATGGCTGATGTCAGAGAGCAGAGGCAGAAGGAGGGAAGGCCACACCCTTTCAAGCCTCCTGGGGTGACACACCTGAATTTCTCTCCACTGTTTTTTTTTTCTTTTGTGTTCCTAGAGCAAGCAGGTGCCCTTGGGCTCTACTTGCATGAGACAGGACATATGGAGATGTTACTGGGGTCACACCCGGCAACGCTCAGGGGTTACTCCTGGCTCTGCACTCAGGAATTACTTCTGGTGGTGCTCTGGGGACTATATGGAATGCCAGGGATAGAACCCAGGCTGGCCTGAGCCGGCCGCATGCAAGGCAAACGCCCTACCCTCTGGGCTATTACTCGGCCCTATTTTCTTTTTAAAACTATATAGTCCTCCTGCATTTCCACCTATCAAAATAGGGACAATATAAAGGGAAAGTTTTAAAAGAAGAAAGTTCACATATGGAGTTGCACCTAACCAAGAAGTGGTTTTATTCCTAGAATAAATAAAAAACATTTAAAAAGGGGGAAAACGCCCCATTTCTCAGGGTTGCAAGGAGTCCAGGAGGGAGCCTGTATACAGCACAGGAGTGGTGCCCAGCAGAAAGCTCAGTTAGTGCCAGAGCTTCGGGCCCTGCTGTATTCAGGGCCTCACTCACTCAGGACTGAGCATGGGCACAGGCCCCATCCTGGTCCCTCCACCAGGCACAGGACACTGCTGCGAGTCTGCATGGCTCAGCACTGCCATTTACTGGAACCACGACTGTGCACTCATTCCAGAATCCCTTTGGGCATGTTTCCCCTATCTACCCAGAAGGAAATCGAGGAGGTTAGTGTTAAATGAAGTACTACAATAGTGCCCGACCCCATAGTAAGTGCTCAATAAATGCAAGCTTTTTTTAAAATTTTTTTATTATACCATCGTGAGACATACAATTACAAAGGTGTTCACAATTGGTTCTTGGTAATACAGTATTCCAGCATCCATCCCTCCACCAGTGCCCCATTTTCACCACCAATGTACCCCCCCCTCCCACCCACCCCCCAGGCTGCCTCAACAGCAGGTAGCCCTGTTTCCTCTCTTTCCCTCTCTGTCTCTCTCTCTGTCTCTGCATCTCTCTCCCTCTTGTTTTACACATTGTGGCTAGCCCTGCAGATATATAGTTTATCACTTAAGTCTCTTTGTGTATATTCAATGGTGAGTTTTAATCTGCCATTATCATTTCACACATTTAGTAAAACACTGGTATCTATTTATATCCTGTTAATGAATGCAGTCATTCTTTTTTTATGGAGGTAGTTATTATTTATTTTTTATTTATTTATTTTTTAATTTTTTATTATACCACAGTGAAACATACAATTACAAAGGTGTTCATAATTGGTTCTTGTTAATACAGTATAACAGCACCCATCCCTCCACCAGTGCCCCATTTCCACCACCAATGTACCCCACCCTCCCGCCCACCCCCATGGTGCCTTAATAGCAGGTACCCCAGTTTCCTCTCTTTCTCTCTCTCTGTCTCTCTCTCTCTCTCTGTCTCTGCATCTCTCTCCCTCTTATTTTACACATGTGGCTAGCCCTGCAGGTATTTAGAGTTTATCACTTAAGTCTCTTTGTGTATATTCAACGGTGAGTTTTAATCTGCCATTACCATTTCCCACATTTAGTAAAACACTGGTATCTATTTATGTCGTATTAATGAATGCAGTCATTCTATATCTGTTCTTTTCCTTCTGACTAATTTCACTCAGCATGATAGTCTCCATGTCCATCCATTTTCAGGTAAATTTCATAATTTCTTTTTTTTAAGTATTTTATTATACCACCGTGAGATATACAAATAAAAAGATATACAATTAAAAAGTTCATATTTGGGTTTTGGTCATAAAATTTCATAATTTCATCTTTTCTGACAGCCGCATAGTTGAATGCAGTCATTCTATATCTGTCCTTTTCCTTCTGACTAATTTCACTCAGCATGATAGTCTCCATGTCCATCCATTTGCATGTAAATTTCATAATTTCATCTTTTCTGACAGCAATGCAAGCTTTTTTTTTATTAGGGCAATGGGCTTAGAGTAACTGCACTGCCGGTGTAAGTCCTGTTTAAGTCCTGAGCAATAAGACAAAACTAAGAAATGAGTCACTTTCGGTGTCACTTTCACGCTGGTGTTCTCTCTCCACTCTTTGCTCTTCAGTAGTCTGCAAGCTGTCCTGCTCCCATTCTTTTTTATTTGAATAGTTGCAGATCACAGAGCTGTTATCTCTTTCTACCTCCTCCACCTCCTCTTCTTCCTTCTTATTCTCCTCCTCCTCCTCCTCCTCCTCCTCCTCATCCTCTTGCTTCTGCTTCTCCTTCTCTTCCTTCTATTTTCATGTTGGGCCACACCCAGTGGCACTCAGGGCTGACTCGTAGTTTGGTCCCCTGGTGGTTCTCAGAGGACCCAAGCAGTGCTGGGGATCAAACCTGGGCCAGCCCTGTAAAAAGGCAAGTGTCTTAAGCCCTGTGCTATCACTCCAGCACCCCCTCCCCTCTTCCCTCCTTCCTCTCCCCAGATGTCTTTCTTCCACCATCAGAACACTCCTACAGAGCCTCTGCTTATGTGTCCTCATACGAAATGCAATGACTTCAACCTTTGAGGGTCAGACAGGAAAATACAATCCACAGAGAGACCTGGCTGTGAATCCTGTCCACACCATTTATTGTCTGTGTGATGCGTTTTCCCATCTATAAAATAGGATTTGTGATCCTTTTATCAAGGTTTCTGGAAGGATTAATGTGGAGGGTTAATCCACTGGGCTTCCTTCTCCCCAAACACACATGGGGAAGGTCTTCCCATGTGAAGAAAGCATGGCCTCCTCCCGCTCCTCCTTCCTGCCCTCCAGAGTCTCCCAGGAAAACAAGGCTGTGCAGTGCTGATGCTCAGTTTCACATAATGACTCCAGGGTTGGGGTGCCTCTAAGCCCTAAACCTCAGATCCAGAGCCCTTCAGCAGATCCAGTCACTGGGGCTCCTATTTCCAGGCAAACTCACTGGGGTTAATCCAGTCTCTCCCATTGGTTTTGGTGCTGGAGATCAAAGCCGGCAAGGCACATGCTCTCCCACAGCAGTCTTCAAACTTAAAGCCTTACCCAGCATTACCCAGGCAGATGGTGGAAGAAAGGGGTGAACCCCTGATTTTAGGTACAGACCCTGTGCCCTCACCCCCTCCCCACCTCGAGCCAGCCCTCACAGTTCTAGACCCTCAGGAGGAAGGTTAGGGAAATGTCCTATTATCATCTTGAGAGGCCCCTAGCGCATGGTGCACGGTGTGGCCAAGCCCTTGCTGGCCTCCTGGCGAGGACCCCTCATCTCCCACCCCCACAGCTGGGCTCCTGCTGCAGCCTAATGGGGTCTCTTCACCAAACCGCTTTGGAAGACTGGGTTTGAGTTGGAAAGCTGGCGCCAGGACAGAACTTTCTCCAAAGGAGTAGGTACTCCTGGAGATGCCTGTGCTATCACTCCAGCACCCCTCCCTCTTCCCTCCTTCCTCTCCCCAGATGTCTTTCTTCCACCATCAGTGAAACACTGCATGGAGAAGGAGGTTCCAGAAGTGGGCGGATCAAGGGCCAACTCTTAGAATTAGCATTTCTGGGTGGCAGTGAGGGCAGCTGAGGGACTGTGTTTAGCGTCCTGGCATCCTTGCCCTTCCTGGTCAGGGAGTGTGAAGAGAAGGTCCATGCTCTGGGTTGGCTACACATTCCTTCTCCTTAGGCCGAACTGTCTGTGTGCTGAGACGCTGAGAGAACCGTAGGTATCAGGGAAAAATCTGGCAAGAATCCACTAAGTGCCCTGTGGGATCCCTCCTGGGTAGTGAGAGAGCCAAGAGTCTTTCCCCCTGGGAGACTCCATTCTCTCTTTCTGTGCCTGGAAATGCACAAGGGCTCAGCCAGGGAGGGCCGCCATCTTGAAACGACTCTGAATATGCAGGGAAGGAACGTGTGTGTCCGTGTGTGTGTGAGAGTGTGCGTGTGTGAGTGTGTATGTCTGCCTGGTGGCAAGATGGCCCCTGGGAAACATTGCATGTGAGGGTGCGGTGTTTGGGAAGGGGAGGAGGGAGACTCCCCTTGAGAAGTCAGGCCAGGGGACCTGCAGAGAAGCTCAGATCTGGGCCTGAGTGGTGATAGGTCCCAGGTGACCCTCCCTCATCTCAGCCCAGCACTTCTTAAATAAAAAAGAAAAGAAAAGAAAAGAAAAACCACTTTCAAAGACTTCTTAGGAGCTTTCCCAAGGGAGGAGGTCAGAATCATTATTTGCATTTTAAGTAACAAGCAGGAATTTTGATGGCTGAGTCATTTCTGCAGTCAAAAGACAGGGGATGGGGGTAGGGATGGGGAGTGGGGAGCAGTTCCAAATACCAGGACTCAGATCCACAAAGAAACCAAGGCAGGACCAGGCAGCAGCGGGTTCATCTGGGTCCTTCATGCTCGCGCACACAGTTTTCCCGTCTATAAAGTGGGAGTCGTTCCACAGCAGCCTGCTCACTCCACTGTGCCCCTTCTCCACCAGGGAACCCGGGGAAGGTGCCTCTTCCTAGGAGGGATGCGAGGAAGCCATGGCTGGGCTGGAAGCAAGCTGGGCTCGCTCTCTGGCTGGGGTTCTGCCCTCCTCACCCTGGGAGGCTGTAGGGACAGATACTAGGTAAAGAAGGGTTCAGGTTTAGCTCCACAGGGGTCAGGAAGAAAACAGGTGTTGAAGCCTCTTTGGGCAGGGCAGGCAACAATCTAGGGGTAGGTGGGGTCTTTGATAAACGGTGTACTGCACCCAAGTCATCCAGGGCAGGAGACCTGGGGTCCTCTAGAGGCCAAGGCTTGAAGTCCAGTTGTCCTGCAGAGTCTATCCAAGTTCAGCCAGTCATTTGTCTTCTCTGTCCTTGGAAACCTTATCTGTACAATCCAAATAAAGCCAGTTGCTGGCATCTGAGCTGGGAAGTTAGCGGGAAAAGGGAAGGTGCTTATGAGGGTCTCAGTCAGGGAGAGAGTTTTTCCACTCAAAGCTCAGCTGCTTCTCACCTCCTCTGCTGCTCTCTGCACCTCTGGGTCTTCCCTGCACCTCAAGTTTCCGGGACATCTGTCTTTTAAGAGAATTATACAGCAGATGAAAATCTTGGTATCAGGAACAGGATGCCCCCTCTTCCCAGAGACCTCCGTTATTAGGAAATGTCACCCCAAACCTAGAGTTGAGGCTCAGATGGGAAAGGCAGACATGAAACATTTGGACTGACACATTTGTCCAGGAGAGGGACCTCTCCAGTCTCTCATTCGCCATGGGTTCAGGCACAGACTCAGGGAAATTAATGGGCGTGACCAGATTTGTGTCCTGTATTTAAAAAAAAAAAGCAAATCCATTCTACCTTTTTTGGGTATTTTTTGGGCCACACTTGGTGATACTCAGAGGTTACTCCTGGCTCTACACTCAGGAATCACTTCTGGTAGTACTTGGAGGACCATATAGGATGCTGGAGGATGGAATAGGGTTGGCCATATGCAAAGCAAGGGCCTTAACCACTGTTCTGTTTCTCCAGCCCTTAGTCTAACATTTTATTTATTCATTTGTTTTGCATTTTGGGGTCATACCCAGTAATGCCCAAGGGTTACTCCTAGCTATGCACTCAGGAGTCAATCCTGGCAGTTGTTAAGGGATCAGACTATAAGGAATACCAGGGATCGAATCCAGGTCAGCGACATGAAGGCAAATGCCCTCCCTGCTGTGCTATCACTCTGGTTCCTAGTGTGACATTTTATCTATCTATCTATCTATCTATCTATCTATCTATCTATCTATCTATCTATCTATCTATCTATCTATCTATCTATCTATCTATCTATCTATCTATCTATCTATCTATCTATCTATCTATCTATCTATCTACTATCTATCTATCTCTATCTTTCTATCTCTATCTACCTTAGTTTTGAAATTTGTCTCACAAATCTGGAAGCTAGAGTTGCAATTAAGGTGTTGGCAAGGCCATTCTCTGGAGGCTGTAAGGGAATCCTCCCTTAGTTTCCCTCTGATTCTGGTGGTTTGCTGACAGTCATTTGTGTTTGTAAACAGCACATTGCGCATGCATGCTAGTACTCTCTCTTCACAGATACTACCCTGTGTCTTCACGTTATCTTCCTCCTTGTCTCTCTCTTACAAGCTTCCGCCATATTGGGTGCAGGCCCACCATAATGTTCTCATTGTAACTTTATTTTTAAACAATCAATTCTTTAGTATTATTTTGGGATTCCAGGGGAGTGAACCCAGGCCCTCAAAACATGCAAGGCAACTGCTCTACCACTGAGTTGCATTCCTGCCCTCTTCATTTTAACTCAATTAGCTCTCTAACCACCCCAGTTCCAATAAGGTCACATTCTGTGTGTTTGGGCGGGGTGGATGATGCAATTCAGCTCCTAACAAAGTAGGACCATTTGACATTCTGCATCATTACTTTATCTGACTTTGTAATTGTGGCTATTCTCGTGGGTATGAGATGATCTTTCATTGTGGTTTTGATTTGATTTCCCTGGTGATTCCTGATGTGGAGCATCTTTTAATGTGTTTATTCATCACTGTGTATCTTTGGAGAAATGTTTTTTCCGATACTTTGTCCATTAAAAAAAAGATAATTTGTCTTTTTTTATCCAGGGACTATTCTTCAAGTGGAATTTTTATCAGCAGAAGCATGGAATTTATCATGAGTTGAATAAACTATAAGATACAAAGAAATTTCATAGTAACTTAATGCCACTAAATCATCCTAGGTAAGTTGGATCTCTGGAGCCTTCTTAAAATGGGGGTGGGGGGCATGGGCAGAGTCCCTGCCCTGCCGAGAGATCCAAAGGCTCACCACACTCACCACACCTGACTTGCTCCAGCATATAAGTGGCTCAACCTCACACTTCCATGACCAGCCTAGAAGAGACTTTAAGGTGCTGAATAATCATCCCAGTTCCACAGTTCCTGGTGAACTGGCCACATGCATGCCACATGACACCTAATTTCTTAGTACTGACAACCTGGTAGGACCATAGTAACTTAGATGGGAAAAGTGTGTGGATGCGCAATAAGCTCAGTGAGCAAGAACAATGACACAGAAGGCTCAACTAGCACCAAACAGCTCAGTAAATCCTAAGATAAATAACTTTAGTACTGTCTTCCCATTGTTCATCGATTTGCTTTCGAGTGGGCACTAGTAACATCTCCATTAGTCCTGTCACAAGCAAAGTGCAACCCAAGGGCATATATTTGCTACAGGGACAGGAGGAGCCCAAAACCATTCTTCAGGTTATGGAACTGAGGTCCATAATAGTTACTAGTCTTTGGCATAAAAGTAAATAAAACACGGTAGCTTGCCAGGCTTTACCATGTAGGTGGTATAGTCTCAGTAGAAGCCTCTCGACCCGAGCATTTACTGATGAAACTTAAAGGGGGAAGATCAGGTTTTCTCTTGGATGGAGTTCTGAGGAACTATGGAGTCTGGATGTTGAGAATGACTAACTGCATGATGTGTGGTTTGTTCTGGTTTCTTGCCAGGCTTACTGGTATGAGTTAAAACATGTCTATAACTGTTTACTATGTATAAATGTGAAAGAAATTGGGAAGAACCTTATGCAAAATTCAGTATCCTATAAAATATTGTGCGGCCGCAAAGAGGCCGTGCACCAGGGACATGTGGGTCAGGCATGTGTGGGTCTCTCTCTTCCAGGACAAATGGCATGGAGGTGGAGGAAAGAGCAGGGCCCAAAACTCCACTCCAAGTCTGGCCAGCATGGTCTCTCCCCGGCTCATGAGAGCAAACCCTTGGAGCAATGTTGGACTCGGCCAGGGAATGGCCGAGCCCCTTACCGGGAGGTCAGCTCCATGGGTTGCTTCCACATGGGGTCGGCCGAGCAGCGCAGCTGTGGGTCTGAAGTGGATGGGTCTGTATATCTTCCGGGGTTGCAAATTAGCTGAGTCTGGCGTGGGTGGGTCTCTCTTTTCCGGAGCAACTGGCATGGAGGCGGAGGAAAGGGCAGGGCCCAAAATTCCACTCGAGTCCGGCCAGCAACTTTAGTACACCATGGTAAAATATACGTTCCAACAAGCAATATAAAGTAAATGATTTTGTGCCTGCTAATAAGGCAGGTTTGGTGGTAGGTGGGAAATTGGTAGAGGGAAGTACAAACTGGTAGTGGGATTGTGTTGGAACATTAAATACCTGAAACAAATTTGTTATAAACAACTTTGCAAATCATGGTGTCTAAATCAAGTTTAAAACTTTTTGAAAGGACGCTGTCCGGATGCTGGGAAACTGCCTCATGACCAGATTAACAGAGCAAAACCGTTCGAGCCCAGGTAGGCGGCTCCCAGAAGCGGGAATCACTGGGAATTCGTCAGATGGACTCGGGGTCGCCCTTTCCCCCCTCCATTTTGTAGAGCCTGGTGGCCCCCGCCCAGGAGCTGCCCTGGGGCCGCCAGCCATAGCATGCAGAGTCTCACAAGCAGCTGGGGAGGCTGGAACTCGGCTTGCGCTGGGCCCAGCTAACTATGGAACCCCGAGGAGGGCAGATGGGTTTTGGGGTGGGCCCGTCGCCTCTGGGGGTCCCAGAAGCAGCCGGATGAGACTCGCCCATCACACTAGCCAACATTTTCGCTGTCCGTACGCTGGGAAACTGCCTCATGACCAGATTAACAGAACAAAACCAGTTGGAGCCCAGGTCTCGCGGCAAAGCGGCCGCAGCAGTCCCCTAAAATAGTGAAACAGTAATGTCTTTTAATGCACTGCATTCCACGAAGAGCAGGAAAGTTTGTTGGGAAGGAGATATAAAGAGGAAAGAAATGAAATACAGAATCCGCCAAGTAGTTGAGGTGCGGGAGGGGGAGGGAGGTGGGGACATTGGTGATGGGAGATGGGTGGAGGGATGAGTGTTCGAACACTGTAGAACCAAAACTCTACATGAGCATCTTTCAATTGTATGTCTAAAATGGTGTAATAATATTTGCGGGGAAAATAATAAAATTAAATTAAAAAAAAAAAAAAAAAAAAACTTTTTGAAAGGAACTTAATGTCATGCACAATATGCTCCTGTGTACCCTAAATAAAATAATAGCTACCACAATGATAAATTCTCATTTTAAATTTAACATGGAAGGGCCGGAGCGATAGCCTTGCACGCAGCCGGCCTCTGCCGCCCAGGTTCGATCCCGGCATCCCATATGGTCCCCCGAGCACCGCCAGGAGTAATTCCTGAGTGCAGAGCCAGGAGAAACCCCTGAGCATTGCTGGGTGTGACCCAAAAAAAAAATTTAACATGGAAAATCAAGAAATTAAGCATCTTGGTCTTCCAATCTCATAGTCATAAAAGGTTGACAGGAGGCATAAAATTAAGTTTATAGGGAAGTGAATAAACTTGGATCTGTGCTATTTCTGTTTTACCCCAAAACATACATTATAGACCTCATTCCCATGACCTGATGGAATGGTTTGAGGCTCTTTGTTACTTGAGGGAGCAGATGCCCTTGGGCTACACTAGCATGTGACAGGAAGTATGATGATGTTACTGGTGCCTGATCGAGCACCAGTAACAACGGAAGACAAATGATACAAGTGATCTGGGGACCAAATGGGATCCCAAGGATTGAACCCGGGATGCAAGGCAAACGCACTCCCTTCTGTGCTATCGCTCTGGCCCCATTCATGAAATTTCTTATGAAACCTACTGGTAGGGAAAATTATCCATTTTCAGTTGGGCAGGCCCTCACATCTGACTCAGAGGCACAGTGCTTGGAGACCTGTGTCTCTAGGGTTAGATCCAGGGCTTCAGGTGTCGGGGGACGCCACCGGGTCCCCGACAGTGTCAGGACAGAAGTTCTCTTCTACCTCCGAGGATGCCGGGAGAACAGATGAAAACTCACAAGTCCGGTGCAGTTCCAAAAAGGCTTTTAATAGTACAAAAGCTCTTCCACAGCACTCCCAATATAATGAACAAAATCTAGCTCTGGTCCGAACTTGGACCATGCAAAAGAGCCTAAGTCTCCCACCAAAAGAGAGAGGATCTCACCCGAGCTGAGTCCTACCCAGAAGGAGCAAAAGGCCAAAGAGCAAAATGCCAAAAGCCAAAAGCAAAAGGCAGAGGAGCCAAAGGCCGAAAGCGAAAAGGCCCAAAGTCCAAAAGGTGAAGGGGCCTCAAGTCAGTCCCCTTATATACACCAAAGTAATCCGATTTGTGACAGGGAGGGTCATGTCAACAAAGAACTCTAAACAGAGTGTAGTGCCACACCCTATTGCAGGTATAAACAAAGGTTACTGCCAAGGACTATCACTATCACTATCTTCCTGTTAATCATCTACTTGCTAGAGCGGGCACCAGTAATATCTCCATACGTCCTGTCTCATGCTAGTAGAACCCAAAGGCATCCGCTTGCTTCAGGAACATAAAGAGCCTCAAACCATTATATTAGGTCACGGAAATGACCTAATATAAATGTTACTGGTATTTGGCATATCAAATACTACACGAGCAGCTTGCCAGGCTTGCCGTGCTGGTGGCATATTGTTATAGTCACCTCTAAATAAAGCATTTATTGATGAACCGCACGGCCGCTAGTGGCTGCGCGAGCCGGGCTGTGATAGTCTGGTCTGCTGGGTGGAGTTGTGACGAGAGGGAAGTACGGATGTGGAAAATGGCGGGCCCCATGGAGTGGGGAGGGTGGTCTGGCTTGTTGTGAGACTCAGCTGGGGTGGCAGGCCAGGGCTAGAAACCGCCATGCCTCCCGGGCACCTCATGACTGGCTGGGCACAGGGAGAGCAAGTAGCAGCTCTGCCCCATGTCTGAGAGTCTCTGGTTCAGCATACCTGGGCCAGATTGAAAAAAAACTGCTGCAGGGTAGGTGTCAATGATCCTGGCTGTGATAGTCTGGTCTGCTGGGTGGAGTTGTGATGAGAGGGAAGTCCGGATGTGGCTGGATACACTGCCAGCCAAGGACTAATCCCAAGATTATCTCTTATGTAAAACACTGGAGAGAGAGGGGGGCTGGTATAAAGTAATACATCTTAACTTCATGAGCTTCATGTAATCTAGATGGTACCCACAAGGTCCTTCTTATTATTATCTGCACCAGGATTATTCTGAGTATCTTGTTCTTGTGTACTGAAAGGGTCACACTCGCCTGCTTAGAGCAAACTAGTATGATCCTTCCTATAGTCTTCCTATAGTCTCAACGTAGCCAGGGTGGTAGTCTCCTGGTAAATTCTAACTGTCCCACGCTGGGTGCAGTGGGTATAAAGAGGAGCTGTGCCCAATCTAGAAAACATAGAAGTCTTAGTAGATGTATAAGTCAGAAGTTATTCAATCAAGGTGACTTCTGTAACTGCCACACCCTCTAGCAGTGTTTACATAGAAGAGAGGTCTCATTAGAATGAACCTTGGCTTAAATAGATTAAGCTGGGAGTGGGCAAAACAACAAAGCTCCCAAACTAGCTAAATCTGTCCTCCAACATTCAGGATGCAAAACATGTACTCCATCCCTTCGAACCATTTTCCTGGCTGGGAAGTTGTTATCTTACTTGAAGCCAGTGGGATACATTGTGTCTATGGGGAGAGTTTAGGCCTCATTTAGTGTGCTCAGAGATTAGTCTTCATTTTGTGCTGAGGGTTGATCCCTGGTGATGTTCCAGGGAACCATATGGGTATCTATCTGGGATTTGGACTGGGGTTGGTCAAATGCAAGGAAAGCAACTTATTTATTTGGCCACACCCTTTTGTAAGATATATATGCATATATACATATATACCTATATATGGGATATATATCTAGGTTAACCTTTGGAGGAATATATCCCATATATATCCCATATGTGTATATGTATACATGTATACATGTATATATGTGTATATATATGTATGTGTGTGTATATATATATCCTGAGATGAACACAGATATATATATATATGTGTGTATATATCTCCTGGGATGAACACAGAGACATGGCAGAGCCTGGCAAGCTACCATGGTTTATTCGATATGCCAAGAACAGTAACAATAATGGACGTCATTCCCAATGAATGGAGACTTTACTGGCACCTGCTCAAGCAAATCGATGAACAACGGGAAGACAAGTGACAAGTGAAGCGATCTATTTATTTATTGCTCTGTAGGTCATACACAGTGATGCTCAGGGGTTTCTTGTGGCTTTGCACTCAGTAGTTACTCCTGGTGATGCTCAGGGTACAATATGGGATGCTGGGATTGAACCTGGGTTGACCTCATGCAAGGTAAACTCCCCCTCCCTGCTCTGGCCCCTCATCTGGTTCTTTAGGTAAGCTTGGAAGGTATCAGGAGGGGATGGAGCCTTTGCCGACCACTGCCTTTGCGACGACAGCTGTGGATTCTGCACAGCTGGAGCTGCTCCAGTCTCTCACTTAGCCCATAGACATCCTGTTACCATGATGTCAGGGGCTGGAGCCTGGGTACAGTGGTGAGTCACACTTTCACACTTGTGGCATTTCAACCCTTCAAGGAGGCTTGTGCATCGGACTGTGGGGTCTCTACCTACTCTCACCTGGGTATCCTGCCTCAGGGCCATCCCCTTAGCAAATGCACAGCCACATTACTAACATGGTTTGACACAGGTGGACAGACCGACGTGAGGATATGAGGGCGACTTCCTGCTGCTCCTCAATCCCTGGGAAGCAAAGTCCCCAGGTACACGGGGTGCTGGAGGCAGAGTGGGAAGGCAGCAGGGTGGGTGTGCAGGAACCAGAGATGGGCAGAGGGAAGATGGGGTCCGGCCTGAAAGACCGATGTGGGGGCTTGGCTTTTACATTGAAGCACAGCGATCAACTGGCCCATGGAGGACTGGGGGCAGCAGAGAGAAACTTGGGACCTGCAAGGACCATTGTGCTGGAGTGTTGGTCTCCAGAGCTGAGCTCATCTGGGAAGGGATAGATGGGGGAGTCTCTGGAACACTGAGGGAAGCGGCCATACCGGAGGTGGGTGTGGTGCTAGCACGATGTGCAAACGGAGTTATGATCAGTATTGTAAATCATGGTGCCTCAATAGAAATGGGGGTGGGGATGAAAAGTTTATATATGTGTATATGTATATATATATTTATATATATAAGGGCTAGGGGCCAAGGAGATAGTTCAGGAGTCCAGGCACCTGCCAACCCCAGTTTGAATCTCTAACACCATATGTGGTTCCCCAAGCACCTCCAGGGCAACTCCTGAGCACAGAGCCAGGAGTGAGCCCTTAGCATCACTGAGTTTTGACTCAAAAGCAATGAATTAATTAATGAATGGGTCATCTACAGGGTGGGAGGGGGCAATCAAGACCCTGAAGGCGGAGGGGTGGACCTTGCGCACCTGATTTACTGAGGCTCAGGGACTCCGGGAATTGACTTTTGGACCCAGCACTCCCTGCTCAATTTCAGGGGCCCGTTCACATGATCATCTGTGTAAATGCCGACATGACCACTTAGAATCCTTTGGGAAAAGCACGTCTCCAGGGGTCCAGCAAAGTTCATGCTTGAAGATATCCTCGTTCTTGGTGCTTCTCTGCAGGGAAGGGGCTGCCTGGGGCCTTTGGCAAGGAACAGTTTGGATGGACACAGAACCGCATGCGCCCTGGTCAGCTCCGAGCATGATGCCTCCCTGAGTCCTGCCATTTGCTGCTTATTGAGGCTTGACATAGGCTCCTGGCTTCCAGAACCAGAAGAACAGCAGGGTGATGTCAACTTCTCATCCCCCAGGGGATGACCCACCTTCAGCATCCGTGTGTACTCCGGAGATACACGCATGTACTCCAGACAGGCTGCTTCCTGGGCCCCCCAGAATCAAGGCAGCATGAAAGAAGCTGTCAACTATGTGAAAAGGGCATAAAGCATCTCACTGGGAACCACATGGGCTGTGATGAGCCCTAAGGCATGAGCAGGCATGTGTGTGTGTGTGTGTGTGTGTGTGTGTGTGTACACATGTGTGTATGTGCTCAGGGAACATTCCTGGCAATGCTTGGAGGACCTTTTTCAGGTGTCTGAGATCTAACTGAGGACTGTGTGCAAGGCCACCACTTAAAGCCCTTTATTATCTCTCAGGCCCAGATCTAGCTCTAAGTGAGCAAAGTGGAGCACAGGCTCTTCACTACAGAAACGGATGGAGAGGTGGGCTGGGGGGAGTAATGTTGGGGCTAGACAGCTAGTACAGAGATGTAGGCACTTACCTTGCAGGCAGCAGACCCTGGTTCCGTCCCTAATACTTCCTATAACACCTGAACATCATCGGGGTGAACCTTGAGCACTGCTGGGTCACTTGATCACTTGAATCCCATTATTCATCGATTTGCTCGAGCAGGCGCCAGTAACATTTCCATGGGACCCTATCACGTGCCAATGTAGCCCAATGGCATCTGGTTGATTCAAGAATATGAAGAGCCTTAAACCGTTCCTTCAGGGTCTTTACAAGGAAGTCTCACCATCTTGTAGGTGGGCGGCCACGTGATCTTTTGACATCCTGTGGGATCCAGTCGGTAATGGCTCTAGTCCAGCGGTTGTCTCCAAATCGCATTACATGTCCAGCCCATCTGATTTTCGATGCCTTGGCAAACGAGACAGCATCCCTGATTCTGAAATAGCGATGGAGGTCAGAACTCCGGATTCCTTCTCTCACTTGAGTGAGGCGTGATATTCCAAGCATAGCTCTTTCGATTCCTCTTTGGGAGACCCAAATAGCATTCTCATCCTGCTTTCGTAGGGCCCAGGTCTCTGAGGCGTATGTTAATGCAGGGAGAACGGTGGAGTCAAAGAGATGTGCCTGGAGCACTGCTGGGTATGGTCTCAAAACCAAACCCAAAATAATCAAGTGTAAAGCCTTCCAGTCCCAACCTGGTGTTGTTCTTGAAGAGCCACAGGCTAGCCCTAAGGCCAGCACCTTTTGTGTGTCCTTCAAGTGGGTGCTCAGAGGGAGGAACAAGCATCCAAGAGTCTGTTGTTAAGTCTTAAGGCTCAATGGCTGCTCTTGACTGGACCATGGCAGCTGCCTGCCTTCCTTCTCCAGGGGTGCATCTGGCCTCACTCCTGACACACACCCATCGCTCAGGCTGCCCCTGTCCCCTGCCACCTCTCCCAGGCTGTGGCCAGGCTTGCTGGGGTGGCAGCCAACACTCAACATTTGGGTAACTGTTCCTGGTTCCCAGCTGATTTTCTGAGAAGGAGCAGGCACACTTCATATAAAGTGCAGTTCCAAAGTCAATCTTGAGGGTCTAATGCAGTATTAGGGGGAACTAGAAAATCTAAAACTGTTGTGACGAATGCCAACTAGCCTGGTGATGCATTTTGTAGAATACACAAATATTGAGTCATGACACTGTGGACCTAAAACTAATGTCAATTCCACTTAACAACAAAATCAAGTGATAGAAAAGCTAGCCCTGCAAAGTTCAGAGCTAAATGAATAAGTGTCAGATTCTAGCATCTACATAAAGGAACTATTCCAGGAAACGCTAGTTAAACCTTGAAGTCCTTTTATTGTTCCATTTCAGGAGTTTCCTTACAGAATTGTTTAAAGGAAAGTCAAGCTGCTCTTGTCTTACATAAAGAGTAAAAAGAGGGTCTAGACCTTAAGACTGAATGCCTCAGTGGCACTCCTGTGCTCCCTCCTAGTCTATATCATCACGTTGACCTGGTCCCAATTGAGACTTCCTTCCCTGCAGACCAGAAGCTCAAAGTCAGATTCCACATGCCAGGCCTTTGCCCCCAACACTGGCCTCTGAGGCCAAGCTACCCTTTACAAGAGAGGCTGAGTTTGGTCTCACCCCCAGACTCTGGGGATAGTTTTGGAGAGACAGCATCCAACAGGAACAGAGCCTAACTTTTTTTGCTTTGCAAAAAAAGCTAAAGTTTTTGCTTTTTGGGTTGCACTCAGCGATGCCCAGGGGTTACTCCTGGCTCTTTGCTCAGGGAATTACTCCTGGCGGTGCTCAGGAGGCCATATGGGAAGCTGGGGATCAAATCTGAGTCGACAACTTGATCACTTGAATCTCGTTATTCATCAATTTGCTCGAGCGGGTGCCAGTAACATTTCCATTGGACCCTATCACGTGCCAATGTAGCCCAATGGCATCTGGTTGATTCAGGAATATGAAGAGCCTCAAACCGCTCCTTCAGAGTCTTGACAAGGAAGTCTGACCATCTTGTAGGTGGGCGGCCACGTGATCTTTTGACATCCCATGGGATCCAGTCGGTAATGGCTCTAGTCCAGCGGTTGTCTCCAAATCGCATTACATGTCCAGCCCATCTGATTTTCGATGCCTTGGCAAACGAGACAGCGTCCCTCTTCTCCAGTAATAGAGTCGACCACGTGCAAGGCAAATGCCCTTCCCACTGTGCTATTGCTCCGGCCCCCAGACCCTGACCTTTGGGGAGAGGTGGGCAGTGGGCTAAATCCAGGCTAACTCCAGGACATGATGGAGCCCAGAGAACTGAGTGTCGCTGGGTGCAGCCCTGAAGGGGGTAAGTCCTGAAAGCCCCCCAATACCATCGGGATGGCCTACTGGCCACTGGCATACCCCACGTTAGACCCCAATTTAGCAGCACCCTATCTGTGAACCCTAGCACCAACTGAATAGCCCAGTCAGTCAAGGAGTGACCACAAGGGCCCGCTAGCATCACTTAAGAGCCACGCAAGGATATCTGGAAGGCTTTCACTTATTTTCATTTATTTATTTATAATTTAATTTCCCTTTACACCTTATATAAACACTGTGGTTTACAAAGTTGTTCATGACAATTTGTTACAGACATTCAGTATACCAACACTAATTCCACCACAATTGCACCTTCCCATCACCTTTATCTTCAATTTTCCCAGCCACCCCTTAAGCCTGCCCCCAGAGCAGACCCTCAGTAATTTATTTAATGGAGCTCTTATAATTTGCTAAAAGAATGATCAAAAAATGTTTCCTCAGAAGAAAGCGAAGATTGTGTATCTCACCATGGAGTTATTAAACCCTTGTATATTACCAAGATGTTTCAAGTTAAGGCTTCAGGTTGATGTTTTGTTAATCGAGATTGGTTGCCTTCTGCCTTACACCCCATCCAACCTGGTCTGCTGCTCCTGGTTTATCAGTTATAGAGTTTGAGGTGTCCAGGAGGTCCAAAGTTTTAACTAGGTGAAACAACTGGAGTTACATTTTTAACGGGGTGGCATTTGGGGGGGCATGTGCATGACTGCTGAGTCTTCCAGAGGCAAAAGGGAGTTGGGGGTGGTAGCCCATTCCCGACTCTGCGAAAGCCTGGAGACTTCAGTCACAAACCTGCACATCAAGGTTTTCCAACAGATTCCATTTCTGGATGACGCTCGTCCTGAGCAGCAGAGCCTGGCCGAAAGCATGGCGGCGACTGTGGTATGTGGAGGTTTTCAGCTGTCAGGGGCTGTCTGGGCGGGTACGGGGGGCTAACCCGCACCCTCTGAGGTACCCCAGATGACTCAGCCTAGTGCGGGGTCCAGAAGAATCTGCATCTTACTGATCTCTCTTGAGATTTATTGGCGATTCTCTCGACCATGGCCAGTGAAAGAGCTTACATGGTGCCAGATGTGGTTTGTGATGTGGTTCTTATTTTTATTATTGGACACTTCCCCCCAAGTGGTGGCCGGAGGTCTGGGACCTGATTCTTCAGCACTGCAGGCAGGCGGTTCAAAGGGCCCAACTTTGAAATAACAATTGACCCCCACAATCGAGTTAGTTAGGAGTGGGATTTAAAAGGGAAGGGTTTTGGGCCGGGGCAATAGCACAGTGGGTAGGGCATTTGCCTTGCACATGGCTGACCCAAGTTCAATCCCTGGCATCTTGTACATTCCCCTGAGCATTGCTAGGAATAATTCCTAAGTACAGAGCCAGGAGCAACTCCTAAGCATTGCTGGTGTGACCAAAAAAGTTCAATCAATCAATCACTCAATCAATAAATGGGAGGGGTGTTGGGGTCTTGGGAAAGGGAGGTGGGTACAATGGTAATGGATAGAATTCTGTGCAGTACCGTTTATGGTGTTGAAATTATTTACAGTACACAGAATCTCAATCAGTAAAAAAATGTTTTTAAAAAATACAACATGATCAAAGTAAGGACCTGAGGACGTGATTGCTGCTCAGGTCCCCTGCAGTGCTGGGGCACAGACCCTGTTGCTTCTCTTCTACCAAGAGCTTGTTAAGCCCAAGTGCTTAGCTCCAGCCCGGGAGGATCTGATTCTGCAGAACAGGCATGAAGCTGAGGATTTACAAGATAAACAGCTCCCCAGGATGCTGTGTGCCCTCTGAGGGCCACAGATCCCAGGGAATGAAATGTTCAGGACCCCTCACCTAGAAAGGGTGGGGAGGAGGGGTCTTCCCTAGGCTGAGGTTCTGCTACTCAGCTGTAGCGCAGTGGCAGGTTGGCCTGGCCCGTCTGTCGTGCTTCTGAGCCGGGTTTGAGTTTCCACAATGCAGGCAGCCCCCTCCTCTTCGCTCTCCAGGCTGAGAATGAAGCATACACCAACCAGCAGACAAAGCCAATTTTTATTGCAGACCGGAGCTCAGGGTTTACTCACACGCTATGCTTGGGGGGGTGGAGGGGGGGCCTTCTCCGGCTGCCCGTTCACTCTTTCCCAGAGAGATCAACGCAAAGGTCACTGAGCAGAGGAGGAAACGGCTTCTAGAAGCTGCTCTGGTTCAGAGGATTCAGGCGGCTTGTCATGCAGGGGTGGCTCAGATAGGCAGAGACCAGGCCCAGGCCAGTGGACGCCTCACTGCCTGGTGACAATGGGTCACTCCCATTACGGGACAGCCACCCAGACTCTCTAAAGATCTGAGCACCCTAAGATCCCTGGAGGTCACCTGAGGGAGGCAGCAAGGTGCAAGAACTTTCCTCCCTTGTTCTAAGGAAATCTTAGGGCAGCCTAGAGTTCTTGCTTTGCTAAAAGTGAAGTAGAATCTGGAGCTTCATTCCTGCAGAGGTCTTGCTGGGCCCTGGGACTCTGCCTTTCTAACACTGAGGCTGCTGGTGCACAGACCACACTGGGGCCACATAGGCCTTGGTGCGTTTCGAAAAGCACCCCCGCCATGGGCACAGAGAAGTTCCCCCGGGACACAGGGTCAACCCTCACTCAACTCCCCTGGGGAGACAGAGGAACGTGATCACTCTGAGGTCTCAACCTTTCACTGAAAACCCTTTTCTCAGAGCTTGTGGGTGATGAGCAGAGAAAACAAGGCATCTCTTGGGACACCCAGCACTCAAGCGTGGACTGATAATGGCCCCGTTGTAAGTTCCTTGCCACGTGACAGGAAGCCTGGGCAGGGGTGGGCCCAAGAGGCGGGAGAAGGCGCAAGGGCAAGGGAATGTGCCGAGAAGGATCCCTGCTCAGAGCACAGTCTCAGCCCTCGATGCGAGGAGCAGGAGAATGGCCACAGACCGGGGTAAGGGGGGGGAGTCTGGTCTGCCCTATCTTGCACATCCAAGTCACGAGGCCTCAGGTGTGGCTCACAGCCCTACACAGCCTTCCTGCCCAGGTGAGCTCTGGCACGTGTCCGTGTCTGCTCCACAGATGAGGGAACTGTGGGAGGTAGATACAGGCTCAAGGTCAGAGGTTCCCACAGGTGCTGTCAGGAACACGTGTCCTGGCCCTCTCCTGGAGAGGAGAGCAGCTGCCCCACTTTGCAGAGTCATGGCACGGTGCAAGTCACTGGATGAGGTGGTCAGGACTGTGGGGACGGTGGCACAGACCCAGCGGCCCACAGGACCCACGGCAGCAGCTAGAAGCAATGAGACAGAGGATGGCGGCTGGCAGAAACAGGAGGAGCCCCTGGGGCCCGTGGCTCTGCTGCCTCGGGGCCTCTTCTCCTGAAGGTCTAGGGGCCACACAGACACTGGTGGCTGCAGCCACAGGAAAGGGAAATTCAAGTGTTCTGCTCCGCTGCTTCACTGCAAGGAAGGACAGTGCCCAGCTGCCTTGTTCCTGGTTTCCCAGCCCAGTGGGCCTTGGGCTCTTGGGCCAAAGTTTTCCATGTGGCTGCTGTATAGGCCAAGCCTGATGGCTGCCCACGGACTCCTGGCTCAGGACAGCCCACGAAGGCTCAGTGTTCAGAATGCAACACAACTCATGGGCAGGCCCTGCACTCTGGAAACACAGCCCCAGACCCACCAGGGTCCAGAAACATCTGGGAGGTGCCACCCAGAAGGTCCACAGAGCACTCAGTGGTCATTTGGAGACAGGAGCTGCCAAAAAGCTTCTAAGGAGCCCCACAAAGAGTCAAAGGTCAACTGGCACCTGTACCCCTTTGCCTAAATGTCAAGGCTCAGAGAGTGTGATGGGCCACCCACAGAAGCTGCAAGTGCCAAGTCAGGGCCGGGGGCACCTCACCTCCCTCCTCCAAGCACTCAGGGCCTACCCCTGCTCTAAGCTCACTATGCTGCCTGCCCCGCCTGCCCCGGTCCCCCAAGCTTGGCCTTCCATGGGCCTCTGCAACCCCTTCCCCTCAGAGGTGCCAGGGTCTCTGACTCTGGCTGGGTGGGTATGAAGGGGGTGCCTAAGGAGGGGGCCCGCCGCACGCCCTCTGGAGACATGAGCATGTCGAACTTGATGAGGGGGGGTGCTATGGCCCGCGCACGTCAGCGCTCAGAGGGTTGAAGCGGAGATTGACACAGCGCAGGGGCGGCCATGGTGGCCAGCTTCTCCACGGGCACGTCTGTGGAGACAGAGAAGGGGGGAAAAGGTGAGAGGAGCGGAGCACAGCAAGGGGAGGGCCCAGGCAGGAAGAGGCTGATGCTGTCAAACTGCTGTCACCTCATGGTAGGGGATCAGCTCCTGTCCTCAGCCCTGGGGGTGACCATCAGCACCTCATGCAAAAGGCACCTGAAAAAGAATGATGGGCCTGGATTTCTGGGGCTGGGTGGGTGCTGGCCTTGCAGGCAGAAAGCCCCACGTTTGCCTCCCCCATGCCACCCACCCACATGCTTAACACCGTCTAGGGACACGGCAGATGATCCCTGCATGCCACGGCCATGGTCTTTGCCCCACAAAGGGAAGGGTGAACAAATAACTTGATTGATTTGAGGGTTGTTGGGTGACACCCAGTGATGCTTAGCAGTTACTCCTGGCTGTGTATTCAGGGATCACTCCTGGAGGGCTCAGTCCATATGCGATGTCACGATGGAATTGGGGTGGCCCCCTCCAAGGCAAATGCCTTAACCCCTGTACTATCCTCTCTGGTCCCAATAACTTTATTTTAAAAAAACAGGAGGAGCCGGAGCGATAGCCCAGTGGGTAGGGCATTTGCCTTGCACCTTTGCCTGTGCTGACCCGGGTTCGATCCCGGCATCCCATATGGTCCCCGAGCACCGCCAGGAGTAATTCCTGAGTGCAGAGCCAGGAGTAACCCCTGAGCATCGCCGGGTGTGACCCAAAAAGCAAAAATAAATAAATAAACAAATAAATAATTAAATAATTTAAAAAACTAAGAAATCGGATTACCATTTTTTTGGCTCACTTATTTGCTGGGGACCATCCCTGGCACTGCTCAGGGGCTACCCTGTACTTGACACTTGAAAAGTTGATTCTGGGCCACAGGGGATCATGCAAAGCATGCGCCATCCTGCCATGCTGGCAATCCAGGCCCCGGATTACTGTGGATCCCAGAGACTTCTCTACTGGGTAGGAGTGCAAGAACACAAACGGGACTCAAGCCAACCTCTGGGCACACATGCTCTCGGTGGCTGCATCCACAGCAGCCAAATGCGCATGAATAGAAAAGGAAAAGGAGAATCCAGGTGTGGCATGTGAACAGTGTTCCACGCGCAAAAGATGAAGCAGAGATGCAGGCGGCAGCGTGGATGAACCTCAGAAGCGTTGTGCTGAACGAAACAGTAGGCACAAAAGGTGATGTTACATAATTTTACATTTGTAGACATTGCCGTAACAGGCAAATCTATGAACAGGCAGTGAGTGAGTAGTTGCCAGGGGCAGGAGGGAGGAGTAGGGCAGGAGACGGACTCCTGAGAACAGGGTCTCCTGGGATGAAGGATTGGGCTGGGGAGTGGGGGGCGTGTCGGGGGACTAGAGAAACGCTACCGAACTGTCATGTCACGGTGGCTCATTTGGTGGATGGGTCTCTTACCTCCATTTGTTTTAGGGGAGGGTTTGTGCCATACCCAGCAGTGCTCTGAGCTACTCCTGGCTGTGATCACCAGACCATATCCAGTGCTGGGGATCGAGCTAGGGTTGGCAGAAGAGGCTGCATGGCAGGCAGGTGCCTTTCCTCCTGTACCTCTCCGGCCTCTACCTCCATTTGAGACAAGACCAGGGGTCAGGAAACAGTACAGCTGTTGACCAGGGTTTGAACTCTCACACCACTTGTCCTCCCAAGCATCACCAAGTGCAGCCTTGGGAGGCGCCTGAACATCTCCAGGTATAGCCCAAGCACCACAGGGCCTGAGCAGCAACACTGCTTCCTTGGGCCCCTGTGTAGAACCACTGACCAGCTAGGCTACAAACCATAGGGAGTAGCCTTTTGGGCTGCCTGAGTTCCACCTGAGATCCTCCTCCTAAGGTGAAAACCAAAACCTCACAGGACCCGAGCTATGGTCTATTAACACTTGGTAACACCAAACTTTAGGATTCCGTCTTAAGTTCAAGCCCCAGGTGGGCTGTATGCGCAGCTGAAGCAAATCATGGAAGCATATTTCAGGGGATATTTGCGCCAGTCTCATGGGTGTTTTAGAATGAGCGGGAGAACAGGCACACTGCGGCGCTGTGGATGCGGAGAGTGGTTCTGCCACTAAAGAGCACGGAAGCTCAGTGAAGGCCCTGCCTGAGATCACAAGCACTTAGCTGAGCTCAGTGGACCCCAGGTTCTTGAAGAGATGGGGGGAGTGGAGGGGCAGCAAGGCCAAGCTGGGCACAGGGAGGTCGGCTGAGTCAGAGCATGAAGGATGGACAGGACTTAGTGAGGGGTAGGGGAAACAGACTAGGGCAGATGTCGGAGAGCCCTAGGACAGGGGTTGGAGGGCTCAGGGAAACCTCTGGGGCTACACTCAGAGGGCCCAGCAGTGGCCGGTCTGGAATGTCAGAGCTATAGGGTTCCTCAGTCCAGGGGACCTGGCTCTGTGTGGGCCCCGGGATTCTAACAGATCAGCTGGACCTGCTTCTCTGCCCCCCAATTGGCCCACCTTATGGGGAACTACACAGAAGCAGGGTGGGATGGTTTAGACAGCGAATTCAGAACATTGGGACTAAAGTCCCGCTCTGCTATTTTCCGATTATGTGTCCTTGGGAAAATTCAACAAACTCTGGGAGACTGTTCCTTCATTTTGGATGTTCTTTCATTTTGGAGCACCTGACCAATGGGGTTGCTGTAAGGATCAGAGGCCCAGACACAGAATGGAGAGGGCAATGGCACCGCGCAACTCACCCTATGAATTTCCCTGGGGTCCTCCACAAACAACCCCACTCCCAGTCCACGACAGAGGCAGAGGTTCCACCTTTGCATCCTGTACTGTCTCCAACACAGCTGCTGGCCACATCCTGTCCAGTCCCCACCGAGCTCCTGCACTGCTGGAGTTGAGGGTTTTGTCTTAGTTGTTTTGTTTTAAAATATGTGTGTGGGAGCCAGAGTGATAGCAGAGCAGGTAGGACAATGGCCTTGCATGTGGCCAATCTGGCTTCGATCCCTGGCATCCCCATACAGTTCCCTGAACACCGCCAGGAATAATTCCTGACTGCAGAGCCAGAAGTAACCCCTGAGCATCGCTGGGTGTGACTCCCCAAAAGTGTTTTTGAGGTGGCAGGGGGCATACACCTGGCAGTACTCAGGGCCTATTCCTGGCTCTGCACTCAGGATCACTCCCGGTGGGCTCGGGGGACCCTATGGGATGGCAAGGATTGAACCCAGGTCGGTAGCATGCAAGGCAAGCGCCCTCCGCACTGTACCACAGCTCCAGCCCCAGGTAGGTGTATTTTAATTTAGGTGGATATTAATGTGCTCTGGAATTCATTCTACAGCTGTGTTTTTCCCTAAGCACCGCTACCTTTTCTGAGATGACCCAGGAAAAGGCCTCACATACAGGTAGTCTGCGCCTGGCTGCTATGCCTCTACCTTTCCACGTTTCCACAAGCTCCTGTACTGTTTCAGCTCATACTTAAAAAAATTTTTATTGGGGCCGGAGCAATAGCCCAGCGGGTAGGGCATTTGCCTAGCATGTGGCCGGCCCGTGCCAGCCTGGGTTCGATCCCGGCATCCCATATGGTCCCCCGAGCACCGCCAGGAGTAATTCCTGAGTGCAGAGCCAGGAGAAACCCCTGAGCATTGCTGGGTGTGACCCAAAAAAGCAAAAAAAAAAATTTTTTTTTATTAAAGAACCATGATTTACAAAGTTACTGATAGTGAGTTTTAGGCATACACTAATTCAACACCAATCCTTCCACCAATGTTAACTTCCCTCTTCCGGTGTTCCCTGATTCCCTCCCGCTCAACCCCCACCTGTCAAGTTAACAGGCACATTAAAAAGTTTCCTCGGTGCTGCTTAGATCTGATGAATCTGTTTATCTGGCTATATCCCTCACCCACATCACTGGATAACTGAAGCCCTGATGCCTGCTCACCCATCATTTCTTGTTCTCTTCTTCCTACCCTCCCTGATTTCTTTCCTTCTTTAAACACTGGGGTCAGGGTGACTAGGGATCCCCTTTGACTACATACACTTCCTCACCCAGTATGCTATATTCCACAGATAAGCGAGATCATCCTGTGTTTGTCTTCCTCTTCTGGCTCACTTCAGTCCGCGTCGTATCTTCCAGTTCTAGCCATGTTGCAGTTTAAAAAAAAAAGCATGATTTCTTCGTTTCTTTCAGCTCCATATTATTCCATTATGTTATATACCACACCTTCATAATCCAGTCGTCTGTTGTTGGAGTTCTAGGTTGATTCCGTCTCTTAGCTATTGTACTGAGTGTAGTGAATAATGGTGTGCACAAGTCCTTTGGAGAGTGTGTTTATGTCCTGGGGCAGATGCCCCAGAGTGGGATTGCTGGGTCCTATGGCAGTTCAGTTCTAAGTTTACTGAGCACTTTCCATACCGTTTTCCACAGGGTACCAGAACTCATTCCCACCTTGGCTCAGATCTTCTGACTTTCATCATCCTGGACTGATCCAGCCGGTCACTGACATTTTTATATACATGGGACCATGTGTCTGGTTTTACCTCTTTGGTGTAAGAATTTTTTATTTGGGACATTTTGGACCTACTTACCTTCCTCCCTCCCTCTCTTTCTTCCTTCTCTTTTTTTTTTTTTTTTTGGGGGGGTCACACAAGCAATACTCACACCTTACTCCTGGCTCTACGCTCAGGGATCTATGACCAGAAGGAGGTGCCTGGGGAAACTGTACGGGGGTGGTAGCAGGATCAAACCCTGGGCGGTGGCAGGCAAGGCAAGCTCCCTTACCTGCTGTGCTATCACTTCAGCCCCTGAACTATATTTACTCAGCGGACTCCTCCCTGACCTTGGGAAGTCATTTCAAATGATAAAGCGCTCTAAAGATGAAAACATTCGAAAGAACACTCCATGCCCTTTAGCAAGACCCAGCAATTATGAACACTCCTGTTTGCTCTATCCTGTGTGTGCTTGCAGCCTTTTCTGCATTCTCAAGGGAACTCTCCATGGAGCATGGCTTAGAGCCCCAGTTCATGTTCTCCTGGAGACCACACCATTCCTCTTGGCCACCGCTGGGTTATTACTGATGCATGCGGTGACACACTAGAACATGGACTGCCCATATGGTCTATTTCTTCCTTTTCTCGGGCACCATATGAAAGATTCCTCTAGTTTTTCCCTCCCTCAGGCCAGGGTCCACGGCAGGGGTCAGGTACTGAACTGTGTTTGTCTCTTGAGCTTCCCTTGTCTTTTATGACAGTGACATTTCGGAAAAATATCACTCATGTTATTCTTGGTTTTTTAATAAAAGGCCCTCGCTCTGTGCTTGCCTAGTGTGTTCTCATTTATAATTTGAATCTCACTGGCTTAGGGCTGCTCCTTATCTGTGCATATCACTAAGGTGTATAAAACACTTCCGTGTTGGAGTCTTTGCAGAGCCACACAGGCCAGAGTGCGGGTGCTCTCCTGCCCTCGCCAGAGCGGGGACTTGGAGGAGATGGTTCTGGGCACGGGGCCAGAATAATGGCAGGCTCTGGTTTCCATATTATCTCCTAGCCCCTCTGGTGGGCTTTCTGCAGCTTGGTGAAATGTACGGTGTGAGGTTCTAGAATGCTTCTTCAGAGAAGGCAGAGTCATGTTCCCAGGGAATGTGTGTGTGTGTGTGTGGGGGGGGTCTAATGACCCCGAGTCTATGGGGAATGGAAGTGCTAGGTTTCTGTGTGTTGCCTAGAATCTTCTGTGCTATTAAAGGCACTTGGGAGCCTACGGCAGGGGAAGAAGGACTCCCACCAGGATTGGAGACTATGAATGTGGCTCAGGTGGGACAGTTCACTGCAGCTTCCATTGAGCTCACAAGGCCACAGCCGTGAACCCGGTTCTGTCTGACCCTCTTCCAGGTAGACACAGGGACCCCACCCTCCTTCTGCTTCCCTGGAAGCGCCAGCCACACTGCAATGGCTGACATAACTAATAACCAAGAACAGAGTAGTAGCCCTGGCCCGCCACCCCAGCAGAGCCTTGCAACAAGCCAGAAGACCCCCCCACTCCATGAGGGCCGCCATCTTCCACATCCAGACTTCCCCCTCACCGGAACTCCACCCAGTAGACTAGCCTATCACAGCCCGGCTTGCGCGGCAGCTTGTAGCTGCGCGGTTCATCAATAAATTCTGTATTTAGAGGTGACTACTAGAGTATGCCACCCACACGGCAAGCCTGGGAAGCTGCCTGTGTCATATTTGATATGCCAAATACCAGTAACAATTATATTAGGTCATTCCCATGACCTAATGTAATGGTTTGAGGCTCTTTATGTTCCTGGAGCAAGCAGATGCCCTTGGGCTCTACTAGCATGAGACAGGACATATGGAGATATTACTGGTGCCCACTCGAGCAAATAGATGATGAGCGGGAAGATAGTGATAGTGATAGAGCAGTAGCATATGGAAAAAATGACTTCGATCGGTCAGCTCCAGCTCATCTCACCAGCAGCCATACGCTGACTTAACCCTGTTTCAGGACTCTGGGACCAGCCACTTATAGGGGAGATGGTAAAGAACCTGCAACTCCAGGAAGCCATATATCTCATACCCGTGGTCCAAGAAGAAGAAGCTAAAAGAAGCAAGATGTAGGGTGGGCTCCGAGAGCTTCCAGGCACAGCCACCTCTCATCCCTGCTCTGGGTGGGGCTGGGCCCGTGACATCTAGGCTCTTTCTGGAATTTGGGTCTCAAGACCCTGAATATCCATCCTGAGTCCTAGGGTTTTTTTTCCTGTTTTGGGGGAATAGGGGCGTCACACCTAGGGATGCTCAGGAGTTACTCCTAGCTCTGCACGCAGGAATTACTCCTGGCAGCTCTTGGGAGAACATATGGGATGACAGGGATCCAACTTGGGTCAGCCACACACAAGGCAAATGCTCTACCCGCTGTACTATCACTCCAGCCCCCTTAAAGCACTGAGCTTTGAGAATCCACTAACTTGATCTAGAGATACTTTTCATTTCAAGTATAAGCTGCTGACAAATAAATCCAGAGAAGCAGAAAAGCTGCCCATGGTCACTCTGTGCCAGGGAGGATGGGAGGTCTTCAGGCCAATAGCACTGGTAGGCATCGTTCTAGAAGGCCCAATCACATCAGCCGCTTCCCAGCCAGGAGCTGATATGCAATCAAAGTTGGATCATAACAATTTTCTTCAGAAAAAATAAAAGGCCTGGTCTTATTGTCTGCTCTGGAGACAGTCAAATAGAAACAAAATTGTCTAGCCCACGCCTTGCGTTTATCTTCTGACCTGCTGTTGCGTCTGGCCCTCTGCACCATTCTGCCACCCCCTGCAGGCCCTGCCAACCTTCTCCCACCCTCCTGCACTTGGCTGAAAGGTTTCATCCGCCCCCAGGCTGCTCTCTCCATTTGCCCAGGTGAGATGCCTTGGGGGAACCTCTGGAAAGGACGAGGATGTGGCTGCACCTCCTCCTATAAGGGCCATTTCCTCCCTTGCTAGAGCACCAGCACTCAGCACTACAGCCAGTTACTCTGCTGTGTGCATGCCCAGGAGCCTGCCAAGGAGATGGGCAGGCCCCGAAGGATGGGGAAAGTAGCCCCTCCCCTAAGGGGCTTTACCCTGGGGTGTGGGCCAAAGCACAAACCAGTTTCTTTGTCCATCCTCCTCCCCTTTATACATCTTCCTGCTCACTCTGTATGTATATTGCATGGGGTTTAACGGACATGAATTGCATTGCTGGTGTCAATGTGTTAGCCATTGTCAGAGGAACCAGAGAGAGGAGACACAGAAAGAGAGAGAGAGAGAGAAAAGAGAGAGAGAGAGGGAGGGAGGGAGAGAGAGATAGATAGATAGATAGATAGATAGATAGATAGATAGATAGATAGATAGAGAGAGAGAGAGAGAGAGAGAGAGAGAGAGAGAAGTCAATGGATGGAACACAGGCTTTGTATGCTGGAGCCCCAGGTGTGATCCCTGGACACCCTGAAATACAGTTAGGTGTTTGCCCTAGAACTTGTGGGCGTGGCCCCTAAACAAACAAAATCATACATAAATGAAGTCACTGTCAGAGAATTCAGGCCTCCTTCACAATTAGCAAAGAAGCCAAGTAATCAGATAAACAAGGCAGGAAAGTTAAGCAGGGGCCTGCCAGAGAAACCAGCTTCGTGGATCGCCAAATGAACTGAATGTGGTGGTGGGATTGGGGATCAACACCATTGAGTCTGGAGGGTCTGAGCCAAGGGGCTGATGTGTAGCACCCGCAGTGCCGGACAGCATCTAGCACTCAGCCCCGCTGGTCTCCTCCTCCTGAGTCACTCCCATACCCACAGATGTTTACACACATGCATGCTGTAACATGCATGCTGTAACATGCAAGCTGAAACTGCAGTTCTACTCTCCATTGCTGCCAACCTCTTGGCACCAACATTCTTTTTTGTTTTGTGGGGATTGTTGGGGTTAGGGGTGTCATACCCAGCAATGTTCAAGAGTCATTCCTGGCTCTGTGCTCAGGAATCACTCCTGGTAGTGCTCAGGGGACCATAGGGGATGCCAGGGATCAAACCCAAGACAGTCGTGCACAGGGCAAGTGTACCTGCTGTACTAGGGCTCCAACCTCTGTTATAGCTTTCTGAGGTATGGAGTGAACCAGGTCCTCTCTGCTGAGCACTCTGACATGTAGAAGCCCTTTTGGAGCAGGGACAATTGGGGAAACTTGTAAAGGTTATGCCAAATCTGCAGCTGTGCCGCTAAGAGCCTTCCTCCTGACTACGGCCCTGGCCAGACCAAGTCTGACAAGTGTAAGTCTGGGTGCCACTTTCCAGCACTCTGGACAGAGGCAGGAACAGCCCCGGCGTAGGGACACAGGACTTCAGGAACACTGAAGCATGTTGTCTTAAACACCCAAGAACTATTCGCTGTCCACCTGTGTGCTACCAACAGAACGGCAACAGCCTCTGCAAACACAGGCAGTTCTGTTTAGTCAAGACTCTGGCACACAGGAGTTGGCTCACAGAAAGCTCTCTGGACTGGGCCCCAGTGCTGGGCTGGCCTTGTGCCCAGAGCCTAGCTCATTGGCTACCCACAGGATATGTGGGCAGGAGCTACAACGGGAGCTCCATCTCAGCCTGTCCAGAGACTGTGTCTAATTTGCACTAACTGCTGTTAAATCTGTTTCCTCTTGGGTCTGGGCTGCTGCATGACTGGCAGGGCTCCCTAGCTCTGCTCTAATGATGCACCTGGTTGGGATGTCTGGCATGGTGTTCCCCGCTACAGGGCGCAACCACAGGATGTCTGGGATGGTGTTCCCGCTACAGGGGACAGCTGCAGGGTGTCTGGGATGGTGTTCCCTACTACAGGGGACAGCTGCAGGGTGTCTGGGATGGTGTTCCCTGATACAGGGGGCAACCACAGGGTGTCTGGGATGGTGTTCCCTGCTACAGGGGGCAACCACAGGGTGTCTGGGATGGTGTTCCCGCTACAGGCGCAACCGCAGGGTGTCTGGAATGGTATTCCCCACTACAGGGGGCAACCGCAGGGTGTCTGGGATGGTGTTCCCCACTACAGGGGGCAACCGCAGGGTGTCTAGGATGGTGTTCCTCACTACAGGGAACAGCTACAGGGTGTCTGGGATGGTGTTCCCCACTACAGGGGGCAACCGCAGGGTGTCTGGGATGGTGTTCCCTGCTACAGGGGGCAATCACAGGGTGTCTGGGATGGTGTTCCCTGCTACAGGGGGCAACCACAGGGTGTCTGGGATGGTGTTCCCGCTACAGAGGGGCAACCGCAGGGTGTCTGGGATGGTGTTCCCTACTACAGGGGACAGCTGCAGGGTGTCTGGGATGGTGTTCCCGCTACAGGGGGCAACCGCAGGATGTCTGGCATGGTGTTCCCCGCTACAGGGGCAACCGCAGGGTGTCTGGGATGGTGTTCCCCCACTACAGGGGGCAACCACAGGGTGTCTGGGATGGTGTTCCCGCTACAGGGGGCAACCGCAGGATGTCTGACATGGTATTCCCGCTACAGAAGGCAACTGCAGGTATCTGGCATGGTGTTCCCGCTACAGGGGACAGCTGCAGGGTGTCTGGGATGGTGTTCCCTGCTACAGGGGACAGCTGCAGGAGTGTCTGGCATGGTGTTCCCTGCTACAGGGGGCAACTGCAGGGTGTCTGGGATGGTGTTCCCTGCTACAGGGGGCATCCAGACAGTGTCTGGGATGGTGCTCCCCGCTACAGGGCAACCGCAGGGTGTCTGGGATGGTGTTCCCCGCTACAGGGGGCAACCTCAGGGTGTCTGGGATGGTGTTCCCAGCTACAGGGGGGCAACCACAGGGTGTCTGGCATGGTGTTCCCGGCTACAGGGGACAGCTGCAGGGTGTCTGGGATGGTGTTCCCGGCTACAGGGGGTGGCCGCAGGGCCTCTCAGCACTCAACACTGCACAAGGGCTTCCAGGCCAGAATTTCCTTCAGGAAAGCTGAGTGTCTCGCTGAGAAGCAGCACAGAAAACCCAGGCGCAGGCACCAAGGGTGGAGCTGTGGAAAGAGAGGAGGCTGCAGGGTGGGGCGGCTCAGGGGTGGGAGCAGGAGTGGAAGTGGCTCATGGCCAGGGCAGAGCTGTGGCTTCAGACCAGGGCCTTTCTCACAACAAAACTCTGAGAAGAGCCAGACACGTAACTCAGATCACTTGCCTTGCGTGTGCAAAGTCCTAAGTTCGATTCCTGATACTGCTAAGAAAGGAAAGAAGGAAGGAAAGTAAGAAAAAACAAGCCCACCACCAAGACTCCAGGCGTAAAGGGGATGATGGGGACTGCAACATGGCCAGGGCTGAGTGACACGCCAAGTCAGAGCACTGAGCCCATCAGGGGAGCACCAGCCTGCTCTGCCTTCTCCCAGCAGGCGCCCCAGCTACGCGCCAGCCAGAGCAGCCAGGAGGCCCATCTCCCCAGCCTCTCCCTCCCCAGCCACGCAAGAGTTCTTTGCCCACTAGCGCTGACAGATTAGACCACCTACGCCAGCAAAATGGGAAGCCTCGACGCCCACATTCTGCTGCTGCTGCTGCTGAGACTAAAAAAGTTGGGGCAGTGGTTTGAAGCTTCCCCCTCCAGCCTCATCCTCCATTCTCCCCACTCATCACCACCCACATGCCACTGTGGGTGCCACCATCAGCATCCCCCCATAATGGCATCTGGGTGTCGAGGCAGCTTGCAAAGGGACCCCCAGATTTTCTTAGCACCAAATGGAATAAGGGACACTCCCTGAAGCAGGCACATGGGTCCCACACTGCCGAGCTACAGTGCCGAGCAGGCAGAGCCGCAGCGTGGGGACATTAACTTGTTAGGTCTCAGCAATTTCTGAGAGCCAGTGAGCGCTGGATTCCCCTCTCTGCAATGCCCAGGTCCCAAGCTCCATGCCAGAGGGATAAGGAGAGGCCAGGAGACCACACAGCATTCACTGACCAGTTTTGCAATGGCAGCAAGTTGGCCCACCAGGTGCTGCCCCTGATCAGGACAGATATGGAGCATGCGGCCACTGGAAGGCCTCGACAACAGAAAGCAGATGGGGTGGGAGGCAGCTCAGGAGTGGGGTGGGGGGGGGGCACGCATGCTCCAAGTGGGAGGCCCTGGGGTCCATCCCTGCACTGTAGGTCACCCCCAGGCATTGCTGAGTCCTGCAATAAAATGAGAGTGAAAGAGACAGAGACAGAAAGAGACAAAGAGAGAGAGAGAGAGAGAAAGAGAGACAGAGACAGAAAATAAGAGAGAGAGAGATACAAAGAGACAGAGAGACAGAGACAGACAGAGAAGTGTGCCTGCTCCCTCCACCTACACAGCTGGGGCAGCCCTTCCTGGGATGGGAACTCTCCCTCCTGCCCCAGAACAGGGACGAAGCAGCAAGTTCCTTGCAGGATGCCAGGATGCAGTGGTGGACTGGCGTTTTCCTGTGGCCAGCCCACAGCAGTGCGGGGCAGGTTCTGAGATTCCTGACATGCTGGGGCTGCTTTGGAGCACTCTGCTCCCAATACTGGACTAAAGCTTTGCTCTGAGGGGATGGTGGCCCACACCTAGCAATGCTCAGGGGGCTATGTTCAGCTCTGAATTCCAGGCTTGCTCCCAGCAAGGCTCAGGGGGAAGATGTGCAGAGCTGTGACCGGGAGAGACAGGTCCCTGTGCAGAGCTGTGACCGGGAGTGACGGGTCCCTGTGCAGAGCTGAGACCGGGAGAGGCGGGTCCCTGTGCAGAGCTGTGACAGGGAGAGATGGGTCCCTGTGCAGAGCTGTGACCGGGAGAGATGGGTCCCTGTGCAGAGCTGTGACTGGGAGAGACAGGTCCCTGTGCAGAGCTGAGACCGGGAGAGATGGGTCCCTGTACAGAGCTGTGACCGGGAGAGATGGGTCCCTGTGCAGAGCTGTGACCGGGAGAGAGCGGGTCCCTGGGCAGAGCTGAGACAGGGAGAGCGGGTCCCTGTGCAGAGCTGTGACCGGGAGAGATGGGTCGCTATACAGAGCTATGACTGGAGAGACAGGTCTGTTGGCAGAGCTGTGACTAAGAGAGGTCCGGGACAGAGTGAGCCAACAAGCTCATGCGGCCCAGGGATCTTGCCTGCTGAGAGCTCACGGGGAGCCATGTGCCACCCTCAGTGCCTGTTCAGCTGGCACTGTGGCCAGCACTGAGGCATCACTGTCTCCCACAATGGAGGCTCCACTGGCAAGATGTGAAGAGGTTGAGGGTCACAGAGGGCCTCTCAGGCCAGTCCTCACTCACCAGCCTGCGGCTCCTCAGCCCAGGCAGGTCTCATCAGGGTCCTGCTGGGACTCACACCAGAGACCCTGGGAATAGCCTTAGAGAGTAAGAGACAGGCAAGGCAGGGACAGTGGAAGTGAAGGTCAACAGTGATCCGGGAGGCCCATGATGGAGAGTCTGGCAAGAGGCGAGGCACCTGAGGCAGCTGCTTAGCTGCTTCTACTCAGGGCTACATGGCAGGGACCACGGCAGCCGGGGCCTGGTCTTGGGAGGACAAGACTGAACTCCAGCCCCTCACCAGGATCCCTGTTCTGGGATGAGTTTAAGGACACCGTTTTCTTTTTTTCTTTTTTTTTTTTTTTTTTTGCTTTTTTGGGTCACACCCGGCGGCGCTCAGGGGTTACTCCTGGTTCTGCACTCAGGAACTACTCCTGGCAGTGCTTGGGGGACCATATGGGATGCCGGAGATCGAACCCGGGCCGGCACGGGCTGGCCGTGTGCAAGGCAAACACCCTACCACTGGGCTATAGCTCTGGCCCCAGACCCTGTTTTCTTGTCCTGGCGCTTTTGCAGGCAACCATAACAACCAGCTGCTCTCTCATACCCAGAGCCTCAGTTTACCCCTTGGTGAGCAGTGAACCTGAACCTTATTAGCACATAGCTGGACTCCACCAACTCAGCCAACACCACAATCCTCCCGCCCGACACGAGGCAGGGCCTTCCCTGCTCCCAGCCCTAATGCTTTTCATCAATGTCACAGTGGCTCACACGGACAAAAGCAGATGCCAACAAAATTAGAAGGAGGGCAAGGAGGGCAAGACTCGGAGACATGGAGATGGCCTCCAGATGGCCATGCCAGAACAGCTAAATGGGGGAGCCACAAAAGGGGGCCTCAGAGGGCACTCCCTATGGGAGGGGGCTCCAGGGCGTGGACACTGCAGGTGGGATGTGGGCACCTCCCCCACCTAGGCCACAAGCTCGAGGGGGTCTGCTGTTGATGCAGGAGAGATACTGGGGTGGAGGGCTTGTTTATGCAGAAGACACAGATATACCATCTGAAGGGGTCTTCTCTTGTTACATGATGCAAAAGAGCTCAGGGTACCACCAGTAAGAGGTGGGGAACATTCAGGGAGGTGCAAAGAGGGTCAGAGGGGAAGGGTTGGAGGCAGACATGCAAAAGGGAAAGTTGAGGGAGGCCCCAGATGACTCCCAGGGGAGAAAGTCAAGGGCTCCTCCCTGCCTGAGAGACGGGCCCCCATGGGTCCCCTCTTTCTCCTACCTGTGCCCCAGGGTGCCGACACACATCCCTCTCCTGCCTGGCTCAGAACAGGGGCTCCCAGAGGAAGGCGTGGGGTGTGGCGGGGGTGCATCTGGTGGTGCCCCACATGTACTCACCCACAATCTCGTTCTCCTCCAGGTTGATGGTCTCCAGAGCGGGCAGCGTGGTGAGCTGTTCAGGGAAGTCACGGAACTGGTTCCGGGACAGGTCGATGGCCCTGAGATGCTGCAGGGTGCTGACTTCATTGGGGAGGCGATGCAGGAAGTTCCCTTCCAGGCGTAGCTCTGCCAGGCAGGGAGGAAGGCGAAGAAGGGTGAGAGGGGGCACAAGAGCCCGGTTGGGGGATCTGCGGCAGTCACTGAGACCTGCGTCAAGATGGCAGCAGCAGCGGAAGGCTGCCTTGGAGCCAGTTTCCTGAATGTGCGAAAGGGGAGACCCACATGGGCTGTTCTGCCCTTCCACAGGCTCCCTGCTCCTGGCGTTGCTATGGACAGCTCTCCCCACAGAAGCCTGTGCCCAGACATATGAGAGGCCACTGAGATTACTGGGCAGCTTCTGTCACTGGCCTGCTCTCTCTAGGCAGCAGCCCCTGTCCCAGGAGAGCAGAGAGAGATTAACTACGGGGCCAGCTGCCCTGGGAGTAGAGCAGGAAGGACCCCTGGTGACTGAGCCCTCACCAACTCCACCATCCTTCCCTCATAAGCTTCTCCAGGCGGTCAAGGGATAGTGCAAGGCCTGTGTTGTGACTCACTTCCCCATCTGCAGAGACATGCTGAGGCCAAGACTCTGCCTGCAGGACCAGTGCTCACACCCAGACACAAGGCAGCCATGTACTGCCTGATTCAGGCAGCAGGAAGGCAGGTGGAGGGAGCAGGGCCACTGCTTCCAAATGGGCTTTGGCCAGAAAGTGTCTCCTTAGGCAAGATGCCACCTCGGGGTCTTTGGACCTGCAATTCTTTCCTTCTAGATGGTGCTTGGTTTCTTCCATGTACTCTTTTTTTTTTGGGGGTTGGATCATACCGGTAATGCTCAGGGGTTATTCCTGGCTCTGCACTCAGGAATTACTCCTGGCGGTGCTTGGGAGAACATGTAGAATATGGGAATTGAACCTGGACTGGTTGCGTGCAAGGCAAATGCCCTCCCTACTGTACTAATACTCTGGCCCCTTTTCCATGTTATCTTTTGGGCACCCCCTCTCCCTCCCTCCCTCCCTCTCTCTCTCTGTGTCTTGCTCACTCGTGCTCTCTTTCCACTTCTCTAGGTAAATTTCTTTCAATAAAACTATTTTACTTCCTCCTGAAATTGCATTCTGTGAGGGAAGTCGATGGACCTAGAATGTCTATGCCAAGATGAAAACTGACTTTCCTTCCCTGCAAAGAACAATCCCTTGTGCCAGCATGAGCCCACGGCTCCCTGAGAACACAGATGAAGGCGATCTCCCATGCCCTGCAGAACAGGTGGGATTCAGATGCAACTCGTGGCACTGAGACGTGAGCTTCCATGCTTGCCTGCTCAGAGCAGACTTCACTAGACTCCACACTGGACCCTTCCCCAGGTGACCGAGAGAGGCAGGCTGAGCAGAGAGCTGAAAACACTGTTTGCTCAAGGCTCCCACACACGGAGTCACCCGCAATGTAAGTACTGAGTCACTCCAGAAAAGAGGCAAAGGAACACAGGAGACATTGCCAGGAGAAGATCATCGTCATCATTGTCATCATCATCATCATCATCATCATCATTGTCGTTGTCGTCGTCATCATCGTCATCATCATCATCGTCGTCGTCATCATCATCATCATCATCATTGTCATTGTTGTTACGTCATCGTTGTTATCATCATCATCACCATCATTATCATCATCATCATCATCATCATCATCATCATCATCATCATGATATTTGGGGGCCATACCGGCGATGCTCAGGGTTATTCCTGGCTCTGCACTCAGGAATTACTCCTGGCACTGCATGGGGAACAATATGGGATGCGGGGGATCAAAACAGGTGGGATGTGCACAAGGCAAGGGTCCTGACCTGGGCTTAGTTCCAAAAATCCCATATGGCCCACAAGCACCTCCAGGAATAATCCTTGAGTGCAGAGTCAACAGCACCTCCTGAGCATCACCAGTTGTGACCCAACCCCTGCCCCCACAAAAGGGAATAAACACAGCTAGACTCTCCACACACCAGCCCCCTCTGGTTGGCACTCACCTAGCTTTAACACCACTTCTTCAACACCTGTGAAGGGGATCTGGCCTTGCTCCATTTGCCCCAGTCAGGATATTAGAGACGGCAGTGCTTGCCCTGACCCCAGCCAGCCAGCTTCCAAAGCTCACCCTTTAAACCACTTTACTTAAGGACCCCCCAGACCCTGAGAATACAGAGTGGGTTTCTTAGCCACCACAGAAACCATCTGCAGAAGAAGCTTCAGAATGGAGCATGGCTTAAAATGAGATGTTGCTGCTGTAGTGGATGTGAGTGAGAGATGCTCTATTACTCTACTAGTATTTTCCTCTCCGCTGCAGTGGGTATGGCCGAGAAGTGCTCTATTACTCTGCTAGTATTTTCCTCTCCAATGCAGTGGGTATGGCCGAGAGATGCTCAATTACTCAGCTAGTATTTTCCTCTTTTCCTCTATGCCCAGACTCCTGACCCCGTTAGTGCTAGAATTGTTTCTCAAAACAGGACAGAGGTGATCTAGAATTCAGGCACGAGTGCACCCACACGTGGCACCCACTGCTAACACTACCAGTGAGCGGAAAGCCCCTGGACAGTGCCACTGTCCAGCCCAAAGTTGGTGGAGAGAAGCACCAATGGAGAAGGTCAAAGGCAAATCCACCTGTGAGACTCTGTAGTGAGCCCGTGTGGGGTAGGTGGGCTCGGTTCCCAGATACAGGGACAGTGCTCCCCACTGCCAGCTGGGAACCAGCAGAACCCCCAAAAACGGGAGAGCACAGATCCATCACATTGCAGTGCCGGCAGGGTCAGGGCCTCCCTCACTGGCCTCTGGTCTGTGCCCAGACGTCTGAGAAGGACTTGGGAGACTCGACCATGTGTTTGCAGTGAGGACACTGTCTGCGCTCACATATGCTTCTCTTCCCTCTACCCACCGACCCTCAAGGGCGACTGTGGGAATTGGCCTGGCCATCAGTGAGTGAAATTAGAAGTGCAAAGGGGCTGTCAAAGGCCACATACCGGTAATCCGTCACCTTCGCTTTTCCTCCAGCAGTGACCAGCACAGGAATCCCCCTCAACAGTGGGAGCTGGGGGGGACTGAGTTAGGACGACTTAGGAGCAACTCTTTCTGGTCCTTGTGTCTGGAGGGAGGGAAACAGACTTGGAGCCTTTGAAATCTCTGAGCTTTTGATTATTTATTGCTGACACACAAGCGATTTGCTCTGGAAAGTGGTTCCACTTTAAATGCACTTTCTCCTTAGAAAAGCATTATCTCAAAATGCTGTGCCATCAGAGTACAAAGCACTGAAAGGTGAAAACGCTGTGCATTTCCATCCCGAGCAAGGACCACTATGACTTGGATGTGTTCTCTGCTCTCTCCAGGTACAGGCAGGCTCATGGGAACTGTTAAGGATCACCAAAATGGGCCAGGGAAATGGCACAAAGGGCTCGAGACCTGCTTCACATGTGGGAGCCCCAGGAGAAACAAGCCCTGGCACTACGTGGTCCCCAAGCATAGTCCAGAGGGCCCGAGCACCTTGTCAGGAGCAGCCTCCGAGCACTGGGGTGGAGGGAAGCAGCTCAAGAGGCCCGAGTGGTCTCCAGTGGACACCGGCATGTGTGATATACTCAGATCCACCCCAGGACCATACAGTCACCCAAGCACCACTGGGTGAGGCCACAAGTTCCACTGGGAGGTAGTTGCCCGCAACCATTTTTACAAACAGAATCACAGATCTAATTGTCGAGGCCGGTGTTCTGTACTCAGAGAGCACAGAAGTTCTGCCACTCCTGGCTGAGTGTGCCTCCTAGACCAGGCTCTAGCAAGGAAGGGAACTGTGGATACGGATTCAGTTCATTCCCTAGGGAAGGAAGCCCTTGAGGTCCAGGCTTTCCTGGTGGTGGACTCTAGGGGAAGGCTCCCCTGCTGATGAACTCTAGGGAAGGCTTCCCTGGAAGGGAGCTGATGTCTTCTCCCCCAAGTTCAGAGGCTTCTCTGAGAAGCAGAAGGTCCTGGGGGGAGCAGAGGGTACGCAGACTCAGCTGGCATCTTTGGTGTTCAGCACCTTAACTGGAATAGGGAGTCAAAGGGAGCTACACTTAAACAGGGCAAGGGGCGGGGGTGAGAAAGTCTTTCCATGTTAGCAATTCATGGGGCACAGACCTGCCTGAGAGGGGGTGTCTGGTCACTCACTTCCACACACTGAGCTCCTGCTGCCAGAGTGTGTGTGTGTGTGTGTGTGTGTGTGAGAGAGAGAGAGAGAGAGAGAGAGAGAGAGAGAGAGAGAGACTTTCTGAGAGAGAGAGAGAGAGAAACCTTCTGCTAAGACCAAACCAAATAGCTCACAGCAGATATATGGGCATACTCCTGGTTCTGTGCCTAGGAATCACTTGTGGCAGGGCTCAGGAGACCATATATGATGCTGGAAATTGAACTCAGATTGGCCATGTGCAAGGCAAGTACCTTATCTGCTGTACAATCTCTCACCCTGAGATTATAGCAGATGGTAACAGGGACAGCTGATACACGCCTAGTATTAGCTACCAGCATACTTGTGCTAGAGGCTATATGCAGTTACTTTTCTACTAATCCAGCATCCTCCCAATTCACAGAGAGATGAAGTAGCTTATCCAGGTCAAACAAACCCTAATCTCCCCCGCCCCAGAGAGTTGACTTTCCCTCCCATGTCCCAAACCGTGATTTAAAAAAAAAAATGCATTTCATGTATCTTCTTTTGGGGACACACACAGTTGCGCTCAGAATTTATTCCTGACTCTGTGCTCAAGGATCACTCCTGGCAGTGTTGAGGAATCATAGGAGATGACAGGGACTGAACAGGAGTCACCCACATGAAGGCAAGTGCCTTAACTCCTGCATTATTTCCCGGCTTCTACACCGTGACAAACTATAGCAGCCTCTCAAGGGAAAGTGGGCCATTCAGCACCCTGCTTTCCAGTCTGCCACCTCTGATTTATGTGGCGCCTGTTCTGAGAGTGGGCACACATCAAATCCCCACTAATTCAGTGGTGGATCAATGAAAGTAAAGGACCAGGAGCACCTCTCTCTGGAATAATTCATCCTGTGCCCTTGGCCATCATTTCTGACAGTCACTTCACAAAAGAACTGTAAGGATGAGTTTTAGAGGCAGGACTTGCTGTGATCATTAAAGGTTACTAAACATCTACAGTCCCGTACTTGAACATGAAAAAGGTCTTTATGAAGCAAAAACATTCAGTCAATGCAACTATATCCACCAGAGAGATACAAAAGCTGTGCACACTAACTGTTGGGTTATGGAATATTTTCCAGAAACCAAAGGGAAAATTAAAGACAAAGACTGGGATCAGAAGGTAAAGTTGGGACTAGAGAGATAATACAGAGGGTAGGGTGCTTGCCTTGCATGTGGCCAACCCAGGTTCAATCCCTCGTAACCCATATGGTCTCCCAAGCCCCACAATGAGTGATCCCTGAGTACAAAGCCAGGAGTAAGCCCTGAGCACTGCCAGATGTGACCCCCTCCAAAAAAATAAAAGTTAAATCAAAAAATTTTGCATGCAGTTATGACATGCAATTTGCAGAAAAGACCAACAGATGCAGTAAACCCAATATAACTACCACTGTTCGCTCAGTACCAAACATGGTCAGCCACTGAGAGGTGATGGGGAAATTGTGGTGACAGATCTTTCCTTTAACAACCAGGCACACTTGTAGGGAAAGAAAGTAATGAAGAAGAGAAATAAGATTATGGCCACTGTTTGGAGGGTATTTAACATCAACATGAAGGACAGGAAGGAAGTATGTGGACGGGAAGGAAGTATGTGGAGAGTCTGGGGAAGACACATGAGGGGAAACTGAACTCACAGATCCCTAGGCAGGAGCCAATCCAAGACACAGCAGAGACCAGTTGGCATCCCAGAAACAGCAAAAGGCCAATTAGGGCATTCCAGAGACAGCCAAGTGGCCAATCAGGGCATTCCAGAGACAGCCAAGTGGCCAATCAGGGCATTCCAGAGACAGCCAAGTGGCCAATCAAGGCAACCCAGAGAAAGCAAAGAAGCCAACCATGGCACCCCAGGGACAGCAAAGAGGCCAATCAGGGCATCCCAAAGACAGCCAAGAGGTCAATCAGGGCATCCCAGAGACAACAAAGAGGCCAATCAGGGCATCCCAGAAACAACAAAGAGGCCAATCAGGGTATCCCAGAGACATCAAAGCGGCTAATCGGGGTACCCAATAGACAACAAAGAGGTCTGGTCTGGACGGGAACGGAGGCTGATGTTGTCGGGCTGGTACTGGATGCAACCTCAGCAGCTTGCAGCTTGGAGGTGTGGGGAAGAGTGGGTTTACTCCAGTGGAATGGCAGGGAGAGGAAGGTATTCGGTGGGCAAAAGTTCATGACCAAGGCGCTCTATTGTCATGCATCCTTGGAATTTGATCAACATGTTTTAGTTTAGAAGTGTTTTTTTAAAAAAATTTCTGGATGAAGAAAAAGATGCTTTGGAGGTTTTTTTTTTGTGCGGATGGGTAGGAGGCATGGGGGAGCCACAGCTGGCACTGCTCAGGACCTACTCCTGGATGAGTGCTCAGGGATCATCCCTGACTGGTGATCACAAATGACCTGGGATGGAAGAGTCAGCCACATGCTAGGCAAGTGCCCTGCCCACTGCACTACTGTCCCAGCCCTCCTTGGAGTTTACCATATAAACAAGTACGTTTCTGACTTGCTCTTCAAGCCCGTGTTTTCCATTGAACGTGTATCTTGCTTGGTTGTCTCTATGCTTCTTTGCTTGCTTAATTTCTATTTTTTTTTTCTTTTGGGCCACACCCGGCAATGCTCAGGGGTTTCTCCTGGCTCTGCACTCAGGAGCCACTCCTGGCGGTGCTCGGGGACCATCTGGGATGCCGGGGATCGAACCCTGGCCGGCATGGGCCGGCCGCGTGCAAGACAAACGCCCTATCCGCTGGGCTATGGCTCTGGCCCCAGTTTCTATTTTGGAGAAACCTGTGTTCTCTCCCAAACACGTTCTCTACACACACACACACACACACACACACACACACACACACACACACACTTATGTTTCTCTGCAAACATGCAGGGTTTTAATTTAATTGTGTGTGTGTTTGGTGGGGCTGACTCCCAAGCCAAGTTCAGGAGATTGGGAAAGGGTGGGAGACTCAGTGGTAATTCTCAGTCAACCAGGCTCTGAATTCAATACCAGCACCCCAGGGAATCTCAGAGTCACCCAGCACTGCTGGGGGCCTGGAGGGTTGTACCCAGTGATGTTTGGGGGACCCTGTGGTGCCAGGAATCATACCTGTCACATGCCCTAACCCATGTACTATTTCTGGGCCCGAGTTTTATTTCTTTGTTTCCAATCTGTATATTGGAAGGCAGCTATGCTCACCACTATACCACCAACACCGCTTCAATCTGTATGTTGGAATCCTGCCCTTCGAGGTGTTGCAGGTGTGGCTGCAGTACCCGGCCGCGTCAGCAGGTGCATACAGGAGACAGGCTTGTCTACACCCAGAGCTCTGCCCCATGGACCCTGGATGGTTGATGGTCTGACATAGAAAAGGACTGGGCCCCCTGGGATGAACCCAGAGCCATGGCAGAGTCTGGCGAGCTACCTGTGGTGTAATCAATATGCCAAAAACAGTAACAATAATGGACCTCATTCCCAATGAATGGAGACGTTACTGGCACCTGCTTGAGCAAATCGATAAACAACAGGAAAACAAGTGATACAAGTGATATTGGAATATTTGTATATTTGTGTTTCTTTACTTTCAGTCTCCACTGTCCGTTCACGGGTTCACAGTACCATTGGATTTCAGGAGTTTAGGTTAACAGGCCTGTGTCTCCACTCATTGTCTCCATCACCATAGTGTCAGCGACAAAAACCCCAAACTCCTTCCACTTCCCTTTCCCTCTGGTAAGCACCAGAGTTTTCATCAAGTCTAGGAGTTCGGTCATTTTGGGGAAGGGCTGTGGGGGGCTCCTAAGCTGTGCTCAGAAGGCCTGGAGTCCCCTACCAAGTCCCCTCAGCCTGGTGGTCCGGCCCTCCCCCTTTTTAGTTATTGCAGTGGTTAGAATTTTTTGGGGTGAGAGCAAATAGACTTGTTTTCTGAAATTTTAGGGAAAGTAGTTCATCATGAAATCTGATGTTATTTATAGACTTTTCATAGATACTCTTTGCTAAATTGAGGTAGTTCCCTGTATTCCAAGATTGTTACGTTTGGGCTTTTTTTTCTTATTATGAATAGAAATTGGAATTTGCCCAATACTTTTTCTATGTCGATAGTATAGATAAAATTATATGATTATTCTTTAGTCTTTTGATATTATGGTTTCTACTATCAAATACTGAACCAGGTATGTACATCTAGGAAAACAGACAAATCACACATGGTAATAACACATAATTGTCTTTATGTATTGTATAAATACAATAAATTTAATTGCTATATTTTTTACTCTTCATATCCATCCATTTATTTATTTTTAATATTTTATTATACCCGGCAGAGCCTGGCAAGCTACCCATGTTTTATTTACTTGTTATGCCAAAAACTAGTAACAATTATGGACCTCAGTTTCTTGACCTGAAGAATGGTTTCGGGCTCTTCCTGTCCCTGGGGCAAGCAGATGCCCTTGGGTTACACTTGCTTGTGACAGGACTTATGGAGATGTTACTAGTGCCCACTCGGGCAAATCAATGAACAATGGGAAGACAGTGATTTTATTATACCACCATAAGATATATATTTACAAAGATGTTCATATTTGGGTTTTGGTCTTACAGTGTTCCAGCACCCATCCCGCCACAGTGCACATTTCCCACCACCAGTGTCCCCAATTCCCTCCCCTCTTCCCCAACCTGCCTCTATGGCAGGTACTTTACCTCTTTTCTCTCTCTCTCTCTCTCTCTCCCTCTCTCTCTCTCTCTCTTTTTCTCTTCCTTCTCTTACACATTGTGAATTGCAATACATACATTTAGAGGTTATCATGTATATTGTGTATCTTTTGCCTATATACATACTCAGTTCTAGGCTGGAATTATCACTTTCAACAATTAGCACTCTGTTCCCTTCTCTCTCTTACCTAATCTTTGACTCCCACAAGTTTGTGGTAGATTCCACCTTTGACAAAACCTCCTGATCCATGTTTTGCATGACTTTGGATATTGGTATGATCACTTGATCACTTGAATCCCGTTATTCATCGATTTGCTCGGCGGGCGCCAGTAACATTTCCATTGGACCCTATCACATGGCAATGTAGCCCAATGGCATCTGGTTGATTCAGGAATATGAAGAATCTCAAACCGTTCCTTCAGGGTCTTAACAAGGAAGTCATTGGTATGATACCTATGTATATATATGTGTGTGTGTGTGTGTGTGTGTGTGTGTTTGTGTGTGTGTGTGTGTACATACATACATACACACATATATTTATATAATGGAAATAAATGCAGTCATTCTATATCTGTCTTTTTCCTTTTGCCTAATTTCACTCAACATGATCCTCTCCATGTCCATCCATTTATAGACAAATTTCATAACTTCTTTTTTCCTAACAGCTGCATAGTATTCCGCTGTGTAGATTAAAGTTTCTTTATCCGGTAATCAGTTCTCAGGCACTCTTTTTTTTTTTTTTTTTTTGCTTTTTGGGTCACACCTGGTGACGCTCAGGGGTTACTCCTGGCTCTGCACTCAGGAATTACTCCTGGCAGTGCTCAGGGGACCATATGGGATGCCGGGATCGAACCCTGGTTGGCATAGGCCAGCAGCATGCAAGGTAAACGTAAATGCCCTACCCACTGGGCTATCGCTCCGGCTCTCAGGCACTCTTAATTGCTACTTTTTATGAGAATTTTTATGTCTTGGTCCATAAGAAGATTGGTACACATTTTTTTCTTTTTACCTTTAACTGTCTTTACCTGGATTTGAAATAAAAATAAGGGCCAGGACAATAGCACAGAGGGTAGGGTTTACACATGGCCAAACTGGGGTCGATTCCCAGCATCCCATTTAGTGCCCCAAGCACTGTCAGGAGTAATTCCTGACCATTTCTCGGTGTGACCCAAGAAGGAGGGAGGGAAGAAGGGAGGGAGGGAGGGAGGGAGGGGAGGGAGGGAGGGAGGGAAGGAGGGAGGGAGGGAGGGAGGCAGGCAGGCAGGCAGGCCCTTTTTCACAAATTTTCTGAAAAAGAGTATGGGAAATTGATGTCCATTCTCCTTTCAATGTTTGGCAGGATCACCATTGAAGTCTTGTTGGCACGGGTGTTTTTGTTTGTTACTTGAAAACTCTATACTTATTAATTAAACTTCTTCACTAGGTTACAGGATTATTCTGGCCTATTTTACCTTGGTTGATTTTGGCAGATAGTGATTTAAAAAAAAAAAACTAATCCTGCTCTTCTTGTGAAATTTATTAGTGCAAAATGGTTCATAGTAGACCTGGTAGGTTTACTCCAAACCATGAAGCTGCTTCCAGCCCCTCTCCAGAGGAGGCAAAGAGCCAGTTTCTTGGGAAGGAGATCCCTTCCCAGTGGAAGTGCCAGTTACATCCAAGTCCTTATGTGGCTCCAACTTAACTGAGGCTGGCTCTGCTGCTTCCATTTCAGAGGAAGTATAGAAGCTTGATCGATCCCTCTGGCTACCTAAATGGCTGGTTCTGGTTTGCTCAGCTTCTAACAAACAGTTTCGGCCAGATCCAGCTTTGTTTCTTATCCTGGGGTTATGATACGTTTCTTCCTTCATTTTTCTGTTTTGTTTTGTGGTCATAGCTGGTGGTGCTCAGGGTTTACTCCTGGCTCTGTGCTCAGGGATCACTCCTGGTGGTGCTTGGGGACCTTTTGGGGTGCCTGGTATTAAACCCAGGTTGGTAGCATGCAGATCAAGTGCCTTAACCTACCTGCACTCTCTTCAGGCTGATAATGCCGTCTCTTTTCTGGGGGATACCGGGCAGTGCTAAGGGTTTACTCCAGGCTCTGTGCTCAGGGATCACACCTAGCAGGGCTTGGGGACCTCAGGGCAAGTGCCTTGCCCACTGTACTACATCACTCCAGCCCCTCCATAATACATTCTTTCTCCCTGTTGGGGGTCACAACAAGGCATCATGTCTAGTCTACTCTAGGACAGAGGGCTGAGGCTCTCTCAAACCAGGAGGTGGGTTCAGAAAGTTCCAGAAAGGACATAACTGTGTTCTTCTGTCAGGATTCAGAGACAAAACAAATGGGGCTCTTAGGACAGACGGGGGCTGTGGAGGATCTTAATTTCTCTCACTCCCAAGACTGTAACCAGTGTAACATCAGCCCTCCATTGTGACGGCCTTATTACCACTGTACTTCGGTTTCCGGTATCCCCGAAGCTGACCTCTCCTTCTCCTACTTCCTCTTATCACTTCTGCTTCATCTTCATCTTGGACAACTGCCAGACCTGAGATTGACCTCCGCGGGGCCTGCTGGTTCCCATTAAAGCACAGACAAGGCGAGCCTGTAGTAATTAGGTAGCTGGGCTGGGAGACAATGTGTCAGCATCAAAACTGCCTGTCCATGAGGATCAATCAACACCTCGCAGCCACCTTACATCAATTCAATGAGCAATCATCTTCCCAGCTCGAGAATGTCCCCGGCCCTCTCCGGGAGGCAAAATCATAGAGGGACAATCAGTGTCCTTCAAATAGCCCTTGCTCTGCACTCTGCAAACATCACACAAAAAAACAGCCCAGGACATGACCCTCCGGGGCCAGAAAGAAGAGTGGAGATAGAAGTGAAGTTTCTGGAAGGCACACTCATCCTTGGGTGGAGAGGATGTGTGTGAGACAGGCTGAACTGAAGTAAAATGCTCTGCGCCTGCTTAGAATCAGGCCACTCGCACCAGGCTGACGTGGACCGATTTCTATAAAGGCATCGCTAAGTGGAACCAGCAAGCAGCCAAATTACTCATTTCCTCTCCCATCAATCGTTTGAAGAGTCCTGGGCCTGGACACACTGCCCCGGCCCTCTCCTTCTCACAGTGTGATCCTAGGCAAGTTACTGTTTTCTGATTACATCAACATTCTAACAGAATTAACTTGGCATAATTCTCTGGTTGTGAAATTTTGAGATGCTGCTCTGAGCCTGCGCATGGTGGCACGCTGTAGACACTGTCACCATGAGGCTCAGGTGCATCTCTGGCACAGACCAACTTTAGAACTGCTGACTGCAGTTGCCTCTGGACCAGGTACCTGGTCTGTGAAGTAAGTAGGAAGGAAGAACTTATTTCCTTAGCATCTCTCTGAATCTTACATTACACTGCTGTGTGCACCTACTGTCTATTTATTTGGGGGGTGGGAGGAAGAAAATTACATTGAGAGGTGCTCAGGGATCACTCCTGCTGGGGCTCCGGGGCCATTATGTGGTGCCAGACATAGAGACAAGGTCAGCAGTTGCAAGGCTGCACGTGAACCCCCTCTGTACTATTTCTCTGCCTGTCCCCCACCCCATGGCCTATTTAAAAATAAATCAGAGAAACATGGGCAGTGGTGAGACGGCAGAAGACGATCTTTCTCCTGCATGCTTCTGCGGCTCATCTTCTCTGTGCTAAGTGCCATCAGCTGGAGTAAAGGGGACAGGCCAGGGAATTAGCTCCCCAGAGTGGAGTACATACAAGGCTCAAAGTTTGATCCCTGGCACCACATGCCGCTGCCTTGCCCCAGCAGTGCCAGTTCCAGTGGCCTCAGGACAGCTAGGAAGACCCCTATAAAATGATATTAAAGGTCCAGAGAGGAGGCCAGCAGGACTAAAGCAAACAAGAGGTCTAGATAAGATCCCTGATACCACATGATAAATTTTTTTTTTACTTTTTAGACCACACCCAGCAATGCTCAGGGGTTACTCCCAGGCCTGTGATTAGGAATTACTCCTGGAGGCTTCAGGGAACTGAATGGGATGCCAGGTATCCAATCTGGGTAGGCCGTGTGCACTATCACTCCAACCCTCTAATTTTTTATTTTTTTTCTTTTAAAGATAGAAAAGGTAGGGCTGGAGCAATAGCACAGCGGAAAGGGCGTTTGCCTTGCACGGAGCCAACCTGGGTTCGATCCCCGGCATTCCATATGGTCCCCAAGCACTGCCAGGAGTAATTCCTGAGGGCAGAGCCAGGAGTAACCCCTGAGCATTGCTGGGTGTGACCCAAAAAAGAAAAAAAAAGAAAAGGATAGAAAAGGAAAACCTGGGGTTACAGCACAAAGGGGAATCGAGGCAGAGTGTCACATGGTGATGCTGTGTCTCCGGCTGCTTCCGGTCACTTCTTCCAGGCCACTGGTATGTCTTCACAGCATGTTCCTGGATTCTGGATCATAATCACAGCACAGACCCACTCTCACGTCTCCTGCTCCCTGCAGCTCTGAGGGCCCCTTTGGGACATGACGCCACCCTCTGCATGGACCATTTCTCCAAAGCAGGGAAGAACAGCTGTGTAGAGGGGCAATATGCAGAGGATTCTCTAAGCCAGTCAGAGAGGAAACTAACCAACTCCATGACTGTGAGACCTGGAACCGTGCAGCCCCTGGCTGATATGAGACTTGACCAATTCCATCTGATCAGTAAGAGGCTGAGGGAATAATTCCAGGAGCAGGTCAGGCGTCTCTTGGTTTGTGCTTCCTCATCCCTGCAGTGTTCACATGTTACCTGCCTCTGAGTCCAAATGCCTTTTTTCTTTCTGGTTCAGCCAAGGCTACTGGGAACTGACCAGTGACTATCCAAAGACAAGAGCTATGTGTCTGGCAGTTGAGTCAGGAAGGTCCAGCTGCTGCCAGGCCCACATTTCTGGAGCCTTCATGGGATGGGGGTCGACCATATCCCCGCCCTGGCAAAGGCCCAGTGCTCCACTCATATCTGACTCCCACTGCTGCCAAAGAAACTGGCCAGCATCAGGACTGCTCTCAGAGAGACATGTGAGAGATGGCGGCAGCTGATGTCCCAGCCCCAGAGCCCCTGAAGTGTGAAGCTACGTATGTGGCCACATAATATTGCCAAACATCACAGCTCTGACAGCAGAGCACAAAAAATTGGATAGGATCGTTGTGTAGAAGCACACTAAAGGGCCAGAGCGATAGCACAGCGGGGAAGGCATTTGCCTTGCATGTGGCCGACCGGATTGGACCGTGGACATCCCATATGGTCACCATAGCACTGCCAGGAGTGATTCCTGAGTGCAGAGCCAGAAGTAACCCCTGAGAATCGCTGGGTGTGACCCCAAAAGTAAAAAAAACAAACACAAAAAAACAAGCCCACTAAGCTCAGTGAATGAAAACTATCAGACAGAGGCTCAACTCATACCTAACAACTCAGAGAATCCTCAATGACTTTTGTTATATCATTATATGATATATATTGCATCAAGCAATATAAATTATTTTGTGCCTGGTAAGGTACAAGGCTTGGGGGTTGGGGGGTGGGAAACTAGAAACACTGGTGAAGGGAAGGGTAGATCACACTGGTGGTGGGCTTACTATTGGAACACTGAATACCTAAAACTACTGTGAACAACTTTGTAAATCATGGTGTTTAAATAAAGTTTCATTTTAAAAAAAGGAAAAAATCTTGACCTTTTCTAAGACTTCAAACATTCATTTCTGGCCTATTAAGAATTGTACAAATGGTATGTATGTAAACCAGGCTTTGACCCGAGAGGCCTGGGAAGCATCTCAGCAGAGCTCTCATTAGTTTCTTCCTGCGGGCAGCCCCAAATCTTAAAGTTTGAAAAGCAACATTTGGTGCTTAGGGGCTATTCCCAGCTCCTTGCTTGAAGCAGCTCTTGGTGGTGCTCAGAGACCAAGTGGTACTGGGGCCAGAACCAGGCCTTCAGTAGGTAGAGCCTACGCCCAGCCTTTGATCCTCTTCCCAGCCCCAAGGTGATGTTCTACTGCAATGAACACTGTTCCTTTCCTCTGCACCATGGGCTACCACACACACAGTTGTCTCAGAGCAGAAACAGAGGCATGAGAAGAATCATACTCTCCTCCAGCAGCTAAGAAAGAAACTGCAGCTGCCTGGACACCACAATGAAACAATGAAAAGGACACAGCCATCGGGGACAGTACCCCTTCCACACGTGTCCTAGGGCTCATGCTGTTGATAATACAGTCACACGAGGCCCAGCTCTGAGGGGGAAACCCCAGATCCCCTGCAAGCTGCTGGCTCCTCCAGGACCAAGGTCTTCCTCTCGTCCTGGATGAGCTCTTCCTCTCATCCCGGCCCAATGCTGGCTGCAGTAAGGACTCGACTGATGTGTGTAAAGCCCTTTGTGGAGCCAGGATGGCCCCCCCCACCCCCCCCCATGCTTTGGGCTCCTGCACTAGTACTCATTGTTCATGTCCATGGCCCTGCCCACAGCAGGCTCTCGTGAAGCATTGCTGAACTGAGCTGAGAGGCAAAATGCTGAAGACCAAACACACAAAGACAATATAAAAAATAGAACTGGAGCCAGCACACCAAGCCATTAGCTACAGTAAGAGGTGCAGGAAGCTGGGTGTGCCTAGTAAGACTTGGGGGATAGGTCCTCTCTACACACAATCTCTAGGGCCTGTAACAAAAGCGCCCTTAAGGCCTGGTCTGGGTTCCAAAGGACAGTTGCCCTTGCCCTACCTTGGACACCCCTCTCTGCCCACCACCAACTAGGACCAAGCATAGAAAGCAAATTTCCAGCCTAATGAATCCCACAGGGTGCCCTCTACCAACAATGGGAAAACACTCCCTTCCCTCTGACTGAGTTTACTCTCAGCTAGGACTGAGGTCTACAGCTCCAAGGGGCTGAGGGCCTTAGGGCCACTCTTAACTGGGCAAAGCAGAAGCTGCCACAATTGCTAGGCTGAGGAAAACTGGCCAGGTCCAAAGTGTCCATAGTGGCTTCTAAGAACAAGTTTTGTTCTCTGGCCCACTGCCACCAATACATGGACACACACATACATGTACACACCCAACACACCACACATATACACACATACCAAGCACACACAAACCACAGCACACACATGCATACACATACCACAACAGATGTACACATATATGTGCATCCCATGATACATGTGTATACAATACAACATATACATGTACACAACACATAGCACCGCACATGTACACACACATACACATGCCGTGACACACATATCACACAAACACAATCACAACTACACACACACACACCACCACCACCACCACCACCACCACCACCACCACTACCACTGCCTCCCAAGTGAAAGTTTAAGTACTTGGACTTTATTTTTTTAATTCCCCATTATTTGAACTCCATGATTTACAAAGTACAAAGTTTTTCACAGTACAGCTGTTACAAGCATTCATCATTCAACACCCAGTTCCATCACCAGTGAGCTCCTACCACCACCAAAGACCTTCCTTTCATACCCTCCTCTCCTATCCCCATGCTGCTCTCCTAGCTGGCACTAATTGCATCAGTTATTGCAGCGCACAAATAGCAATGGTATTGATAAAGTCATAAGCTTTTCCTGGATTGTTACGCGCAAATTTGGTTCATCATTATTTCAGGTTTTCGCAACTACTGTTTGGACCTATCTGAGCCTATTCTGAATAACCTAACTTATATTGCTTTGTTAGAGCTAATTTGCTAAATATGGTCAAAAAGCATATTCTTAGAAGAAGGTTAATAGGGACTATTAAGTCTCACCCTGGACTCATTGGGCCATCTGATCCCACTGTATAAGAAACTACTGCTATGTTCTTAGAGTAGGTATTGTGCCTACACACTTTGCTAGGTTCTTACAGAGTAGAAATTGTGCCTACACACTTGGCTGTGTTCTTACGTTCTAGGACTTTATAGGCATGAAGGTGATGAACTCCATGAGCGTCTCTGAAAAACACCTGCACAAACTGGAGGCTGCCTCCCCCACCCTCTCCTTTCCTTTTATACGTTGGTGCCAGCATTGCGATTTGTTTGTCTTGACATCTGGCAGCTTCTATAAATAAATCCTACTTTCTTGCAACACACAGCACAATTTTAAGTTATCAAGAAGTAAATCCATTTTTAACTATATGGCAGTTTTTTCCTATTTGCCAAACCAATGTAATGAATTGCTGTATATATTTGGTCTGGACCAAAGGACATCCCACTGTGAGCCAGAGTGTACCACACCATCTATGGCACATCCAAGTGTGAACCACTGGCCATACACACATACCTGCATCAACATGTTGATGCATTTTTAGAAAAATTAGGGACCATGACTAACAACATGCAAATGACAGGGTTTAAAACATGCAGTGTTTCACATTCACACCCTGCGCTGGAGTGTCCCACACACAAACTAGTCCTCCCACCCTCCTCCACTATAGAAAGTTCAGTTTTGTAACAAATTCTTGGGATCTGTTGTCTTTGCTCCCAGTTATTTCCCTCCTATTCTTTTTTCTTTTTGGGTCACACCTGGCGATACTCAAGGGTTACTCCTGGCTCTGTACTCAGGAATTACTCCTGGGTTGCTCAGGCAACCATATGGGATGCCAGGAATGGAAGCCAGGCTGGCCACATGCAAGGAAAATGCCCTCCCTGCTGTGCTATCGCTCCAGCCCCTCCTATTTTCTTTATATCCCGGATATGAGAGTGCTCATTCTGTGTCTGTGGCTTTCCGTCTTTTTTTTCTTTTTTCTTTTTTGGCTTTTTTTTGGTTATCCTCAGCAATTCTCAGGGGTTATTCCTACTCCACACTATCACTATCACTATCTTCCCGTTGATTATCTATTTGCTAGAGCGGGCACCAGTAACATCTCCATATGTCCTGTCTCATGCTAGTAGAACCCAAAGGCATCCGCTTGCTCCAGGAACATAAAGAGCCTCAAACCATTATATTAGGTCATGGGAATGACCTAATATAAATGTTACTGGTATTTGGCATATCAAATACTACACGAGCAGCTTGCCAGGCTTGCCGTGCGGGTGGCATACTCTTGTAGTCACCTTTAAATAAAGCAATTATTGATAAACCGCGCGGCTGCTAGAGGCCGCGCAAGCCGGGCTGTGATAGTCTGGTCTGCTGGGTGGAGTTGTGACGGAAAGAAGTCCGGATGTGGAAAACGGTGGGCTCCATGGAGTGGGGGGGGGTCGTCTGGCTTGTTGTGAGGCTCTGCCTGGGTGGCAGGCCAGGGCTAGACCTACCATGCCTCCCGGGCGCCTCATGAATGGCTGGACACAGGGAGAGCAAGTAGCAGCTCTGCCCCATGTCTGAGAGTCTCTGGTTCAGCATACCTGGGCCAGATTGAATAAAAAACTGCTGCTGGGTGGGTGTCGATGATCCGGGCTGTGATAGTCTGGTCTGCTGGGTGGAGTTGTGACGAGAGGGAAGTTCGGATGTGGAAAATGGCGACCCCCATGGAGTAGTGGGGGGTCGTCTGGCTTGTTGTGAGGCTCTGCTGGGGTGGCAGGCCACCTACTCCACACTCAGGAATTATTCCTGGCGGTGCTCAGGGACCATATGGGATGCTGGGGATAGAGCCGGGTTGGCTGCATGCAAGGCAAATGCCATTTCCGCTGTGCCATCACTCTGACCTTGTCCTTCTTCTGACTAACTCCATTCAGCATGACACTCTCTAGATCCATCCACAGAGCAGCAAATTGCATGATTTTGTCTTTTCTTATAGCTGGATAGTATTCCATTGTGTATATGTACCAGTTCAGGGTCTTTTTATTCATTCATTCGCTCTTGGACACTAGGATTGTTTCCATATTTTGGCTGTTATGAACAAGTGTCTTTTATGAATAGAGTTTTTCAGGTCTTTGGGATAGATGCCAAGAAGTGGAATTGCTGCATCACATGGAAACTCAATTCTTAGCTTTTTGGGAAGTGTCTATATTGTTTTCCAAAAAAGGTCGAACCAGTCAGCATTCCCCCAGCAGTGAAAGAGTGCACTTTTTAACCCACATCCCTGCCAACATAGATTGTTCTTTTCAGTGTGTGCCAGCTTCACAGGTGTGAGGTGATAGCTCGTTGTTTTGATTGTATTTCCCCTGGATGCAGAGCATTTTTTTTCATATACCTATTGGCCATCTGTATGTCTTCTATGTTAACATGTTAATGCTTTGCTTTGGGATTCTTTTGCTTTATTAAAATGTATTATTAAGGCACATGATTTATAAAATTATTCATAGTAAAGTTTTAGGCACACTATGTTTCATACTAATCCCACCTCCAGTGTCAACTAATCCCTCCACCAGCGTCCCCAGGTTTTTATCCACCCTGCTACCTGCCTCCTTGACAGGCACTTAAAAAAAAAAAGCTATTGAATCTTGTGAAGTACAAAATTACAAAGTTATTCACTATTGGGTTTCAGGCATACAATGTTCCAGCACTCATCCCTTCACCAATGTCCACTTCCCTCCACCAATGTCCCAGTTTCCCTCCCACTCCCCATCTGCCTCTATGGCAGACACTATTTTCTTTCTCTTCTCCCCTCCCTTGTAGGCACTGTATTTTACCATGCTGCTACTGAGAGGTCTCATGCACATCGCTTTGCCTCTAGTCCTAGTCCAGAGTGACCACTTCCCTCTATCATTGTCGTTGTGCTCCTTCCCTGACCTGTTCCCGCTCCCACCCCTTCCCTTTAAGGACCAGTTCTCCTGCTTTTGTTTCTATTGAACAAGCACCTTTTGGGGTGGGGGATGGGGACTTAGGCCATCCCTGGTAACACTCAGGGCTTATTCCTGGCCCTTTGCTCAGGGATCGCTCCTGGTGGGGCTCACGGAACCATATGGGGTATTGGGGTATGAACCAAGGTCTGCTGCATGCAAGGTAAGCACCCTACCCGCTGTACTCTAGCCCCAAGGACAAGCATATTCTGAAGTTTGGTTGTCTTTTGGGTCTCATGCTTACAGTGTTGTTGGCTCTGTCTCTCTCACACACACACATACACACATCTGTTAGGTATACACATATACCTCACCTCTACACTACCCATATACCCAAGGGCCCTGCCCTCTACCCTTAATACCTCCCCCATCTGGATTTTTGTTCTTCCCTATTCTTCTCATTTCTATCATCTACAGTCCAGGATAATCTAGGTACCCACCTCTGATACCTTGCATTTGCTTGTACTGTTATTCTATCTGTCACAAATAAGTGAGATCACCTGCTGTTTATCCTTCTTCTGGCTTTCTTCACTTAACATGATAGTATGATGCAGCTGTAAGGAATGAGGAAATCACAGGATTCACAGCACTCTCACTGTTAATGCACTTTCAAAGGCTTCTATATTGCTTTTCTCTTTATACATTCACCCCCTTCCCTGTCCTTGGTTGCTGTTTTGCCGTGTATGGGGCTTGCCCCAGCGCTGCAGATCAGGAGGTGACATTCTTGCTTGCTATGCTCAAGGCCTTGGTTGGCGCACCAGGGATCACTGTGGTAAGATTTGACTGTGTTGTGGGAGGTGCTGGGATTGAACTCATAGGCTCAAGCATGCAAAGCATGGGTGCTACCAGGGAGATCTCCCTCCCCAGGACTGCTGCCATGTCCATGGCCATCTTCCCCAAGCCGCCACCTCCCTGGGAAGTCCAAACACAGCTGGAGGGCTCTATTTGCTTGAGTCCTTGGGTTCCAGCTTGGGTTCCATCAGCCTCTCAGTTCTTTTTAAACTGGCACTAGTTTCTCCAGATAGGCTTTCAGCTCCTTTTAGGGCCCCTATCAGGTAGATATGAGGAGGCTGGTGTCACCTCCCCCAGATTCTATATCTGCCCCCATTCTCCTGCACCCAATGTCGCCAAACACACACCCAGTGCTCGGGCTCCAATATGGGTTGCAGAGGGCAGGTGCCAACACACAGATGGAGGCACAGACACTCACTGGGCAGGGGACAGCAGAACCACTGCCTCAGAACCTTCAGGAGGAGCCACTCCTGAAGACCTGCACTCGTTGCCTGCTGTCGCTCCAACCCAGCACACCCGGTGCACAGGCTCTCAGTGCCCAGCAGAGGACACAGCAATGACCCTGGCATCTGCCAGTCCTGACCAAGAGCGCAGCACAGGAGGACAGTGCCAGATTGCAGAGTCAGGTGACAGAGGGATGGCACTGGGGCTAAGGCCTTGCATGTGGCCCACTCAGGTTTGATATGTGGCACTGAACAGGGTTCTCTGAGTAACCCCAGGAGTAACTCCTGAGCACAGAGCCAGGAGTAACGCCTGAACACAACCAGATGTGCAGGGAAGGAAGGAAGGAATGAGAGAAGGGAGGAAGATAGAGAGGGAGGAAAGAAAAGAGGGAGGGAGGGAGGGAGGAACAAAGAAAGGAGGGAGGGGGGAAAGAGAGAGGGAGAGGGAAGGAAGGAAGGAAGGAAGGAAGGAAGGAAGGAAGGAAGGAAGGAAGGAAGGAAGGGAGGGAGGGAGGAAGGAAGGAAGGAGGAGGGAGGGAGGGAGGGAGGAAGGAAGGAAGAAGGAAGGGAGGAAGGAAGGAAGGAAAGAAGAAGGAAGGAAGGAGGGAGGGAGGGAGGAAGGAAGGAAGGAAAGAAGGAGGGAGGGAGGAGGAGGAAGGAAGGAAGGAAGGAAGGAAGGAAGGAAGGAAGGAAGGAAGGAAGGAAGGAAGGAAGGAAGGAAAGGCCTTCCTACCCTGAGCACACCAGCCTACCTCGGAGCTGAGAGAATGTGGTCATGAACTTGCTGGTGAGGGCCTTGAGCTCGTTGTTGGCCAGCGTGATGAGATGGATCTGCTCTGTGACGTTCCGCGGGACCTTGTAGATGCCGATGGGGAAGGAGACCAGCTTGCACTCAGCCAGGTCTGCGACCAAAAGCAGAGATAGACAAAGTTAATGGCCAGATTTCCCAAGACTTGCCCCAAACACAGATCCGGTGCCAACCCAGTCACCACCCCATGCTGGGTGCCACATGCTGCCCTTTGCCTCCAAAACCTTCCTTGACGCGGTCCATTGCATCTGCTTGCACTGAGGAATGGCGGGATTTATTCTAGCATCTTCCCTGCTGTCACAGAACACAAACAGCAGAACTCACTGGCACTGGAGTCATTGGCATGCACAGAGGTGTCCTCGAAGCCTGCATAATCCCTATGCACTCAGGCTGGAGTGATACCACAGCGGGGAGGGCGCTTGCCTTGTACACAGCTGATCCGGGTTCAATCCTTGGCATCCCCGATGGTTTCCTAAGCCCTGTCAGGAGTGATTTCTGAGTGATCCCAGGAGGAAGCCCTTAGCACTACCAGGTGTAGCCACCAAATCAAACAAACAGAAAAACAAACAATAAAAATAGAAGCCACAGGAACTCATTGAAGAATTTCTTAGGCTGAGCACTCTTCAACAGTCCACTTCTCTGTAACAGCAACACTCGGGGCTGGTGACTCTGACCTTCCTCCCACCTTGCCACCCTGAAAGCAAGTGCAGAACGTGGCGGCAGGGACGCTCCCATGGATACAGGCAGACCCTTCCACAAATCACTCAACACAGTCACCCTGGGACCCAGTGAACCCCTCCTAGAAACACCTGGCTCATGAATGTTCAGAGCCACGTTTTTCACAGTCACTACCAAGTGGACACCATCTGAAAGCAATGGGTGAAGGGAAAAGCAAAATGGGGCACAAAAAAAGAGAAAAAAAGAAAGGATCCAACACGGGTGACCTTTTCAAGGTTTTCATGCTAAGCTAAGTGAAAGTACCAGTGAGAAAGGGCCCTACCTGGCCCCCTGAGTCCATTTATATAAACTGGCCATGAGGGCAGCCTGCAGAGATGGACAGTGTTTTAGTAGTTGCTTGTGCATGGGGCTGAGGAGGTTATGGGGAGGCAGGTCAGAGGTGAAGTTTTCTTTGCAGAGGGAATAAAAATGTTCTGAAATGCGGGACTGAAGTGATAGCACAGCGGGTAAAGCGCTTGCCTAATATGTGGCCAACCCAAGCTCAACCCCCAGCGTCCTGTATGGTGCCCTGAGCACCACCAGGAAGTTCCCCTGAGCACAGAGCCAGGAGTAGCCCCTGAGCACTGCTGAGTGTGATACAAACAACAAATGTTCCCAACAGGACTGTAATTCAGAGCTAAGATTAAGCCCTGAGCATAGCCAGGTGTGGTCCAAAAACAAAGCAAAAAATTGTGACTGTGGTGTTAGCTCAGATGCTTTGAACAGACCCAAACCACTAGACCATGCCTTTAAGAGGCTGCAAGTCTTGTAAGTGAAGCCTCTCTCAATAAGGATGTTGTTTATACCGGACAGCAGGGAGACACTGAAAGCAAGTGAGCTCAAAAAATCAGGCCGAGTCACTTTTGTCTCCTGAGCTTTGGTTTCTTCATGTGCAAAATCGGGTGTCATCATCGACCGACCAGGGCCATTAGGAAATGGAATGTGATGAAGAACACTAAGCCCGCTAACAAAGTCCCTCGATCCAGGCAGTGGGAGGGGTTGCGTCACTGCCGTCTGCCCCCAACTGGCGGTTGCCTCTAATGTTCGAACCCAGAGATCACTCACTGATTCCAACAGCACTATCTCAATTCTCTGTAAACTCGGCTTTCTCAAAAAAAAAAAAAAAAAAAAAAAAAGGTTAAAAACCTCCAAGCTTTTCTTTTTACTTATATTTTTTATTTGGGGGCCATACCCAGCAGTGCTCAGGGCTTATTCTGAGGTTCATATATGGTACCAGGGATTGATTTCAGGTCAGCCCCATGCAAGCAAATGCCCTACCCACTACACTCTCTCCAGCCCCAAGGTTTTTGATAACATTGCAAAATAAACATGCAGGGGCCTGCGGGAATAATCCGTAGAATGCCTGCTTAGCAAGCGAGTGATCCCGAGTCCTAGCCCTGGAGCTGTTCTATGTGCCACACATGAGTCTATAAGCTCTGCTGTGCGAGACCGGCAGCTCTTCTGTCTGGGCTCCCCAGCATAAGTGATTTCTTATTCCACTGCAGCCAGGCGTGTGTGGGTGTGTGAGCACCACAACCAGGGGTGTAAATCCCGGTGAGCCCCATGCCCAGAAAGTGTGATCCCTAGCAAGCACATGTGTGAGGAGCAACCTCCATCCCACAAACATGACAGCTTGGACGTCTGTGAGCACCACAACTGGAGCATGGGACAGCATGGACATCTGTGAGCACCACAACTGGAGCATGGGACAGCGTGGACATCTGTGAGCACCACAACTGGAGCATGGGACAGCGTGGACATCTGTGAGCACCACAACTGGAGCATAGGACAGCGTGGACATCTGTGAGCACCACAACTGGAGCATGGGACAGCATGGACATCTGTGAGCACCACAATTGAAGCATGGGACAGCGTGGACGTCTGTGAGCACCACAATTGGAGCATAGCTTTCTGGGAGCATGTGTCCAAGTGCCACAGCTGCAGGGACACAATGCTCAGTGAGGACCATGGCCAATGGCAGCACCACAACTGCTGTGTGATCCCACTCAGTATCAAGTGCATGAGCAGCACAGCCATGCACCTGTGTGGTGAAACCTAGAACCATAACAAAAGCAGGAAAGGGACAGCAAAAATGAATTAATCTGCAAAGATTCCATCACAGGTCATGGACCGGAAGAAAAATAGGTTTCTTCCTTTGTTTGGTTTCTATTTTGGGGGGCCACACCTGGGTGTGCTCTGGGCTCACTCATGACTGTACTCAGGGGTCATGCCTGGCACTGCTCAGGGGACCATATAGGGATTAAACCCAGGTTGGCCTTGTGCAAGCGCTTTAACCCCTGGACATCTTTCTGGAGACAGAAAATACTGTTCCTTGTGTATTTCTTTTTCTTACCTCCCAGAAAATATCTTTTAAAGATGCTGTCAGTGGGACCACTTGACTAGTTCACTGGACACAGGCTTTTTGTTTGTGGTTCACACCCGGTAGTGCTCAGGGTTTACTCCTGACTCTGCACTCAAGGGATCACTCCTGGTGGGCTCGGAGGAGCACCTGGGGATGGAACTCCAGCTCTGGAGATGGAACCCAGCCTGCTGTATGTGAGGAAAATACCCCACCTGCTGTACTATCATTCTGGCCCACAGCACTTAATTTGCTGGAAACCTGTGCCAGGAGACCCCAGAGCACAGAGCCAAGAGTTTCCCCTACATACTGCCAGGTGTGTCCCCAAAACCCGATAAATAAACATAAAAATCCTGGGGCCGGAGCGATAGCCCAGCAGGTACAGCGTTTCCTTGCACCCGGCTGGCCCATGCCGGCCCGGGTTCGATCCCGGCATCCCATATAGTCCCCGAGCACCGCCAGGAGTAAATCCTGAGTGCAGAGCCAGGAGTAACCCCTGAGCACTGCCAGGTGTGACCCAAAAAGCAAAAAAAACCCATAAAATCCTATTCTTAATGGCAACAATAATGTTGTCTATAGAGAGAATTCCATCTCCCTCACTCACATAATAAATAATATTATGTGAGTCAAATAATAAAATCTCTACCCTTGGTCCAAGACCAGTTCAAACGTCACCTCTGAGACACCTTCACTGACTGCCCAAAGTAGTCCGTGCCCCAACCTCTGAGGCTCACACAGTGTGAATGGGACTCTGCATTCTTTACTGTATCGATCTCTGCCATTCTGCAGGATTGGGAAGAAGACCCCCCCAGAGGCCAAGACAAGCAGAGATCCAGCAGGTTTGGGGGCAGGTACTAGTGGCCTCACTGAGCTTGTCTGAGGGACAAAAAGGAAAATGACAGAATTCATGATAGATGACAGAATTCGCAGGCTGTCGGGAAGCCACTGGGGTCCCCAACAATATCAGAAAAGCGAATTCCCTTCTACCTCCGAGGCCAGTGGGGAATGGATGAAAAATCAGGAGTCCAGTGCGGTTCCAAAAGACTTTTACTAATTCAATAATAAAACAGGTTCTGCTACTGCAATCCAAGATAATAGGATTCCCCCAGAACACTAGCTCTTGGTCAGAACTTAGACCATGCACTTGGGCCCAAGTTTCCCATCAAAGTGGATCCAAGTAGGGGCCGAGCAATAGCCCAGCGGTAGGGATTTTGCCTTGCATATGGCCGGTCTGTGCCGGCCCAGGTTCAATCCCGGCATCCCATATGGTCTCCCGAACACCACCAGGAGTAATTCCTGAGTGCAGAGTCAGGAGTAACCCCTGAGCGCCAAAAGTTAGTCCCCTTATATATCCAAAAGTAATCCTATCTTCAGGGAAGGTCATGTCAACAAAGATCAATGAATCAGCTTCTAGGTGTAGAAGTAGGGTCATATCACCCTAGGGTGGCACCACACTTGTTTCAGGTCTAAATAACTGATTATGCTAGGGCCTAGTCCCTATCTCAGAGATTATCTTTTAAGTCAAAATACTGGAGAGAGAAAGAGAGCTGGTATAAAGAAATACATCTCAAGGGGCCGGAGCGATAGCCCAGCGGGTAGGGTATTTGCCTTGCACGCAGCCGGCGTGTGCCGGCCCGGGTTCGATCCCGGGGTCCCATATGGTCCCCTGAGCACCGCCAGGAGTAATTCCTGAGTGCAGAGCCAGGAGTAACCCCTGAGCATTGCCGGGTGTGACCCAAAAAAGCAAATAATAATAATAATAATAATAATAATAATAATAATAAAATAATACATCTCAAAAATTCATGGGGGAAACATTATAATTTCATGGGTTTTCGTGCAATCTAAATGGTACCAATAAGGTCTGTCTATTTTCTGTTCTGCACCAAGGTGATTCTGAGAGTCCTGTCTTCTATTTACTGAAAGGATCATGCTCACCTACTTGAGGGCAAACTAGCATGATCCTTCCTTCAATCGAAAATGATAGTTTCAACATAGCCAGGGTGATATTCTCCTGGTAAATTCTAACTGTCCCATGCTGGGACCAGTGGGTATTCCGAGGTGTGCCCAATCTAGATAACATTGAAATTATAGTAGAGATTATAGTAATATTTCAGAAGTTACTGACTTAGAGTCAAAATGACTCTTGTAACTGCCCCACACTCCATCAGTATTTACACAGAAGAGAGATCTCATTAGTATGAACCCTGGCTTAAGAACATGTATATAGCTTAAACTGTAAGTGGGTTAAACAGCAAAGATCCCAAGCTAGCTAGGCCTGTCACCCAACAGCAGGCCGTCTGGGCACATCCCATGGCAGAGTTCTTGTGTCAGCTCCGTGCAGGGCTATGCCAGGGATCCAGCTCCTGCTGTGACATACTAGCTTGGACACACACATGAGGCTGGCACAGGAGAGTGCCAAGTCCTGCCAACGACTTAAGTCATGAGAGGAGTCTAGGGCCTGAACCAGACCAGCTTTCTGGGCTCAGTTTGGGGGTGAGCTGGGGATTCTACAAAGAGCAAATGTCCATACTCTGTTTGAGATGTACAAAGAGCTTGAGAGAAATTTTGTTGTGGATGTTACAGAACCTATTCTTCATCAAGACCCTGAAGAAACGGTTTGAGACTCTTCCATATTCCTGAACCAACCAGATGCCATTGGGCTACATTGGCAAGTGATAGGGTCCAATGGAAATGTTACTGGCGCCCGCTCAAGCAAATCGATGAATAACGGGATTCAAGTGATCAAGTGATCAAGTGTTACAGAACCTAACGATCCCTTTGGGTAAATAAGCCACAAGATCGCAGACATCAAGGAAAACATCAGAAGTTTCCCTAGAGAACAAAGAGTCTAGTCGGGATGTTTCCATTACCAAGTCCCTGAGGATGGCCTTGGAAGTTCTGGCAATGAAAATAGAAAAGGTGGGAAAAGACCCAATGATTGTTACTTGCATATGAAATAACGGCATGGCCTCAAAAAAGCCAAAGAAGTCATCAAACTCCACAAATCAGTAAGTGGCTACTCAAAATAAATATGAACAGCTTAATAACATCCCTATGGGCCAATAATAAAATGTAGCTTTTATAAATCCAATTCCTAACAATGACAATAAGAGAAAATATAAAGAAATAATCATAATGGGTAAACATATCTGAGCATGTTTAGGAAAACATGCTCAGATATGTTTGCCTCTGGTTCCTCAGCCTTCAGCTTTTGGCTCCTGCGGCTTTTGGCTTTTGGCCTTTTGCTCTTTGGCCTTTTGCTCCTTCTTCTGGGTAGGACTCAGCTCGGGTGAGATCCTCTCTCTTTGGTGGGAGACTTAGGCTCTTTTGTATGGTCTAAGTTCAGACCATGTCTGCGAGGGATGGTGGGTTCTAGCCCTAGCCCACTACCCCAGCAGAGCCTCGCAACAAGCCAGACGACCCCCCACTCCATGAGGGCCTCCATTTTCCACATCCGGACTTCTCTCGTCAGACCTCCACCCAGCAGACCAGCCTATCAGCGCCCGGCTCGCGAGGCCGCTTGTGGCCGTGCGGTTCATCAATAAATGCTGGACTTAGAAATGCCTACAAGAATATGCTACCTGCACGGCAGAGCCTGGCAAGCTACCCGTGTTGTATTTGATATATATGCCAAGTACCAGTAACAATTATAGACCTCATTCCAGAATGGATTGAGGCTCTTTATGTTCCTGGCCCAAGCAGATGCCTTGGGCTCTACTTGCATGAGTCAGGACATATGGAGATGTTACGGGGGCCCGCTCGAGCAAATCGATGATGAACAGGAAAACAGTGAACAGTGTGATACAGTTTAGGAAAAATGAGCTCCCAATTGTGTTTTAACAAAACAGATTTGCATGTGTCATGGATATGTCAAATAAGACAAGTCAAAATGCTTAAACACTATTGGTGGTGGGAAGTGGGCACTGGTGGAGGGATGGGTGCTGGAGCACTGTGTGACCGAAACCCCCAAACAGGAACAACCTTGCAATTGTATATCTCACAGTGGTATAAAAAATATTAATTAAAAAATGCTTAAACACTGTTGGCTGACTTTTATTTATTTTTTGTTGTTGTTTGTTTTGTTTGGGGGCTACATATGGCAGTGCTCAGGGACCATATGAGATGCCGGGGAGTGAACTTGCATGGGCTTCATGCAAAGCAAGCACTTAATCTCTCTACTATCTCTCTGGCTCTGTTGGTTGATTTTTTTTTTTTTTCTTTTTGGGTCACACCCGGCAATGCTCAGGGGTTTCTCCTAGCTCTGTGCTCAGGAATCACTCCTGGCGGTACTCGGGGGACCATATGGGATGCCGGGGATCGAACCCGGGCCAGCATAGGCCGGCCGCGTGCAAGGCAAACACCCTACCCGCTGGACTATCACTCCGGCCCCACTGTTGGTTGATTTTTTAAAAGAAATTAATTAGTGGATTGTTCAATGTTGATTCCTATCCAAATTCCCAAAGATTTTTTTAATGTGATGTAATAGGAATTTCATGTAGAGTAATTAAGTTAGAAGAGTCTCCACAGTGAAGGTGGGTGATCTGTAGTATTATAAGGCTACAGTAGTCAAAACAGAAGAAAACTGGATCATGAACAGAAAGCATATCACCCAAAAACAGATACAGAAAGAATAGGCCATGGCTTAACAAATGTTAAAAAGAGCCTCACAAACAATTTAAGGAAGGGAATGATTGATAAAGTTAGAATAGGGCCGGAGCAATAGCAGAGCGGGTAGGGCGTTTGCTTTGCATTTGGCCAACCCAGATTCAATCCCCGGCATCCTATATGGTCCCCCGAGCACCACCAGGAGTAGTTCCTAAGTGAAAAGTCAGGAGTAACCCCTGACCATCGCCGGGTGTGACCCCCCCCAAAAAAAAAGAAAGTCAGAATAACCAGTGAATACCGTTACTAGGAAAACAATAAAGAGGGAGACTCAATTAACCTAAGCATGAAAATAGATTCTAAATAGCATTATACTCTAAATCTTTTTTAAATCAAACAAAAATATTGTTTAATTTTTCTTTTTGGGTCACCCCGGCAATGCTCAGGGGTTAGTTACTCCTGGCTCTGCACTCAGTAATTACTCCTGGCAGTGCTCAGGGGACCATATGGGATGCTGGGGATTGAACCCAGGTCGACCACGTGCAAGGCAAATGCCCTTCCCACTGTACTATCACTCTGGCCCCCAAACAAAAAAAATTCTGGAATAAATAGAACTTTAACATTTAAGCACTCTTAAGTTAGAACGACTTTCTAAACCTACAAGTCATGGAGCTGGAGTGATAGCACAACAGATAGGGCATTTTCCTTGCACGTGGTTCACTGGGTTCGATGCCCAGCATCCCATATGGTCCCCTGAGCACGGCCAGGAGTAATTCCTGAGTGCAGACCCAGAAGTAACCCCTGAGCATTGCCAAGTGTGACCTAAAAATAAAAAATAAATAAAAAATTTAATCCCTACAAGTCATAAAAAAAAACCTCACAAAGGGCAAATCAAATCAGTGTATCTAGCTATATAAAAAATTTAAAACAGGGGCCAGAGTAATAGAGCAGGGGTAGAGTGCTTGACTGACCTGGATTTGATCCCTGGTATCCCACATATGGTCTGCTGAGCCCGCCAGTGTGATCCCTGAGCACAGAGCCAGGAGTAAGTCCTGAACGCTGCCAGGTGTGACCCAAAACTAAAATAAAATGCTCAAGGCAGGTCAGAGAGGTCAGTCCAGAGGTAATGCTGCAAGCAACTGAAACACTGGTTTAAATCCCCAGCACCATATATGATCTCCCAAGCACCGCCAGGGGTCACTCTTGAGCACAGAGACAGGAAGCATGTCAGGAGTTATCTGTGAGTGCAGAGCTAGAGTAACCCCTGAGCACTGCCTGGTGTGGCACAAACACCACCCCCCCATTAAATGTTCAACTATAATTCGAATACAAAAAGTCAAAACTCCTCCCAACAGAGTAAAGGGGAAAGGAAATCAATTATATTTGCAAGGGAGGAAATATAATTAGTATACAAACATATGTCTCCTGGGGCCAGAGCAATAGTACAGCGGCTTGGGTGCTTGCCTTGCACACAGCCAACCCAGGTTTGATACCCAGCATACTGAATGCTCCCCATGTACTGCCAGGAGTAATTTCTGAGTGCAGAGCCAGGAGCAACCCCAGAGCATTGCTGGATGTGGCCACCAACCAAGCAAACAAACCAACAAATGTGTATTTCCTGCTGTGATTACTGCTATGTATTCCTAGAATAGGTGATAATTTACATATGCTTAATTCAACAAGAAAGAATCCTCCTTGATTAGGGGAAATGGTGTCCTTTGCTTTCATCTGCCATTCTCCCGATGAGACAACAATTAACTTTCATGGTACTTAATCATGATTAGCTTTCACAGCTAATTAACCATCTTTAATTCCTCTGTGGAAATCCTGCACGTGTCTCTTTCCACTCTTCTTCCTATCGAGAGTTCCAGTCTACCTCTCTCCCTCACTCGTAGTTGTCAGTAGAGCTCTTTATACAGAGTATTATCAATCACACCATGTCTGTAAATTGTTGTTCTTGTTTACTAGTTCAGGTTACAGCACTTAAGGTTTTACTTTTGAAGTAGAATAAACAGTTTTCCTTTAAAGTAGAACAAGATGCATGGTGTAATTTCAAACAGGTAAAAAACGTGCATGCCAACCCACAATGTGTAGGAGAAGGAAGAGAGAGAGAGAGAGGGAGATAAAGAACCTGCCATTTAGGCAGGACGTGGGAGGGGGAGGGAATTGGGGACATGGGTGGTGGGAGATGGGCACTGGTGGAGGGCGGGGTGCTGGATCACTGTGTGACCGAAACCTCCAACATTGTAATTGTATATCTCATGGTGGTATAATAAAATGTCTAAAAAAAAAAAAATGCATGCCTAGGGAGGAAGAAAGGGAAGAACCTGAAGGGGAAACAACTATTTCAAAGGGTTTGAGCAATACATTTACGGAAAAAAAAAAAAAAAACACTGAAGTATCAGTAATGTTTACGTAAAAATATTTTTAGTAGATAGAGTGAAACTTCAGGGTTTTTTCTTTTAGTTTTATAATGGAATGGGAGGGACCAGAGAGATAGTACAGAGCGTAGGCACTTGCCCTGCATGAGGCCGCTGGTACAGGTTTTGTCCCTGGCACTCCACAAGGTCTCCTGAGCCCTGCTAGAAGTGATTCCTGAGCCAGGAGTAAACTTGAGCCCTGCTAGAAGTGATTCCTGAGCCAGGAGTAAAACTTGAGCACTGCTGGGTGTGGCCCAAAAGCTAAATACAATAAAACAAAATGGAACGGGGTATTCATTGTAAGTTTGGGTTTTTTTTTTTTGTGTGTGGGGGGGACGGGTATTGTTTGGTTGGTTGGTTTCTGAAATTTCTGAGTACAGAGCCAGGAGTAACCCCTTAACATTGTTGGGTATGACACTCCCCCCCAAAAAAAAATACAGTTTTTTAGAGGGGTCACCCCAGACTTTTTGTGCCTGAGTCTGCTGGGCCCTTCTCTAGGAGAAAAAAGCCTCTTGGGCTGAGCCAAGACCAACACTGGGCTGGAGCTCTGAGAGCAGTTAGCAGTGGGGCCTAGGCCCACTGTGGAAAGCCAGTGAGAGGCTGTGACTTACCCATGGGCTTGACCCAGGCAGACAGAGGTCCCACAATCCCCTCACCTCCTGCTCCATCCTGGGCTATTGTTTCTACTGGCCTCCTTGCTCTCAGAAGCGACACCACAGACAGCCTGAGAGAGGGACATACAGTGCCTAGACCATTGGCTTATGAGAATGGACCCAGGGAGCTGCTACAGACATAAACTGAAGCCAGCAGGTACCAAAATATTCATCCTGCAGTTTGCCCTGGACGTGCCTCCTACAGTCCCCTGCTTAGAATCCATCTGGATTAGGTGGTCTCTGGCCTCGGTGTCCATGGCCAGTCTACAAGCCAATAATTGGCAGGTCATCCAGAAGACGAAGGAAATGGGCTCTGCGGGCCGCGAGCAATAGTATAGTGGGCAGAGTGTTTGTCTTCCCGCAGCTGACCTGGGTTCCAATCCCGGCACGCCATCTGGTCCTACCTGCTATGCTATCTCTCTAGCCCAGAATAAAAGCCTTAAAGCTGAGGAATAACTCAGTGGGCTGAGTGCCCGTGGGACAGAATGCAGGAAATGATCCCCCAACACAGAGCGAGGAGTAGCCCCTGACACCTCTGGACGTTGTCCCCAAATCCCACCAGGAGTGATTCCTGAGTTCAAAGCCATGAGTAACCCCTGAGCACTTCCAGGTGAGGCCCCAACAACCCCCCACAGGTACACACAAAAAAGAATGAAAGAAATACTTAAATATTTAAGAGGACAGAGAAATAGTACAGTGAGTAGGTTGCTTGCCATGCAGCTGACCAACACAGGTTCCATCCGAGCCCTGCCAGAAGCAACTGTTGAGCACCGAGTCAGAAGTAAGCCCTGAGCACAGGCTGGGTATGGCCCCAAAACAAAACAAAATCAAAACTGATAGAACAGAAGGTAGGGGTTTCCATGCATACAAACAACCCAGCACTCCCGAGCCCATCAGGAATGATCCCTGAGCACAGAGTCAGGAGTAAGCCCTGAGCACCCGTAGGTATGGCACCCCCAAAAAAAAATAAAAAGAAACCTTTTATTTGTAGCTACAGGACAAGCAACTTAGGGGATCCGCCTAGGAGGAAAGTTACGCCGTCATCACTCTGGCACTCCCCAATCTATACCCACCCCTACCTAAAACTCAGGTATCCCTGTTCTTCCTATGAAAACTGCTTCTGGAGACCTTGCAGGCAAGAATATTGTCTGCCTGTCTGTTTGGGGCAGGGGGTGGTGAGCCCATGGTCATCTCGGCTTGTTGGTCCCTCAATAAACCCCCTCTTCGGGGCCGGAGCGATAGTCCAGCGGGTAGGGTGTTTGCCTTGCATGCGGCTGGCCCATGCCGACCCAGGTTCGATCCCTGGCATCCCATATGGTCCCCAAGCACCACCAGGAGTAATTCCCAAGTGCAGAGCCAGGAGAAATCCCTGAGCATTGCCGGGTGTGACCCAAAAAAAGAAAAAAAAAATCCCTCTTCTCTCATCAACTCTTTTCTGTGGGCCAGAGCGATAGTCCAGAGTAGGGTGTTTGCCTTGCACAGGGCTGACCTGGGTTCAATCCCTAGCATTCCATATGGCTCCTGAGCACCACCAGGAGTTATTTCTGAGGACAGAGCCAGGAGTAACCTCTGAGCATCGCCGGATGTGACCCCAAAAAAGTAAAAAATAAATAAATATCACTTCACTTGTCTTCCTTTTGTTCATTTGCTTGAGCTGGCGCCAGTATATATATATAAATAAATAAAAATAAAAACTCCTTTCCTGAGCATGGCCTGCAAGCGGTGAGCACTGAAGCCTGGGTGTATCCGTCTGAGAGCAGAAACAGCAGCAATGAGAAAAGGACAGGTGTGGACTAGGACTCCGACGGCTGGGGGCTAGGCTGGAGGCTTTAGGGTGTTTTTGCACAGCTAGGGGGACAGACTGGTTTGTGTAGAGGCTCCAGTGCTAAAGACTAGACTCAATGTGATTGGGCTGAGAAGGGCAGAAATCGGAGAGAAGCTATTGAAGCCTGGGCTTGAGCAGGGAGCCAGACCCAGATCCCTAAAACAAAGGGAACGTTTAAGTAGCAATTACCCTAGATGTCAGATGATTGAGAAAACTCGTGGGAGAAAACCCTTTTTCTTTCTCTATGAGTGTCTTTGAAATGCAAATGCCCCTGGAGGTAACTAAAGCACTGCCCACACAACCTAGAGAAAAAAGAGGAAAGTTTTCATTCAGCACCGGAACTCATTATTGCATTGAGTAAATGGAACTTGAGGCGATTCGGATTCAACCTTTACTTGGTCATCAGCACGTTTGGATTTTTATTCTATACTGACTCACAGCTGAACCTTGCAATAAAACCCATGGAGTCTCTGTCTACGTGGATATTTATGTACTTTCAGATGCATGTGATGTTTTTCTAATTCTTAGGATGTTGCCAAAATTAATTTGTAAAAGAGATTTATTTAGGGACTGTAAAGACAGTACAAAGGGTGGGGCATTTGCCTTGCACACAGCCAACTGGGGCTCAATCCCCAATATCCCACAGGGTCCCCTGAGCACCAGCAGGAGTGATTCCTGAGTGCAGAGCCAGGAGTAACCTCTGAGCATGGGTGTGATTACCCCACCCCCAAATAAAACATTTAATTAAAGAAAAACACTTATTTTAGTTATTGATGTTTGGTTTGGTTTCTGCCAGAGAAGCAGGCTTTTATGTCAATAACGTACTTAAGTAAAACTGAAAGGTTTCTTTGATTTTAAAGGACAAAGTTTTCTCAGACCCACTAGGATATCTCTCTCTCTCTCTCTCTCTCTCTCTCTCTCTCTCTCTCT
>JAJIBD010001862.1:0-211614 GCA_021461705.1 Cryptotis parvus
AACAACGCAAAATTCCATCAAGCTCTGTGAGGTGAAGTCACTGGTCCAGATGAGTCAAGCAATACCAATGAGTTGCATAACCTATCTGAAAAAAGAATTTCGGAAAGAACTGTTAAGGATTCAAAAGGAATTCAAAGAAGCAATGGAATGCAAAATCAATAAAATACAAGAGGACATGATAGCAGAAGTGAGGAAAATGCAAAGGGAAATGACAGGTATTAAAAATGAGGTAAATGAAATAAAAACACAGTGGAAGGCCATCATAGCAGAATAATAGCTACTGAAGAAAGAATTAGTGATCTCGAAGACGAAGTTCCAAAGATTCTGTACACAACACCAGAAGATAGAAAAAAGGCTCACAATTACCGAACAGACAACAAGAGATAATCGGGATGAAGCCAGAAGAAACAACATACGGATCATTGGGGTCCCAGAAGGGCAAGAAGAAAACCCTGATGAAGAAGAAACTGTCAAAGCCATCATTGCTGAAAAGTTCCCGGAACTAAAGAATGCTTGCCTCAAGATCCAAGAGGCCCGTAGAATACCAGCTAAAAGAAACCCCAACAAGAATACTCCAAGACACATCTTAATAAAAATGACAAAAACTATAGATAGGGATAGAATACTGAAAGCAGCAAGATCAAAGAAGGAAATCACATACAAAGGAACATCTCTAAGATTTACAGCAGACTTCTCTGATGAAACACTCCGAGCCCGAAAACAATGGTGGGATATTGCTAAAAGGCTCAATGAACTGCAGGCTTCACCGAGAATTCTTTACCCGGCCAGGCTCACATTCAGATATGAAGGAAAGATACACAACTTCATGGATAAGCAACAACTCAGGAACTTCATGGACTCAAAACCAACTTTAAAAGAAGGACTGAAGGGTCTACTCTAATGCGACCAAACCCATAAGCACAACAAACACAAAAAGAAAGATGGCACAAAAATCCGATGACAATAATCTCTCTCAATGTCAATGGTCTAAATGCACCAATTAAGAGACACAGAGTGACAAAATGGATTAAAAAATTGAACCCAACATTCTGCTGTCTACAAGAAACGCATCTGAATAAGCAGAACAAACACAGACTCAGAGTCAAAGGTTGGAAGACCATTCTCCATGCAAACAACTCCTCCAAAAAGGCTGGTGTGGCCATATTAGTATCAGATAATATAGACTTCAGGCTTAAAAAGGTTAGAAGGGACAACGAAGGCCACTTCTTATTAATTAAGGGTATGTACACCAGGAAGAAATTACACTACTAAACATATATGCACCCAATGAGGGGTCAGCAAAATACATAAAACAACTGCTAAGAGACCTCAAAGAAGACATTGACAGTAGCACAATAATAGTTGGAGACTTCAACACTGCTCTATCAACGATGGACAGATCAACAAGACTGAAACTCACCAAGGAAATATTGGACCTGAAGGAAGAAATGGAAGAAAGAGAGCTAGTAGATATATACAGGGCTTTTCATGCCAAAAAAGCTGAATACACATTTTTCTCTAGTGCACATGGAACATTCTCCAAGATAGACCACATGCTGAGCCACAAAGCATACCTCAATAAAATTAAAAGATAGAAATTGTGTCAACTATCTTTTCAGACCATGATGCACTGAAAATGGAAGTTAACCGTACGCAAAAACAGGGAGTCAAACCAAACACCTGGAAACTGAACAGCTCACTGCTGAACAACAAATGGGTCATAGAAGAAATCAAACAGGAAATCCAAAGATTTCTGGAAATAAATGAAAATGAAGATACCAATTATAAGAACTTGTGGGACACGGCAAAAGCCGTGTTAAGAGGGAAGTTTATAGCCCTGCAAGCATTCATCAGGAAACAAGAAAGGGCCCACATAAATAACCTGACTACACAGCTGAAGACATTAGAAAAAGACCAACAAAAAGGAGCCCAACCCAGGCAGAAAAAAGGAAATAATAAAACTTAGAGAGGAAATCAATGAGTTGGAAACCAAAAAAACAATCCAAAAGATTAATGAAACCAAGAGCTGGTTTTTTGAAAAAATAAACAAGATTGACAAACCATTGGCAAGACTTGTAAGGACAGGGAAAGAGAGAACCCAAATAAACAGAATCAGAAATAAAAAGGGTGACATCACAACAGAAACCACAGAAATCCAAAAGATCATCAGAGATTACTTTGAGAGCCTGTATGCCGTGAAACATGAGAATCTAGAAGAAATGGATCAATTCCTGAAGTCCTATAACCTCCCACGGCTGAAACAAGAAGACCTCCAATACCTGAATAAGCCTATCACCATTGAGGAAATAGAAACAGTAATTAAAAGACTTCCCAAACACAAAAGCCCAGGTCCAGACGGATTCCCTAGTGAACTCTACCAAACCTTTAAGGAGGACCTACTGCCAGTCCTTTTCAAGCTCTTCCAGGAAATAGAAGAAACAGAAACACTCCCAAACAGCTTCTACGAGGCACATATCACCCTGATACCCAAAGCAGGGAGAGACAACACAAAGAAAGAAAACTACAGACCAATATCCCTGATGAACACGGATGCTAAGATCTTCAACAAAATACTAGCAAACAGAATCCAAAGACTCATCAAGAAGATTATACATCATGACCAAGTTGGATTCATCCCGGGAATGCAAGGATGGTTCAACATTCGCAAGTCAATCAACATAATACATCATATCAATAAAAGAAAAAATAAAAACCATATGATCCTTTCAATAGACGCAGAAAAAGCATTTGACAAGATCCAGCACCCGTTCATGATTAAAACGCTCCAGAAAATGGGAATTGAAGGGACTTTCCTCAAGATAGTTACAGCCATCTACCAAAAGCCCACAGCAAGCATCATTCTAAATGGGGAAAAGTTGAAAGCCTTCCCCTGAGATCAGGGGACAAGACAAGGTTGCCCCCTCTCACCTCTTTTATTCAATATAGTACTGGAAGTACTTGCCATAGCAATCAGAGAAGAAAAAGGACATCAAGGGCATCCAGATAGGCAAGGAAGAAGTCAAGCTATCATTATTTGCAGATGACATGATATTATACCTAGAGAACCCTAAACTCTCTACCAAAAAACTCCTAGAAACAATAGACGCATATAGTAGAGTGGCAGGATACAAAATCAACACCCAAAAGTCAGTGGCTTTCCTATATACAAATAGCGAAACAGAAGAAAGGGATATTAAGGAAACAATTCCATTCACAATTGTGCCACAGAAAATCAAATACCTAGGAATCAACTTACCCAAGTATGTAAAGGACCTGTACAAAGAAAACTACAAGACACTGCTCCAAGAGATAAAAGAGGACACAAGGAAATGGAAACACATTCCCTGTTCATGGATGGGGAGAATCAACATTGTCAAAATGGTAATACTCCCTAGAGCTCTGTACAGATTCAATGCAGTCCCTATAAGGATACCGATGACATTCTTCAAAGAAATTGACCAAACGCTCCTGAAATTTGTATGGAACAATAAACCCCCAAGGATAGCTAAAGCAATCCTCGGGAAAAAAGAAGATGGGAGGCATCACCTTTCCCAACTTCAAACTGTACTACAAGGCAGTAGTAATTAAAACAGCATGGTATTGGAATAAAAACAGACCTGTGGACCTATGGAATAGAATAGAGTATCCTGATACCCAACCTCAAACACATGATCATTTAATCTTTGATAAAGGTGCAATGAGTCTAAAATGGAGTAAGGGAAAGCCTCTTCAACAAGTGGTGTTGGGAAAACTGGGCAGCAACGTGTAAAAAATGAATTTGGACCTGTGTCTAACACCATGCACAAAAATCAGATCAAAATGGATTAAAGATCTCAATATCAGACTTGAATCCATAAAGTACATTGAAGAAAATATAGGAAAAACCCTCCACGACATTGAAGCTAAAGGCATCTTCAAAGGTGAAACATCACTAACAAAGCAACTAGAAGAAAAGATAAACATATGGGACTACATGAAACTGAAAAGCTTCTGCACCTCAAAAGAAACAGTGACTAAGATACAAAAGCAGTCCACAGAATGGGAAAGAATATTCACCCAATACCCATCTGATAAGGGGTTAATATCCAGGATATATCAGGCACTGGTAGAACTTTACAAGAAGAAAACAAACAACCCCATCAAAAAAATGGGGAGAAGAAATGAACAGAAACTTCAGCAAGGAAGAAATTCGAATGGCCAAAAAACATATGAAAAAATGCTCATCATCACTAATCATCAGAGAGATGCAAATCAAAACAACAATGAGATACCACTTTACACCACAGAGACTGGCACATATTCAAAAGAGCAAGAACAACAAGTGCTGGCGTGGATGTGGGGAAAAGGGGACACTCATCCATTGTTGGTGGGAATGCCGGCTGGTACAGCCTTTCTGGAAAACAATATGGACTTTCCTCCAAAGACTAGAGATTGAACTCCCATTTGACCCAGCCATACCACTCCTGGGAATCTACTCTGGGAAACCAAAAATACGCAGCGGAAACACCATCCCTACTTTTATGTTCATAGCAGCATTATTCACAATAGCCAGAATCTGGAAGCAACCAGAGTGCCCGAAAATCGATGACTGGATAAAGAAGCTTTGGTACATCTACACAATGGAATACTATGCAGCTGTTAGGAAAAATGAAGTTATAAAATTTGCCTATAAATGGATGGACATGGAGAAGATTATGTTGAGTGAAATTAGCCAGAAGGAGAGAGACAGATACAGAATGACTGCATTTATTTGCATGGCATAAATATATATGTACATATTATGATACCAATATCCAAGGTCAAGTGAAACATATATCAGGAGGTCTTGTCAAAGGTGGAGATTATCACAAACGTGTGGGAGTCAGGAGTTTAGGTAAGACAGAAAATGGAACAGGGGGCTAACAATAGTCGAGGGTACTAATGCCAACCTAGAACTGAGCATTAAATAGAGGCAAAAGGATACAAATGACAACCTTTTAATGTATGTTCTGTAATCCATAGTCTGGAAGGGAAGGAAAAGAGAAAGAGAGAGAAAGGGAAAGAAATAAAGAACCTGCCATGGAGCAGGGCTGGGGAAGGGGGAGGGAACCGGGGATGTTGGTGGTGGGAGATGGGCACTGGTGGAGGGACGGGTGCTGAAACACTGTATGACCAAAACCCAAACATGAACTTTTTTAATTGTATATCTTTTTTATTTGTATATCTCACGGTGGTATAATAAAATACTTAAAAAAAAAAAAAAAAAGAAAGAAATTAATTTTAACACATGGACTGCAAAATAGAGCTAATAAAATGTAATATGGATTATTTTCTGTGCAGTAATAAAAGACGTGATTCTTTGTGCTATATGTAAAATAGACCTAAGTCTTTTCACCAAACCACACATAATAGTACAAAAAATATTTGGTTTAAAATGATAATCAGTAATGGGCCAGGGAGATGCTACGGGGTGAGGGATCTTGATCAGTGGGCCCAAGTTTGATTCTGATGGCACATATGATCCCTCAGCACCTTCAGAATAATCCATGAGCAGAAAGTCCAGAGTAATTCCTGGGCTCAGCAGTGTGTGAACAAAAACAAACAAATAAATAAGTAGTTAAAAGTTCCCAAGGCAACTCACTTCATCTCAACTCACTTCTGGTCTATATTTGTTTCTATGTATATCCATTATTTATTAAAATGTTACTTCTTCCTTCTTTCTTTCATTTCTCTCACTCTCTCTCTTTCTATCTCTTTTGTAAGCTACATTTGTATCTACATAATGACTTAAAAACAACATTTACCCTTCACTATAATTTCTAGTCCACCTGTTTTGCTCTATTGGGAGAGGGACAGACGGCCATATGAGCAAATTTGTGTGTTGTTATTCTAATCTATATCACATTGGAGATAAAACTTCCTGTTCCCTAATGTAAGTTGTATTTAGAAGGAGTAAAAACAAGAGATAGTTTCTCTGATGTAATAGGAGTTCATTACTCCCTCCTTGGTTATAATACGGAATTGATCTTTTTATGATTCCCTTATCCCATTAATCTAACATGATATTTCTCAAGTGGTAAAATCCAGAAAACTGCTATTCTATTAAAATGAAAGAACCTATGATACTGAAGAACTAACAGCCACCTATACACCATAGTCACCAATACTAGCTCAGAGTTTTAATCATTTAATATTGTATCTCTGCATTGGACATGTAGATAATTTTCACTTATGTGTGTGCCGAGAGCAGGGGAACACCATGTCGTTATTCGACTGTGAGCATACAGGCTGCTGTGATCAGTACTGCTGCTTCACAATGTCCACACATTGCATAGGACTGTTGATCCTAGTTAGTGTTGGAAGCACTGGCATTGAGAGTCACTGGCATTGGCTTTCCACAGGTGCAGCCACGTGAAACTGGACTTATATCCCTTACAAATAGCGTTGTCTGTTTTTGGTGACAGATATATAAATAAAACAAATTATCGTTGTTAATTGAAAAATAAATCATTCCAATAGTCACAAAATGTGGACCATGTTCCAGCTGATCAATGAAAGATTAGCATATAAACTTGCTTATTCCAAGAAGATTAACTTAAAAAAGAAATTGAAAACAAGACCTTAAAGACCTAGTGAATGATTATTCTGCTGCTACGAAAGCTTGGCAAAACATAGAGAAACACTACACGACTATGTATAGACACACGCCAATGACGTGGACTTTACGATCCATATCTCTGCTACTATTAAAACTTTGTAAGGCATAGCGAAACACTACTCCCACTTATGCATAGACAGACGCCAATGACATGGACTTAAAACCCATATCCCTTCTGACAAAATAAATAAATAAATAAATAAAGTTACCATGAGTACATAAAAATACATATTCGATGAGTAAAAGCATTTTGATGGACAAATGATAAAAATGTTAGTATGACAGGCAATCAATAAACTTTTCATTATATATGGCTTAAAATAACAGAAAATAAAATCTTAAATCTGAATTACAATATCAAACAATAAAATTGGTAACCAACGTGGATCTAACCCTATCTCTCAATTGCTATCAAAAGGAACATACGACAGTATGTCCATGGCCTTTGTTTATATTTATTTGTTTTTTATTTATTCATTCATTCATTCATTTCTTTATTTTTACTTAAAGTATATTATTTTCATTTTTAAAGTATTTTTATAGCACCGTGAGATACAATTACAAAGGTGTTTATGACTGGGTTTCAGTCATACCGTGTTCCAGCACCATCCCTCCACTAGTGCCTGTTTCCTACCATCAATGTCCCCTGAGTCCTTCCTCCCTCCCCAGCCTGCCTCTATGGTAGACACTTTACCTCTTTTCTCTCTCTCTCTCTTCTCTCTCTCTCCCTTCTCTTACACGTTATGGCTTGCAATACAAACATTTAGAGGTTATCATATATATCCCTTTGCATACATGGCCTTTGTTTAAAGACGTGTTTATAAAAGTTCACTAGAAATATGCATAAGTGACTGAATAGACATAGCAGAGGTCATTTAAAGTGAATACTCATTTGAAAATTGAACTAGTGGCATTCAGGTTCAATGACCAAAAGTTTCAAATGCAGGATGCCCACACAGTGAACATTAAGTCTTGAAAAACCTGTTGATACAGATAAGGTAGGGCGGGAATTTCTGTGTACTGGTGATATAGACTTAAACCACTATATATCCAGAATAAACCATCATTCCAGATGCTGATAGATACCATATTTCTTAGCAGGACCGTCATCAGATGGGAAATACAATATATATATATATATTTTTTTTTAATTTTTTATTATACCGTGAGACATACAATTACAAAGGTGTTCACAATTGGTTCTTGTAATACAGTATTCCAGCACCCATCCCTCCACCAGTGCCCCATTTCCACCACCAATGTATCCCACCCCCCCCCCCCCCACCCACCCCCAGGCTGCCTCAAGAGCAGGTAGCCCTGTTTCCTCTCTTTCTCTCTCTGTCTCTCTCTCTCTGTCTCTGCATCTCTCTCCCTCTTGTTTTACACATTGTGGCTAGCCCTGCAGATATTTAGAGTTTAAAATTAAGTCTCTTTGTGTATATTCAATGGTGAGTTTTGTAATTTTTTCCTGTTATTTTTCTTAGTTAATATTTGGGTTTTTCCCCTGGTTTTGGGCCCACACCTCGCAGTGCTCAGTTACTCATAGATTTACTCTGAAGGATCAGTCCTGGTGGTGCTTATGGAATTATGTGTCGTGCCAGGGATCAAATCCAGGTTGGCTGGGTAGAGGGCAAACGCCCTACCTGCTGTTCTGTTGCTCAAGTCCATGCAGTACTTCACCTTTAAAAACAAGTAAAATGAAAAATAACATCCCAAGGAGTTTTGCTGGATTGAAACAATAGCTCAGACTTTCTGGTGGTAAATATAAATTTCATTTTTTTTTCCACCACCAACGTCCCCGGTTCCCCTCCCCATTGCCCAGCATGCCTCCATGGCAGGTTCTTTATTTCTTTCCCGTTCTCTCTCTTTCTCTTTTCCTTCCCTTCCAGACTATGGATTACAGAATATTAAAGGGTTGTCATGTGTATCTTTTTGCCTGCATTTAATGCTCAGTTAAATTTCAATTATTTTTAAAGGTGATACTTAAAATACATAAAAATTTGGGAAACTCTTCTGGTAAACAGCAGGTTGCACATTCATTCACAATCTGAATAAGAAAGATGATGCCACAAATTTAGTTTTTTCTGTGATATATGAAAGAAAACTTTTTTTTTTTTTGTGTCATACCTGGCGATGCTCAGGGGTTTCTCCTGGCTCTGCGCTCAGGAATTACTCCTGATGGTGCTCGGGGAACATATGGGATGTCGGGGATCGAACCCAGGCCAGCATGGGCTGGCTGCATGCATGGCAAACGCCCTACCCGCTGGGCTATCACTCCGGCCCCCAATGAAAGAAAATAAGCTGATTATATTATTATTTCTAATTTAGATGCATCTTAGTTATTAACAAACGCATTCATGTTGGAGTAATACATTTCTGTCTCTTAAGTAAATAATTTTCCCTATGTAATGATTGACCTTCACAATTAGAAAGTATGCTCAGAGGGCAGATAATATTCCTATTGAATATATTTGTTTACTGTTGTTTAATTCATCATATAAGTTTTATTTTTTATGAAAGAAATATATTGAATAATTAGGTAAGAATTCATCAGCAACAACCATATTTATTTGATGATTTTGTGTGCTCTTTCGGGGTCAGGAAAATAAACATTTTTGTTACTGGATTTGGCATATCGAACACGCATCGGACAGCTTGCCAGGCTCTGCCATGCGGGCGCTATATTCCCATTACTTTGTGGGGCTATCTCAGAGGGGTGGGTAGAATATTTATGGTAATTTGGAGGTAAATCACGTGGCACAGCGGCCTACGCGCAACAGGGAAAGCTGGTTTCTGCTCTGCAGGGTGTACCTGTGTCTTAGGCTCAAGCATTCCTGGGTTTGAAATACTCTCCTCTGAAGGGCGGGTCTCTGCAGGGCGGGTCCTTGTAGGCTGGGTTTCTGACAAGCTGTGCTGGAGACTGGATTAATCTGTGGGCTGGAGACTGGATTAATATGCTGGGGGAGATCTTACCATCTGCAGAGTGTGGATTGGGACACAGATCACTGCCAGCAAGGTGTGGGGGTTTCTCTGGGCTCCTCCGAGGCTCCATCGGGAAGGTGGACTCGGGTTGGAAGTTGCTCTAGTGGTCCACGGAATGCAGGGGGTTCAACGGGGAAATCTGGTTTCTGCTCTGCAGGGTGTACCTGACCCCGAAAGAGCCCTTAATACGGCAGCAGTAAGAAAGGCAAACAAGCAGTGTCTCATAAAAAATTTCATGGCTGTCCTAGGCTGCCAAAAACGAAGAAGGACTAAAATGACTGTCTGTACTTTCAATGCATGTACGCTGGCATCAGAAGCATATATTGAGGATCTGATGGTGCAAGCGCAAAAGATCAAGTACGACATCATTGGTCTGACTGAGACGAGGAGGCGTCAGTCGCATCATGCTGTATTTGACACCAGAGAAGAATTGCTCCTTGGAACATGTGATGAAAGAGGCATCGGTGGTGTTGGTGTCCTTGTCCACACGAACATGGCTGTCAACATTGATTCATTTGAATGCCTACCAAAACGAAAAGGATGATTACACTTGAGGAGATGTGGCCCACTGCCACCAATTTCTATCTTCATTATCTATGCACCAACATTCACATACAAAGAGATGAAATTGAGAAATTCTACATGAAATTGGAGGAGTTCTATAAAAAAGATCACACCTTCTACAAGATCATAGTTGGTGATTTTAATGCCAAGATAGGAACAAGAAGATCGGCTGAAGAACTCCACATCGGGACCCATGGCCTAGAATGGAACGAACAGGGTGAGAAAATATATGAGTCCATCATGTCCACCAAGACTATTCATGGGAACTCACAGTATCAGAAGGCTGAAGCGAAACGTTGGACATGGGAATCTCCTGGCGGGCAGTTCCACAATGAAATTGACCACATCATCTTCAATCGACGGTTTTGTCTGACCGATGTTGCTGCCGTTCCCAAATTCCAGACAGCATTCGACCACCATCTCCTTCGTGCAAAATTCTACTTCCCAACGGGGAGAAAAGATGCAATGTTTAAGAAGAGAACTCTCAGAACGACCACCATCCTGGAACTCTTTGGCACCATTGCGGCAACATGGGAAGATACCATCATTGATGACATCGATGAAGAATACAACTGACTGGTTCAGCACCTCCATGATTGTGCGAAGAATGCCGAGAGAGAGAAAGACACAAAAGGATGCTTGTCTTCAGAAACTCTCGAGCTCATTCGCCAACTTGGCAAGGCGCGAGGCTCAGGAGACCAAATGCTAATGTCCAAGCTTGCTAAACAGTGCAGAGAAGCGATAAAAGAAGACCTCGAAGACAGAAGAGCAGAAATACTGGAAGATGCAGCAGAAGCCGGGAAAAGTATTCGCACTGCCCGCCTGTCCTTAGCCAACTATAAGACCAAGATGACTGCCCTCCGACGCCCTGATGGATCTTTCACATCTTCCAGAAAGGCAATGGAGAAGATTATCCAGGACTTCTACTCAAATCTCTAAGATAGGCACATCCACCTGCCCACATACCAAATTCCACAGGATGGATATGTCATTCCCAACGTTCTCCCTTCTGAAATTTGACATGCCATCTCGTCGGTAAAGAAGGGAACAGCACCAGGCCCAGACAAAAGTCAGACCCGAACACTTGAAGAATCTGCCGTCGGTACTCATCAATACACTAGCTCAGCTCTTCACACGCTACCTGTCCGAATGCATGGTGCCCTCCCAATGGACAACCAGCAGGAGAGTTCTACTGTTCAAGAAGGGAGACATTCACGACATCGGAAACTATCGCCCCATCTGCCTGTTGTCTGTCATCTACAAGCTGTTTACACGAGTCATCCTGAACAGGATTAGCAGAACACTAGATGAAGGACAACCATGCTAGCAAGCAGGCTTCCGGAAAGGATTCAGCACAATCGACCATATCCACATGGTAACCAAGCTCATTGAGTTTTGTAGGGAATACAAGATGCCGCTCTGTCTCATGTTCATTGATTTACAGAAAGCCTTTGATTCTGTGGAGACTGAAGCAGTCATCGAAGCCCCTAGCCAAACAGGGTGTTCAAACCCAATACATCAAAATCCTTCGTGAGCTGTATTACGGATTCACCACAAGGATCTCACCATTCTACAAAGAACTGATCATTAATGTCAAAAGAGGTGTTCGACAGGGTAATACCATTTCACCAAAACTCTTCAGATCCACCCTCGAAAACATCATGCAACAATTAGAATGGGAAGGAATGGGAGTGAAGATATATGGTCATCAACTACACCACCTCCGCTCGCTGATGACATCGTTCTAATAACACCAAACATTAGCCAAGCGGCACAAATGCTGGCTGACTTTGACCGGGAATGTGGAAAGGTAGGTCTATAGCTGAATCTGAAGAAAACTATGTTCATGAGAAATGAACTAGTTCCTGAGGTCCCATTCACTCTCAATGGAACAAACATCTCTGAATGCAGCAGTTATGTGTACCTAGGTCGAGAAATCAACATGATGAACGACCTAAAACCTGAGCTACACAGGAGGAAGAGAGAGGCATGGAATGCCTTCAAAGGCATAGAAGAAATAGCTAAAAGGACAAAGAACCTGCGGCTCCTGGCACATCTCTTTGACTCCACCATTCTCCCTGTATTAACATACACCTCAGAGACCTGGGCCCTACGGAAGCAGGATGAGAATGCTATTCGGGTCTCCCAGAGAGGCATCGAAAGAGCTATGCTTGGAATATCACGTCTCACTCAAGTGAGTGAAGGAATCGGAGTTCTGACCTCCGTCGCTATTCCAGAATCAGGGACGCTGTCTCTTTTGCCAAGGCATCGAAAATCAGATGGGCTGGACATGTAATGCCATTTGGAGACAACCGCTGACTAGAACCATTACCGACTGGATCCCACGGGATCTCAAAAGATCACGTGCCCGCCCACCTACAAGATGGTCATACTTCCTTTTTAAGACCATGAAGGAATGGTTTGAGGCTCTTCATATTCCTGAATCAACCAGATGCCATTGGGCTACATTGGCACGTGATAGGGTCCAATGGAAATGTTACTGGCGCCTGCTCGAGCAAATCGATGAATAACGGGATTTAAGTGATCAAGTGATCAAGTGATTTTGTGTGCAAAGTTGCAAATAATAGTTTTGAAGAAAAGCATTTTCTTATTAGGATTGGAGCTCCTGAAATTACGTATTATTTTAGTGGTAAATTTCAAGTTTGTAGTTTGATCAATGAGTGCTTTGAGCTGAGAACGATAATATCATCTAATCTAAAATGAAAAGAAGAAACAAATATGGTTTTTCAAAGATAACTTGTCAAACAAGATCTGATGACATTTTCCCTTTCACCCTCCATGGGCTTGTTGTGGTGGGGAAGTGGGGTGTGGGAGTTTCGCACTTTGGCAGTAGAGCTTAAACTCTCTCTGCCACACCATGAATCTTGCATGCTCGCAGAAGCTCTGAAAATTCCAGTCTCAGTGCACTTGGGCTCCTGCTTCGTGAGCTGGTGCTGGGAATCAGACTCGTGGCCCTGAGTCTGAAATGGCCTTTCCACAGAGTGGCTTTCTCTGGCCACATTCAGTATATGAAAATTATGACAAATACATTGAAGATCATTGTTTGAAAAGCAAATTTTCACACATATGTGATGTGACCCTGAGATATTGAGATTGAAATATCATATGAGACATGTTACTCTAGAGTATTTTATGCATGATTTTATCTATTCAACCTCTCTCTCCATCTCATCTTCATCCTTATTTCTACTTAAACAGTATCAATAGGAACAATGTGAGCAACAACTAATTTAGATTTTATCCAGTTTCAAATAGTTTCAGTTACTTAGGAACAGAAAAATTGCTTACAGTCTTCTTTTCTACTCAACTTTCTCCTTACTGGTAATTGGTGATTCTGTTTTTCAAAATAATTCTGCAATCTGCCTTCAGAGTGTATCAGAAAGAGCCTATAATGAATATTTCATAAACAGAAATATCTTTCGCTTCCTTTAATTGGTGTGTATTCTATAGATGGAACTATATGTTAAGATGAATTATTATTTAAATACATACCTAATAAGCATTATCACAGCTTTTATTTGAAAACTTGAAAGAAGCAAAACAACCTAAGCAACATGGTTTACATTTAGAAATGCCAAAAATCAAGAGCATATTTCCAGCGTCATTATTCAAATACTCACTTTTATGTATTACAATCAGTGCTGTTGAGTTCTTGTTTTTGTCTTTATGTAGATTAAAAAATAGATTTTTTCTTAGAAGTTATCACATAAACAGAATATTTAAGTTCAAATTTAGGGTAAAATATCATATTTTTTTAAAAATCTGGAATGAATGCTGACACCATTTATTATTATAAATGCAAAGTAAATACAATGTTCAAATTTTCTGGTTGCATCATGAATTATTTATTGATATTAAGTGACACATAATCAGAGTGAAATATGTGTTCTTGTCCTAGAACTTCAAGGATAAAAATATATATATATCTTTGCTTTAACTATCAGAGCTAGTATAATCCAGCAGAAGGTATTCAAATACAAGGTGAATAATGGCAAATCAATTGGGAGATAACCTGTTTAATGGATTTTGAAATCAAGTTTAGAAATAAAATATATGATGGAATACCCATTTGTTTGCAAATGACTGAAATGTTCTGTAATTGTTAGGGCTTAAAATAAAGGAAAGGGGTGATTGATGGTACCTCCCGGGGGGTCCCAAGGTCCAAGGCTCAAGGGACCCCCTGAGGATTCCAAGGTCCTTAGGGTATAATTATGACAGCAGATACTGGGCTCTAGCTGGGTTCCAGACAGTACTCACAATCCATTAGGGCCCAGGCCTGTGTTAAGGGCCTATAACATTTCCCCTGACTGGCCAATGGAAGAAGAAGACCAGACATCTTAGATCGAATTAGCATCATGTGAATTTTGGTCCTTCCCAACATATAATAACATTGTCTTTAGTTAAAGAATCTGGAAAAGGTTCTAGAATGCTGTTAATATAGAATAGGGGCATCTTTCCCTATTCATTTCCCCTTTCATGGGAAGTAGGGAGTTTACTGCACATTGTTCTTTGAAATTGAGAAGAAAATGGAGCCATATATCTGACTTTATTGGAGTCATGTCACAACAAGAGAAATTAAACCTAACCTGCCTAAAGATTTGAACCATGCTCACTGATTATACTGTAAAAAAATTTGAACTACTTAATTTTCTGCTAAAAATAAAGGATTTGATTCAATAATAGTTTAAATGGACTCCAGGTGTTCGTCCAGGAAGGAGCTGAAACTTGTGCATTTCAAACAATTAACAGACAGAATATAATGCCTTGTTCAACAAAATTACATTCTAATCAGTTTTAAAATATTCACAAATGATTCTAAATTTGTTTTGAAATATTCACAATGTCTGTCCTTGTGTGTTTTTCATTTATTTATTTTGTTGCTTGTTGAAGTCTTCCTCATGAGTCCTTTTTGAATGCCATAGTTAGGACAATGTAGCCAGGAGTCAGGGTAGGAAAATAGAAGGTGTGAATGTGGTTTTCTCAAAGCTTTTTTATGTTGAGTTCAGAGAAGATCAGAAACTGGGAAATTAGCTTGGTGATTTCAAGAGCATTATGGAAAACTCACCTGTGCACTGATGCACTTAGCTCCTATATGTCATCACTTAACGTCCCAAGCAGTGCTGAGCTCTTGGGGACTGTCTGGAACTTAAAATGAAGGTTCCTTCCTTCATCTCAGATTCATCCCATAGTTCCAAGCATAGATCCGGGCTTTCATGGTAATATTGGAGTTTAATTTATAACGGGATGGTACCCTGGGACACAGTGACAATTGTCTGGCCTTCCAGAAGAACAGGGCAATGCGGAGAGGGAGTCCATGCCTGACTCTGAAAACATGGAGATTTCAGTCACAAAATCTGAAGACCTGAGTTTTTCCATAGATTAACTTCTGGGAGGAGCTCTTCCGAGCAGTGGAGTCTGGCCTGAACATGATGGCAGTTGTGGCGTGTGGAGATATTGGCGCCTGGGGCTCTAAAAAATTCCCCTAACTTAACAAAGTCAGCTCATAATTAACATATGTGTGAACCCAAGCGGACAACAGGATAACACATGATTCCTGCTCTCCTGCGTTTCCATTGCAGGCAGGGGAGGAGTCCGTGAGGACCAGGATTCAAGGTCGTTTGTTGAGAAGGGACAGAGGAGTCAGTGGGATCTTGGGGAGATACTCAGCAACACAGTGTTTTAAAGTCCCCGCCCGGGACTCCTTAGCAAACGCCAGGAGGCATGGAGCTTCCTGGGTGTTTATGCGAACAAAGGTACCTGGTGATTATGACCACTTAGATGTTTTAGTGTCTAGGGGAGTAATTTTGATGACTTAGGATTTCACAGCTACTGCAGCACCATTCATGGTAAAATGGTTACTGAAAATTTCACTTAATATAAAAGTCTCATAATTTTGGGGCCGCATAAAAACAACCTAACATTTTGTAAATCTAAATTGCTGCACTTGAAAACTATAATTACAGGTTTAATTATTAACTCTGCTACCTTAAAGATTTTCTTAGTGAAACATATATTAAACTATTCTAAAATAAAACTTTCATTAAAAGTACTTTCATTAATAGTGAATTTTTTCTATGAAATAAACATGTTAAATAATGACTATGGATGTTTATTGTGCTTAATGTTTTATATTTGTTTCACCATATTTATAGATTTTTTTGCTGCGTTGAAATTTTCAAAAAATTTTGCATAAGTTCAGCTTAATGCAATCATATCCTAACTGCTCTGTGGAGTCAACTCTGTTTTATACAAAATTAGCTCTAATTTTGTGTCTTATTTGTTGCTCTTTCTAGGTCAATTATGGTTTGATAGAAATGTGCAAGAAAATTATAAAATTGTGAAAATCCCTGACATAGGTAATAGAGTTTTATCAAAGCTGAATTCTCACCTTAAACATTCTCTTAATTTTGATTTATTCATATTATAGAGATATGCCTGTGAATTATATACAATTTCTTATAGGAATTAAGTTTTTAAAAGTATAGGATTTATTATAACTTTACAGCTCTTTTTGTTGATAATTTTCTCTGAATTATTATTTAAAGTGAAAAGAAATAGGGGCTGCAGCGATAGCCAAGCGGGTAGGGCGTGTGCCTTGCACGCAGCCGGCCCGTCTTGGCCAGGGTTTGATCCCCAGCATCCCACATGGTCTCCCGAGCACTGTCAGGAGTAATTCCTGAGTGCAGAGCCAGAGGGAACCTCTGAGTATAGCCGGGTGTGACCCAAAGAGCAAAAAAAATAAAATAAAATAAAATAAAGTGAAAAGAAATCACAAGGGAAAATGTTGCCAATAAATACTGTTAATGCTGGACTCAGTAAACATTCTGTCAGTTGCCTTTCATGGTGCCGTCCCTATCCCTACCAGCAGATCGTTTATCTACCTAATGCTGAGGGTCCTCCCTGCTGCCTCAGTCCTAACCTTTGTGCTATCCCTGACCCCAGTCAGGCTTCCTAATGACTGCACTATGGCATCCCATTGCCCAAACACACAGAAGGGGCCTTTGCAAGGGTATCCTGCTTTATTTTGCAAAGAAATTTCAAATATTCTTGCAGTGTTCAGGGCCCTTGAGAGATGAAACTCAGAGGCCAGTGAGCAGAGTTCATCTAGCCCTGCCATGGAAGCCATGAATCTGTTCTTCTCTTAGTCAAAATCAAAAATTTAAAATATGTCAAAAATAGCTAAGTTATATGACGTACTAAGAGCTACCAAACATCAGAAATAGCTGAGCACGTTTGGAACATGTATAAATATTTTCTCTGTGTTTGGAGGTTGTTTTAGCAGGGCAGAAGATCACTGTTAATCTACTTTTCCTGAACAGTCCAATAATGTGATTTACAAGCAAGCTGTGCTCTCTGCTCAGGCACATTCTGGTAAGAACTGCACTTGGGCCCGGGGTTTGACCTGCATGGGGAGCAGTGAAAAACTGGAGCTTGTCCTTCTTCAGCGTCGTGACTGTTGCCCCCAGAGTCTCAGCTACACACCCAGACAGCTCTTCATACCCTGCAATTCAAGTTATCTGGTGAAATTAATTTGCAATAGAATTGATGAACTTCGTTCAGAATAAATGAGCATGCTACAGATGCAAATGCATTTATGTATTTCACAGCCATGCAGTTTTAAGAACTGACTTATTTCTATCTGCTTTTTATTCACTTTTTAAAATTAGGCTACTGATGCATATTAGAATTTAATTACACCAATTAGTACTGCCACATCAGACATATGATGTGCCTTCAATTAAGAAGTACCTAATGGGTATTAGTACAATTTAGTTTCATAATTAAAGTTCTAAGAACAGCACAAATTAAACATTATGATTACAAAACATTAAAAATCTACTGGTAAAATTAAAACTGAATATTTTAGCTTCTCCTTTTCAGCTGATTTTTAAAGAAAAACATGATTATGTAAAACACAATGTAATATCACTGGAGCATCCTTAATTAAAGAGAAAAGTAGACATATATGCTTAGTTACATGCGTAGATAGTAATCAAATTTTTAAGAAGCTATCACAGTAATGCTCATGGTGACTACATGGGGTGAGAGGTTGATTCCGGGAATCTGTTTTGTTGGTTTCTTCATTGTTTCACATATAAATATAGACGAGCTGAAATTGCACTTGAAATCCTGGTTCTGGAGCATGCCTGCCCCTAGGTGTACCCCATTTGCTGTCCTCCATCTCTGGCCAGCATCAGGGCCTGCTGGAACATGGTGAGAATAGTTCTTAGGCATTATCACAACTGTCTTCTTATGACACAGATGCTTTTCCTTGGTTCTCTTCAGAACTTAGTTCCTCAGTGCTGCAGCTAAGATTCTTGTGACTAAGTAACAAGAAATATGATGCAGAGCCCTGATCAAAGGGCAGATTATTAGGGAATTGTAGATTTATAGATGCCCCATGAGAAATCTTATTGGTACCAATCAGCTATTAATATTCTCCTTCCTTAATAGTCACCTTCCTTCTCTTCCCTTCACTAAGGGACAGCTTACTTCCTCCATCATCTAACAGCACGTTCCACTTTGATTATCAATGTCCGGTAAACTCCGTCCCTTATTAGATATCAAATAATTTATCCTTATTAAAGAACTTCTTTTTCAATATTTTAAAAATTTAAAAATTAGGAATCACTTCCACTTGGAATTACTTTGATTTTATTTCAGAAGAAGAGGAGCATGATATGAAATTCCTATTTGGTCTAGGGAAATAGCCCCATGGGTTGGAGTGCTTTCCTGTGTCATAAACAGAGTCCTGAGCTCCCCATAATGAGCCTGTGAGTGCTTTAAGGATGACCACCCCAAGTTCCGACACTAAGAAGCGCCATAGATGGACCCAATTATAAAACAAATAAATTAAAAAAGAAGAGAGAGAAACATTCTTAATTTTCTTTATATGAGAAATTCCAAATCATAGAGCTCCTAGCAGCAAAATGAAAATTAGAAGAATAAAGTATCACTGGTATAATAAATATATAAAATAAGTGGCACACATTGCAGTGAGAGGGTAAATAGAAAGCTAACACATCATGAAAGATGATGAAAAGTATCCCATCCACAAACAGTGAAAAGGAGCTATCTATCATAAAAAGAGCAGAAACAGGTATTCTTCCCGGAAAATAAAAAGCAAGATTAAAAGCACAGTTTAATCAAAAATCCTAATCCATCTTCAGCATTCTCTGCATTCTACCTCTTTGCGCAATAGCCTCGTGTGATTATCAAACGTCAGAGCTTCTCTGCGGATTTTAGTCTCACTTTTATACATTCGATGTTTGTGAAACTTTTCCTATTTCCCTGCCCCTTACTCTCAATGTAGGTGAGAAACCATCCTTATGCCTGGTATCGGTTTCTATTCTGCACACAGACACTATCTTTTGTGCTGGATGTACAATGGATTAAATTATCGGTTGCTGCAATTAGGAAGAAAGTGGTTAGCTCATGTCCACAGGATTGGGGAATATTAATAGCTGATTGGTACCAATAAGATTTCTCATGGGGCATCTATAAATCTACAATTCCCTAATAATCTTCCCTTTGATCAGGGCTCTGCATCATATTTCCACTGAGATAGTTTGAAGAGAAGAATTATAGGCACAAATAGTCTGACCCCTAACATTGCTCTCAACGTCCTCTGCGTTGCTTTTGTTGTTGTCTGATCCCCTGTTGACTACAGCTAAAGGTGAAAGGACCTGTCCTGATTCATACAATAGAAATAAATGTGAGATTGGAAGAATCTATATTATCAAAGTTTGCTTTGTACTAGACTAAGCAAACTTAGTACTTGCTAGTACGTCAACTAGTATGACATACTAAAATGGACATCATTGGAGGCACAGACACTTGGTAGTAGGCATGTGAAGGATGGTAACTTGTCATTTATAACATGTTCAGCTGAGAAGACTGGCAAGTTTTTACAGAGACAACTCTGTAGAAAAGTGACTGTAAGACTAGGAAAGAAGTTCCTACAGTGAAAGTTACTAGTGAGGTAGAAGAGGGAAATAAATGAGATATTTTATGGAGTCTCCCTCTCAGTTTTTTTTGATTCTTTTGGATGGATAAATAATAAAACACCCCAAAAAAGAATAGAGGGAAAAAAAGAGAAATTTAATTTTATCTTTAATGACTTCCCTTTAATATGGGATCTGGTAGATGACCAGCAAGTGAGTTGAGATGGTTTTCAAAGGGAGTCACCATCTTGCAGGAAAACCTGGGAAAAAGAAACAGCACAGGATACAAATAATAAGGGATTTTTCCAGGTTTTATTCTCTTAGTTAATAAAAGATCTGAGCAAACTTCTCAGGGTGATATAAGGCTGCCTTTCACCTCCAGGTGCAGGGAGAGAAAATTATTTCATGCTTTTATGAAGACAGGTAATTGGACTGAAGCATCCATCTTGGGACCACTATTTTTCAATCATCTTCAATTCGAAATAATCAGCATGCCACTCTGGTAGAGACCAGGGCAACGTGTTCCTGGCTTCAATAGAATTATCCCTAAGTGGAGTCTGTGAGGCGTTGAATTGGCGAAGGTTGTAATGACAGTTGGAAGCAAAAGGGGAGGAAACGTATAGCACGACACAAGAACAATTGAAAGGAACTGTTTGCTATTGGTCTTGAGTAAGTACCAATGGAGTAACACCAGCTTCAGTACTGCCCTAATTCTGTCACGTACATACATGTTTCGAGATTTAGGTAAGTAGAGATGTAAAACATATACTCTCAAGTTACAGTATAAGGTAGACACAGTTGTGACATGTAAAGACAGACACTCACCTAGACAGTCCAAACAACTGTCCAGTCATTTGGGGAAATAATTATCTTTATGTACAAATAGGTTACAAATGCCAGTATCAGTTTTTTCCTAATGTTTTATCGTTCTACTGACTTAAATCCTGTAGCCTTAGCAAATAAGCATATTTTGATGTGTTGAAATTTTATTTTGTAGAAATGAATATGCTGACACATGATGCATTTGAATAAGAAAGATGACCTCTTGCTTTTATTGAAGTCACCGAATGCCCAAGCTAGGTTGTTTAATTTTCACCTTGAAACCACTACATGGCAATTAGAAGCAAATGGAATCTTTGTGACTCAGAGCAGGTGCCACAAGACAGTTTGTCTCAATCACTTTTAAATGCCATAAACATAAGAAGAAGTTTGCAATGTGAGTTATTATAAAAAAAGAAAGACAATAGTGATCGTTATGAGCAATGATGTTAATTATAATATCACAAAATATCAACTCTAAAACACTTAATTTATATTAGGGACAATGAGGTTTACATACATTATCTAAATAGTTTAATAACCTTAAGAAACTGCTATTGTTACCAATAGCTCAATTTTTTTGTGAGGGCACTGGATTATAGAAAGTTCCGGAGGAGCTATTTATGCTTTAGATTCATTTTACTACTAAAATTGAGTATGAGTCTTACACTTCAACAAATCTTATTCAAACATAAAGTAGACATAATCCAAAATATTTTTTTAAATCGAATCACTGTGCAATGAACCACGGCAAAGCTGTTTATACGGAGCTCCAATCATGTAGTGTTCCAGCACCATTTTTGGTTTTCTTTTGAAGTCATGCCTGGGTATGCTCAGCACTTACTCTTGGCTCAGGCATAGCTCCTGGTGGGACAGGTGTAACTCATGAAACCATGTGTGATAGTGGGATCAAACTGAGCTTGGTCAGTTATGTACAAGATCAGTTATACCAACTTGCTGGCCCGAGATTCTATTCCTGTTAGAGAAATGTATCATTTAGTGATTCACCATGAGTACTTTCAAATGTAATTTTTATTTTTTTTCTTGAAAAATTTAAAGAAAAAGTTCAAATACTTATTTGTTTACTATTTGACACCCACAAGTTTGTTACTAGTATTAGGTCAAACAAAGATGTATTTATTCATCTCTCAAAATTCAGTTTCTATTACTGGCCCAGGGGTTTGCAGTCTTAGTTAGAAAAGCCTGAGTGATTTACTAGAAATGTGACATTTAAGGTATAACTTTAAGTTGTGAAACATTAGGCACATAGATATCTGAGGGGTGGATAAATGCAAAGACCTAATTAAAATATATCTGAATTACTAAAGAAAGATGTAGATGCTGAAGGAACAAAATTAGTGATGAGCCTAGTTAGTGAAAGAGGCCAAGAGATCTGAAGCATAATCACCTTTGACTTATTCCTGGGGAGGGGCTGGAAAACTGCACAAGTTTCTTAAAAGACTCTAAGAAATGGAAATATCTGTCTTCGACATGACAATGATCATTATGGACATAACACTCATCGATCGAATATAATCAACAATGCATAAAATTGATTGGAGATATCAATTTTAGAATAGGGTCTGAGTCCATACTGTATCCTTTTTTAGAATTATATTGTAGCATTTCAATTTCCAGTGGAACAGATGATCACAATTAGTTCGATTGTTGTAGAAAATGTCAAATTTTGTAATGTTAGCAAATAGAAGGACCAATTTTCTACCCAATAGGAAGAGCTGGAATTGTGCTTAACATTAGCAGGCAAATAAGATCAACAATTTATTTTGGGAAATGTTTATTTTGTGACATGTGTTGAACATGTGAACCAGTGCACAGAGGAGGCATAAAAGTCACCGAGAATTTTAACAGAAAAGAGATGAGTGAAGGTAATATCTATTTCATAAATGCCAATCGGGATGGGGGTGCTCCCAAACTTAGTAACATCAAGAAGTTGCTCCCAGTTCTACAAGGCCAAACAGGGAGAGGACTGCATATTCGACACCAGAAAAGGAAATGCTCGGGAGAACCTGCATAACAGAACAGAGGGCTATAATGCTTCCATTTTCTTTTAGCCACCCCTCACCCTCCCTGCTCTGTTCAAAGCCTGAAGACCTATTACAGGTAATGTACTTCAGAATGTTAAGAAAGGGGTTTCTGGGATGAATCAAACAATGGGGAGTAATTGGCCAAATGCCAAAGGACTATGTAGGATCCTCTCTCACTCTGCCCCTCCAAATTTGCTTCCCATTGTTTGATTCATCCAGAAGCCACTTTCTTAACTTTCTGAAGATGCGTAACCTGTAATAGTCAGGTCTTCTGTGCTTTGAACAGAGCAGGGAGAGTGAGGGGTAGCTAAAAGTAAAATAGAAAGCATTATAATCATGACATTCAAACCGAAGTAAAAAAAATGCAATTGAATTTATGACTGTGGAATTCACAATAGAGATATGGCATGAACATTTAGATTTGGGAGCCATTAACATTTAGATTGCATATAAACCCATGAGCAACGTGAATGAGATTTCCAAGGAAATAAGTAAAAGAAAGAAAGAGAAAAATCAGGACCTAGGGGCATTCCAATACCAAGAAGTATAAGGTAAAGCAGAGATACCCATGAGAAAAACAGAGAAGGGATAGGAGAAAGAAAATAACCAAGCCAAATGAAAAATAAGGTAGTGATAAAATATATCAAATGCTGATGAATGGTTCAAATAATTAAGATATATTGAGAAATAACAATTAAGCATGGAGGTTAGAATGCTAAAGGAAATGAGGTGATTTGATTTAAGAGAGAGAAATGTGAGAACATGGTGGCAGTTCATAGAAGTGACTTTTTTGGGGAAATTTTGCTGAAAAATATGTGAAGCACTTTGGCAGAACTTGGCAAGAAATGTAAAGCTCAGAGGTTTGATTGACTTATTTTCTTATGATTTCCAAATTGGGTGGAATGATGCCATTTTTATATGGTTGTGAAATGACTAAATGAAATACAAATAAGATATTTGTAAGAGACAGCAGCCGTTCTCAAACGGGCAAGGAGAACCTAGACAAAGTAAGGGTTTACTTCTGGCAGAGCCATAACTATGTTCTTTCTGACAGTGGCCGTCAACAGGGGCACCAGTGAGCATCTGGAGGTGTTGGACACATTTTCAGTCATGAGAATGGGGACTAGGACATAGTAAAGGCGCTGGGGGGTTCAAATAGGGCAGGTGGAACATGCCAAGTATCATACAATTGTATAGGTTAGCCAGTGACCACTGCCAACAAAGTGTGAAAAACCAGACTGAAGCAGAGCCGTCTTGTTACGGTGGGCACCAGAATGACTACGGTGGGAAAACGGTGTATTGTCCACTCAGCACTGGATCAAAATTCTCAGGGGCTGGGCACACAACAGCTGTCTAAGGAGCTGCATCTTGAGAGCCCAACAAGAACAGAGCGCTTTCCTGAACCCACAGGAAAGTGGGTTTCATATGTGTGTATCAGAGGCTAGAAATCAGTTGCTTCAGTCGGTTACCAGTGATACATACTTAGCTTGTTCACATACATCATCCTTGTTCACCTGCTTTGTCTTTTCTTCCGTTACACTCCCCTGCTACCTTGTCATATGTGATTCTGTTTCAGTGTCCAAGTCCCAGTGGATGAGAAGGTTTAGCTGCAGCTTCAGAAACCTGCTAACTGTACAGAAGCAAATCCACACTGCTAAAACACAACATGCAAGTTAATGGAGTCAATAAAGGAGGGTACAGACTACTCACATGACGCCTGGGAGACCAGCTCACGGAGAAAAGTGCCGGGGATCCAGAGCGTGCCAGTATTTGGACCTCACTGAAAGGAGCTAAGCTGCTTCTCTGGACTGAGTCTCTGGTATTTTTTTGCCAAAATGTGGGGGGAGTTTTGAGACCCCATGAATGTGGAATCTAAAACATCTCAGATAGGTTTAATTCAGCTTCTATATTTATGTACTTCAGAAACAACTGTTCTTAATTTGGATGTTTCAATTTTCAGCATGGCCAAGCTTTTATCCATCATTGACACTGATATCTCTGTATCAATGTCTTTGCAATCAATGGGAAGTTCTCATTTCACAATGCCACTGTCAAGTGACTCCATCTTAATAAGCCTCATTTCTTCATCACGTCAGGTTAATGTAATGTTTATATCTACACTAATATAACAAATTCATCTTTGGTTTATTTTTTTCATGGCTACCTACATATTCATGCATTCCTCAAATTACAATGATTTGATCCAAAGTAAGTGCGGGATTAGTTTTCGTTTGTTCTCTTTATTTTAGGTTAACGAAAGAAATACCTGTCTTTATTTGTGAGAAGTAAGGCTCAGAAACACTGATGTGAAATTATGCAAGATGGATATTATGCAAGTCGAGAAGCTAGTGCTAGATGGGGTGGTGTGAGTCCTGGCAATTTACCTCTTGATTGCTTTAGTTCATTTCTAGTGACACCGAAGACTATATCGACTGGCAACAAGATTGTCAGTAAGATCTACAGATGAATCCTATACGAAAGAAGCAACTAGGTGTCCTATAGAAAAATGATGGACGTGCTGAGCACCTTTCAGGGCACATTTGATTTTCAAGGGCACGGTTTTGCAGATAGAGCAATCAGCATGATTTTCTTGTGGATTTTTCTCCAATTGTCTTCAGGAACATGAAACCAATTCCACTAATTCTGGAGAAATAATTCTCCAGAATTGCTGAAGACATCCCAAGACCAATGCTCTCATTTTGGTAAGAGGGACACTGTCAGTAGATAAGAACAAGAGTAGGATGTCCTGGGAAGGGCTGAATGAGTGAAATAAAGATGTACATGCAATTGTGGACCGACAAAGTATAGTGTATTTTACTCAACTAGAAAATGCTTTTTGTCTTTTGGTTCCTCAGCCTTCAGCTTTTTGGCTCCCTGCGGCTTTTGGCTTTTGGCCTTTTGCTCTTTGGCCTTTAGCTCCTTCTTCTGGGTAGGACTCAGCTCAGAACATGAATTCCAGAGATCAACAGGATGTAGGCGTGCTCCCTGACCCTGCCTAAGGCTGACTTCCAGGTACACCCGGCAGAGCAGAAACCAGCTTTCCCGTTGAACCCCCTGCATTCCATGGACCATGGACAGAGCCTGGCAAGCTGTCCAATGTGTGTTCGATATGCCAAATCCAGTAACAGAAATGTTTATTTGCCTGACCCCGAAAGAGCCCTTAATACGGCAGCAGTAAGAAAGGCAAACAAGCAGTGCCAGACAAAATTTCATGGCCACCCTAGGCTGCCAAAATGAAGAAGGACAAAAATGACTGTCTGTACTTTCAATGCACGTACACTGGCATTGGAAGCATATATTGAGGATCTGATGCTACAAGCAAAAAAGATCAAGTATGACATCATTGTCTGACTGAGACGAGGAGGCGTCAGTTGCATCATGCTGTATTAGACACAGGAGAAGAATTGTTCCTTGGAACAGGCGACAAAAAGAGGCATCGGTGGCGTTGGTGTCCTTGTCAACACAAACATGGCCGTAAACATTGATTCATTTGAATGCCTTACAAACCAAATAGGACGATTACACTTGAAGAGATGTGGCCCACTGCCAGCAATTTCTATCTTCATTGTCTACACACCAACATCCACATACAAAGAAGATGGAATTGAGAAATTCTACATGGAATTGGAGAAGTTCTATAAAAAAAGATCACGCCTTCTACAAGATCATAGTCGGTGATTTTAATGCCAAGATAGGAACAAGAAGATCAGCTGAAGAACTCCACATCGGGACCCATGGCCTAGAATAGAACGAACAGGGTGAGAGACTATCTGAGTTCATCATGTCCACCAAGACCGTTCATAGGAACTCACAGTTCCAGAAAGCTGAAGCGAAACGTTGGACATGGGAATCTCCTGGCGGACATTTCCACAATGAAATTGACCACATCATCTTCAATCGACAGTTTTGTCTGACTGATGTAGCTGTCGTCCCCAAATTCCAAACAGGATCAGAACACCGTCTCCCTTCGTGCAAAATTCTACTTCCCACAATGGGGGAGAAAAGGCTGCAAATTTTAAGAAGAGAACTCCCAGAACGACGACCAACTGGGAACTCTTTGGCACAATTGCAGCAACATGGGAAGATACCATCATTGATGACATAGATGAAGAATACAACCGACTGGTTCAGCACCTCCATGATTGTGCGAAGAATGCTGAGAGAGAGAAAGACACAAAAGGATGCCTGTCTTCAGAAACTCTTGAGCTCATTCGCCAACATGGCAAGCGCGCTGAGCCTCAGGAGACCAAATGCTAACATACAAGCTTGCTAAACAGTGCAGAGAAGCGATAAAAGAAGACCTCAAAGACAGAAGAGCAGAAATACTGGAAGATGCAGCAGAAGCCGGGAAAAGCATTCGCACTGCCCGCCTGTCCTTAGACAACTATAAGACCAAGATGACTGCCCTCCGACGCCTGATGGATCTCTCACATCTTCCAGAAAGGCAATGGAGAAGATTATCCATGACTTCTACTCAAATCTCTTTGATAGGCACATCCACCTGCCCACATACCAAATTCCACAGGATGGATATGTCATTCCCAACGTTCTCCCTTCTGAAATCCGACATGACATCTCGTCAGTAAAGAAGGGAACAGCACCAGGCCCAGACAAAGTCAGACCCGAACACCTGAAGAATCTGCCGTCGGTACTCATCAATACAATAGCTCAGCTCTTCACACGCTACCTGTCCGAATGCACGGTGCCCTCCCAATGGACAACCAGCAGGACAGTTCTACTGTTCTAGAAGGGAGACATTCACGACATCGGCAACTATCACCCCATCTGCCTGTTGTCTGTCATCTACAAGCTGTTTACACAAGTCATCCTGAACAGGATTAGCAGAACACTAGATGAAGGACAACCATGCGAGCAAGCTGGCTTCCGGAAAGGATTCAGCACAATCGACCATATCCACACGGTAACCAAGCTCATTGAGGTTTGTAGGGAGTACAAGATGCCACTCTGTCTCACGTTCATTGATTTACAGAAAGCCTTTGCTTCTGTGGAGACTGAAGCAGTCATCGAAGCCCTAGCCAAACAGGGTGTTCAAACCCAATACATCAAGATCCTTCGTGAGCTGTATTACGGATTCACCACCAGGATCTCACCATATTATAAAGAAGTGATCATTAATGTGAAAAGAGGGGTTTGACAGGGTGATACCATTTCACCAAAACTCTTCAGCGCCACCCTCGAGAACATCATGCAACAATTAGAATGGGAAGGAATGGGAGTGAAGATAGATGGTCGGCAACTACACCACCTTCACTTCACTGATGACATTGTTCTTAACACCAAACATTAGCCAAGCGGCACAAATGCTGGCTGACTTAGACCGAGAATGTGGAAAGATAGTTCTACAGCTGAATCTAAAGAAAACTATGTTCATGAAGAATGAACTAGTTCCAGAGGCCCCATTCACTCTTTTTTGGAACAAACATCTCTGAATGCAGCAGTTATGTGTACCTAGGTCGAGAAATCAACATGATGAACGACCTAAAACCTGAGCTGCGCAGGAGGAAGAGAGCGGCATGGAATGCCTTCAAAGGCATCGAAGAAATAGCTAAAAGGACAAAGAACCTCCGGCTCCGGGCACATCTCTTTGACTCCACCATTCTCCCTGCATTAACATACGCCTCAGAGACCTGGGCCCTACGAAAGTAGGATGAGAATGCTATTCGGGTCTCCCAGAGAGGCATCAAAAGAGCTATGCTTGGAATATCACGCCTCACTCAAGTGAGAGAAGGAATCCGGAGTTCTGACCTCCATCGCTATTCCAGAATCAGGGATGCTCTCTCGTTTGCCAAGGCATCGAAAATCAGATGGGCTGGACATTTAATGCCATTTGGAGACAACCGCTGGACTAGAGCCATTACCGACTGGATCCCACGGGATATCAAAAGGTCATGTGGCCGCCCACCTACAAGATGGTCAACTTCCTTGTAAAGACCCTGAAGGAACGGTTTGAGGCTCTTCATATTCCTGAATCAACCAGATGCCATTGGGCTACATTGGCACGTGATAGGGTCCAATGGAAATGTTACTGGCACCCGCTCGAGCAAATTGATGAATAACGGGATTCAAGCGGCAACATGGGAAGATACCATCATTGATGACATAGATGAAGAATACAACCGACTGGTTCAGCACCTCCATGATTGTGCAAAGAATGCCGAGAGAAAAAAGACACAAAAGGACGCTTGTCTTCAGAAACTCTTGAGCTCATTCTCCAACGTGGCAAGGCACGGGCTTCAGGAGACCAAATGCTAACGTCCAAGCTTACTAAACAGTGCAGAGAAGCGATAAAAGAAGACCTCAAAGACAGAAGAGCAGAAATACTGGAAGATGCAGCAGAAGCCGGGAAAAGCATTCGCACTGCCCGCCTGTCCTTTGCCAACTATAAGACCAAGAAGACTGCCCTCCGACGCCTGATGGATCTCTCACATCTTCCAGAAAGGCAATGGAGAAGATTATCCATGACTTCTACTCAAATCTCTTTGATAGCCACATCCACCTGCCCACATACCAAATTCCACAGGATGGATATGTCATTCCCAACGTTCTCCCTTCTGAAATCCGACATGACATCTCGTCAGTAAAGAAGGGAACAGCACCAGGCCCAGACAAAGTCTGACCCGAACACCTGAAGAATCTGCCGTCGGTACTCATCAATACAATAGCTCAGCTCTTCACACGCTACCTGTCCGAATGCACGGTGCCCTCCCAATGGAAAACCAGCAGGACAGTTCTACTGTTCAAGAAGGGGAGACATTCACGACATCGGCAACTATCGCCCCATCTGCCTGTTGTCTGTTATCTACAAGCTGTTTACAGGAGTCATCCTGAACAGGATTAGCAGAACACTAGATAAAGGACAACCATGGGAGCAAGCAGGTTTCCGGAAAGGATTCAGCACAATTGACCATATCCACACAGTAACCAAGCTCATTGAGGTTTGTATGGAGTACAAGATGCCACTCTGTCTCACGTTCGTTGATTTACAGAAAGTCTTTGATTCTGTGGATCAAGTGAAGTGATCAAGAAAATGCTTTCCACACATTTTCAAGATCCTGAAATAAAAACAAGGCATTCTTTTCAGGAATCCATGACAATGTTTCAAAGCCCATAACAACCCTCCTCACACTTGTCAACTAATAGATAGGACTAGACTGTGGTCTGACTCCCTTGCGATTGTAGATCTGCTTTTTGGTATAAGAGATTCAAACAGTCTCTGCTCATGTCTTCTTAAATACAGATAATTCTGCTTCAATCAAATCTGTAAGATTAAGAGATCTTTTTGAATTGTGGTTGGTGAAGTGTGTATCAATTAACTATGTTTGTTAGAACCAAAGTTTTTTGATTGATTGGAAAATGTAAGAAATAAACTAGATGATTTCTTTTCTGCACAATTATGTGTTCTTCCTGTGTGTGCAACCTTCCTATAAAAACTGTGGTCAGAGTATCATGGGATGTGTCATGCTGAGTGAAATGAATCAAAAGGAGAGGTACAGATTGAAAATTACCATATTCATTTCTGGGATATCTAAAAAAGCAGTATAAGACTGCTATTCAAGACCAAAGTAAACAGAGGCCAAGAGGACTGGTTAATGGTTGGAAGCTTGCCACCATGTGTGTGTGTGGGGAGGGTGAAGGGAAGTAGGGTAGAGAAAGAGCCAGAATGACAATCAGAATTGGAAATGGTCCTTGGGATAGGATCTTAGTGTAGAAGTAGGTATTGCAAACCAAATTGCCCAAAAGGAAAGAGAGAAAGACAGGCACAGAGAGAGAGGGAGAGAGAGAGAGAGAGAGAGAGAGGGAGAGAGAAAAAGTATCTGTCATAGATGTGTGGGTGGGGCAGTTGGCCAGAAGGAAACTGGGGCATTAGTGGTAGCAAATATGCACTGGTGAAGAGAGCGGTGTAGGAAAAGTTTATGATGAAATCCAGTCATGAATGACTCTCTAACTGTGTATCACACTGTAATTCTACTTAAAAATTAATTACTACTTACTCTGCTTAGACACACAGACATAGATACATGGAGCAGAGCTCTACTGGCTCTCCCTGTGCCCAGCTGATCATGAGGTGCCCAGGAGGGAAGGTGGGTTCTAGCCCTGGCCCGCCACCTCAATAGAGCCTCACAAGAAGCCAGAGGAACCTCCACACCATGAGAGTAGCCATTTTCAACATCCGGACTCCACAGCTTGTCAGAGCTTCACGCAGCAGAAAAGCTGATCTTTCCCCATCTCGGTACATCAATAAATGCACGAGATGAGAGGCTTATCCCACCCACACAGCAGAGCCTGGCTAGCTACCCATGTCATATTTGATATACCAAAAACCAGTAACAATTATAGACCTCACCCCCACAAGCTGAAGGAATGGTTTGAGGCTCTTCATGTTCCTGGAGTGAGCAGATGCCCTTGGGCTACACTAGCATGTGACAGGACTTATGAAGATGCTACTGGTGCCCTCTCAAGCAAATCGATGTGCAACGGGAAGAAAAGTGATACAAGTGAAGTGATACTCTTTTTAAAACAAGTTTTAATGAAGGCATGTCATTGAGTAAATAGGTATAGCTAGGTACAGATAAAGACTTAGATGTATAAGAACAACACCGAACTGAGCCGGACCCTGTGACACAGGACAGTCACCCGAGGAACTCTGCAGACTATTCTGCAGAACTGGGTCCTCACCTTAGTCATGGAAATTTCCCTTTTACTAAACTGAATTTTCTTCATAGCAGCAATTATGTTGATTGACATAACAAATAATTTATTTGTAAAAGTGATCTTTTAATGCATCTTGTAGTAACTGTAATTGAATTATGTTTGTGAGCTAGGAAGAGAGCGAATGATCTTGAATCTAGGCTCAATGAGCACATGATCATTTTAGGATAATCAGAATTACACTGCAGAGAAGAACACATTGAAGATGTTAAGTCTTTAATAAATGCAAGCTAGCTTTCAAATTAATGCATGAATTCGTGGTGAATTCATGATAGACTAAACTGTAGCGACCACAAGGGACTCAAAGGGTTTAGGGATGAAGAAGGAACTCACTGGATGTGGTTAACTAGATTTTGAACTTTACTATAGCTCATATTTATTAAATAACAGTTTTCAAAAACCATTATAGAATTCTGATATATACTCTTACTATTCTAGTCAATATAGAAGGATACAATTTCCAACATTTTAGAAATAAGAGTATAAAGCAAGCAGTCATATGAGAATGGGTGGGGGCTCTCAGTGAGTTCTCAGGAAGTGATAAAATCAAGATGTGATTCAAAGAAGTCACTTGTCACCTTCCCTAATGTGATCCCCAAAGAATGGAGGCTAGACCACTTTTGGACCCACAAATTGAGGCCAATAAGACTCTACTCTGCACTTCACCCAAGTCACCTACAACCAGTAGATACAAAATACTCACCCCTCTTACATTGCTGGATCACACAAAGGATGTTTTAAAGAAAACCTAGATTCTCTACTGATATACATAGGTATGGGAAGATGATCAGGAGAAAGAAAAAAAGCAGAATCCTGCTCTTGTTCCTCTGCAAATACACTGACTCTGGGATCTGAAAGAAAAAGGAGTTTGGAAGAGCAGTAAAGTCTGTGTTTCTTTTTTTTTTCTGTTTGGGTCACACCCGGTGATGCTGAGGGGTTACTCCTAGCTTTTTCACTCAGAAATTACTCCTAGCTGTGCTAGGGTGGATCAAACCTGGGTAGGCTGAATGCAAGGCAAACACCCTACCTGCTGTGCTATCGCTCAGGCCCAGTAAGATCTGTGTTAAGAGGAGTTTTTGACAGCCAATACAAAGTTGTCTGGGATGGATTACAAGAAACAAATAGTCATCAATAAATATTGATTCCTGAGTCCAGAAAAAATGTGACACTAGCTGTGTTAATAATTTCTCATATTTAAATGATTGAATATTTTTCTTAGACACAAACTCTGATGCTCAGACCATAGTACACTTAAACAACTTGGAATTTGACATCATGAACCACACCTTCTTTGATGCACCAAAGCTTCCTGATGGTTTCGGTAAAATTAACAATACATCTTCTAGAGCAAGATCTCTTGTTGTCAGTTTGGTTTGGGGATGTCCTTTTTCAAATTCAGATAGGTCCAATGGGTAGAATTGTCATTCAGATCCCCAATCATATTAGCTAGGGGATTCCTTTTCATATGAAAAAGAATTCAGAAGAGAAATACAACGGGACTTTGATTCCCATATTACCTTCACTTATTGGTCAGATATAGTAATTCTTTTGAGTCAAATTAGAGGGTAAGAGTTTATCGTGGAAAGTTGGAAGAAGCTGTCTAAGATCTGGGAACAGAGAAGCAGAGTGTGAGGCCAAAGCTAAAAAAGTCTGTTAACTGGTTTTTCCTAGACTCATGTGTAGAGGGAATAATCTGTTATGCTGGAGACTTTTCTTTCTAGGAAGCCTGGCTATACCTTGGTGGCTGCTTAGGGAAATTTCCATGTTCCTTTTAGAAATGTATCAGGTCATCGATTACCTGAAATTTCCCAGTTCAATATGCAATTGACTGATTAATGAAAACTGAGGTTCTATTGCTTTTGTTAACTATACTTTTATCCATAAAGGATCCATAAGCCTTTTTTGTCATGTATTCATCAGGTTAATACCAAGGTCCGTGTTGTAATTCAGGGGATAAACCCTAGTTAAGTGGTGGAACCTTTGGAAAACCTGTATCTGAATGTATTCCCATGTTCGTGCTATCTTCCTGTCTCTCTCAATCTCCAAATTCAAAAGATTATTTAAGCATATAAACTTACTGTCTGTACATGGGTCTCTGTGAGGAAAAAAGGTCTGTGCCACATAAAAAATGGGAATAAAAAACGAGGAAATTAAAATTAGCTCAACATAAATTTCCTCTTAAAGGAAAGGTGAGTAGTTTTTAAATCGGGTGGGTTTTTAAGCCTTTTTCATAAAAGTAGCTCGTAATTGTCTGCTTTTTCAAGAGAGGAAGCAATTATTCAAAACCTAAGATTATGCTTTGAAATGCACTTATTAGCACAGGAGGTCTGCCTCGTAGATAAAACTGTATCAACTGACAGAGGGTACAGGGAACAGGACAGCAGATAGGAGGCTTACCTGGCCTCCATGCCTGGACCTTTCATTATTACCTCTGAGTTCCACCACTAGTGATCCCTGAGTGTAGAGGCAGGTTAAGCAAGCGAGGTGTGGCCATACTCCCCCACTCTCCCCCACCAAAAAAAAAGAAAGACAAGGGACTGAGCTTTGTTCTTTCTCCATTCTGCCAGGGAGTTTTGGCCAATTAAAACCATATGACTTTTCCCTCAAGGTATTGCAGGCTGCATTGGCAGGTGGCAGACAAGAGACAGATTTGTCTATACCCAGGGCTATGCCCTGTGGGCCCTGGATGGTTGATGGTCTGACATAGAAAAAGACTGGGCCCTCTTGGATGAACTCAGAGCCACAGTAGAGCCTGGAAAGCTACCCATGGTGTATTTGATATGCACAAAACAGTAACAATAATGGACCTCATTCCCGATGAATGGAGGTGTTACTGGCACCCATTCAAGCAAATCGATGAACAGTGGTTAGACAAGTGATACAAATAAAAACCATTTGAGTGATTATCACTTAATTTATGCAGTGGTTCAGAAGCTGTGCGGAGAAAAATGTTCCAACTGCAGATGGAGTTAGTGCTCACAAGTGCTCAGAGATAAAACTAGAGCACATTGACTGTGAAGGCAGAAGCCACATTGAAAATAAACACACTCTGGAATGTGCTATCACAAGGACTCTTGGTGATTTGCCAGTCCTTGCACGGATGCACAACCAGAATGCATGTGATATAGGAAAGATGTTATTGCCTTTGATCTTTGCACAGTGCGTCATGGCCAAGGCTCCCTGTTATCAAGTTTAAATTAGCCATGACAAATGGGATCCTTGTGAATTGCCCATAATCTTCTGAATAATAAAGATCAAACAAGGCAAAATTCCAGAGAGCAATGGAAGCTATGGTGAAGAAGAAGGACTAGTCTTCATTCACAACCTCAGTAATCTGATCCATCAACAAGTAAGGGGAGACTGGCCTTGGACACGAAGCAGATACTTTCCACATAGTGCATTTACTGTGTCAGTAAAAAAACAGGATTCTAACTTTATAGGTATAAAGTAGGCCAAGGGAGGTAGAGATGCCACCAGAAATGGTCATATACTGTATGGGATTGAGTGGATGAACAGTCAGGCATCAATATCAAAGATATATTACCTAAACCACTGAATTTGGAAACTCTTTATCTGCAGGGTAATTTATGGCATGCTCATATTGCCGAATTCAGATTAAATTTAAGGGTAAGTTTATTGACAAGTGGAGGGTCTCTTCCTACGGTCTTTGTCAAACCCTCAGTCGTTTGCTTGTGCATTACAACATCTAGCATATATGTGAGTAACTATTACCTGAGATGAGTTCCAAAGCCTGATATTGGGAGGATGCTTGAAAATTGGGTGAAAACACAGCAGATGGGAAAGATATTGGCAAGCAAATTACATCCCCATGGAGGGAAGATATCACAATATTTCTTCACAAACAGCTCAGCACAAGGGCATAATATTTAACTATCCCTAGCTATTATCATCCACACAAATGGCCAGTGTTGATGGAAATCTCCATTTCATGGCCTGTTTCTGCAGAAGAAGGAAATTGGATGCCTACTGATTTGAATGTTCTACCTGTATAATCTGGATAAAATAAAAGACAAAGTGTCCCCTAGTGACTCTGCTTATGGGCAGTAGGTACACTACAGTCATTGTTCAATTCCCAAACCTTATTTTACTGTCCTATCATTTCTTTTTCAGAAAAATACAGCCGATACCCTATATAGAGAATCCTGTACAGCAGAGTCCTTGCTTGACCCCAGGTGGCCATAAATCAAGATGCTCCATTGCTGAGGCTGCTCAGGGGGCTTGTGGGAAACAGCGAGGGCAGCCCTGCAGTGTTACAGCTAGATCTCATCTGCTCCTTTAAACACATCAAAGTCAATGCGCTTTGGAATTGCTTTACAGAATGCAAAAAAATGGAACCAAACAAACCTCTGGGAATGTGGATTGGGGTTGATTTATTGGTTTGAAATTGCCAATAACTTCACTCCAGAGATGCAGAGAAAGCATTTATGGGAAGTCTGATGGTGGCCGAGCCCTCCTGTGATTGGTAGGGAAACCGTATTCTGTTGGGAGTCCGGGGTGCAAACAGGATGATCCATCTATAATGTGAAGCTCCAGAAGCATATGGAGCAGCTTCATCAGTGCTCATCTCCCCAAGCTCGGCAGTTTGCAAAAATTATGAAATTGTTCTAGTGTTTTAATCTCCTCAAAATGCTATTCTGTGACTTTAGCACAGTGAAGGAAGATCCTTGGACTTTGAGTAGGAGAGAGAAGAGAGCTTGCTGGAAAGGGTTCTGCTTATTGCTGAAAGCAGCCTGGAAAGAGACAAAGCTCTCTGTGAGTTCTCCAAATTAATGCTGAGTATTTTACATTAGCTAGCTAGACAGGGAGTCAGCTTACACCTTCCCCCAGGAAGCAATACCCGCTATTGAGCATTATATAGATGATTCAAAGACAGCGTTGTGTGACACAAATTAGGCTAAGTCCATAAGGTGTGGGGTCTCCAGTATATGTGTTTCAGGGCTGGGCTCTTTTAATAAACATATAGCACCAGAAACTCCAAAGCAAAGCAAGAGCACTGCAAGGAGGTTAAACTAAAGCTTATGCTTTATTGGCCGACAGGACCCGTTAGCGTATTTTGTAAAGTAATTGACAGTAGATATTTATATATAGTGAGTTGCACTGTGTTGTAGCTTCTCATTTTTGTTCTTGTTGTACAGCAGCCAGAGGCAACATGGAAAGGACCTAGTCTGACTGTGTCCCAATACAGCCTGATATGTAGCAGTAGGTGATGTAAGGGTGTGAACAAGTGACAGTCATTGGTCTACCCAGGCTGAATAAATCTGCCCCAGTCACAGAGGGACTGAGTCTAAATTATTCCGTATCCTCAAAAAGATAAACATTGAAAAATAAGAGAGGAAAATAAAAGTAATGAGACGGAATTCTAATGGTGGTTTAAGGAGATATCTTTATTTATTTGGGAAAAGATTTTCTTGCATTTGCTTTTTCTCAGAGATGGAAAGGAACAAGCAAGGAACTGATACAAATCAAAATCAGCAAACATGAAGGGAGCAGTTCTATATTCTCCAGGGAAAGAAAAGGCAATGCCTCACTTCTAGCAACTGGCAGATTAAATGTGGTCTGGATTTTTTGATAAATAGATAATATATGTATGCAATTTCTATTATAAAAAAGCAGAAAGCTGTTGATAAAAAAACAAATAATATAAAGTAAGAGTATGGAAAAAGATTCTAATTCAAAGTTCATCTCTGATAAGATGCATCTAACATATACAGTATTCTGCTTGGACATGTATCTCTGTCATAAAGTATCTAACAGAGTATACTGTAAGGACACGCCTCTCTGCTATAAACTATCTAACAGAGAGAGTATTCTGCTTGGACATGTGTCTCTGTCATGAAGTATCTAACAAAGTATACTGTACGGACACGCCTCTCTGCTATAAACTAACAGAGAGAGTATTCTGCTTGGACATGTGTCTCTGTCATGAAGTATCTAACAGAGAGTATACTGTACGGACACGCCTCTCTGCTATAAACTAACAGAGAGAGTATTCTGCTTGGACATGTGTCTCTGTCATGAAGAATCTAACAGAGAGTATACTGTACGGACACACCTCTCTGCTGTAAAATACCTAACAGAGACAGTATTCTGCTTGGACATGTGTCTCTGTCATGAAGCATCTAACAGAGAGTATACTGTACGGACACGCCTCTCTGCTGTAAAATACCTAACAGAGACAGTATTCTGCTTGGACATGTGTCTCTGTCATGAAGCATCTAACAGAGACAGTGTTCTGCACAGACACATGTTTCTGTCATGAAGCATCTAACAGAGACAGTGTTCTACACAGACATGGTAGCAGAGTCACTTGAATTCTGTTGCTCAAACTTAATAAATTATAAATTTTATGATGGAGTGGGGGTAATTCCTCAGCTATGCTTGAAGTTCGGAGGTTCCCAGCAATACTCAGTCAGAATGTGCACACCTGGTAGACCCATTCTCAGTGGAGTGATGCAATACATTTCAGGCTAGGGGGTGTTCCCGGCCACCAAAGGCCAAGGAGCATCAGAGCTACACTCGGGGAGTATGAGGTGATGAGGGTCGGACTAGGAACTTAACTAGCTCTGGGCCTACACTCACTCCTAGTTCTGTTTTGTATTGGCCATTACCCAATTGAACTCAGGGCTAATCCTGGGTCTACACTCACTGATCACTCATGGTGAATTGGGAGACATATGTGGTGCCAGGGTCGTAAGCTGGACAGCTGTGTGCAAGGCAAGCACCTTACCCACTGTGAGGGGTAAAACGTAGAGGGCCTCTACCCCTAAATTTTAAGAAGTTTTAGCTTTTTTGAGAGCCACTCCTAGTGGTACTCTGGGCTTACTCCTGGCTTTAATTCAGAGATTATTCCTGGAAAGCACCAGGTACCATATGTGGTGCCAGGTACTGAATGTGGGTCAGCCACACGCAAGGCAAGGTTACCCGCTGTTACGCCACCATAAAAATTAAGAAGTTTCCAGATACTCCTCAGGAATTTTAAGAGTGTTTGCATATGCAATATAAAAACAATTGAATTCAAAATCTTGCAGAGTGCATAATTTTATTAATAAGGTTTCTATTTCTGTTATTACAATAAAACTAGCAAATAATTTATTTTAGCATATCTTAAAATAAAACATAACACCTATCACCAAATAAAATCATATAAAAAGCAAATATTTCTTTAAGCGTTGTTTAGACTAGGCAGATGTAGAATATTTAGCTACAAATTAATTGGAAGAACTTCATAGTGTCTTATAATTAAGTTGCCTTTAAATATGCCTGAACCTTCCGGCAAACATCTGTGGTTATTTGTCTCCACATGTGCCTGCATGATGAGGTGATTTGAATTCAGCAAAAAATTTAATAGCTTAAGTTGAAATAAGGATTGTCCTGAGGGAATTTGGTGGAAATATGTTCAACAACAAAAGAACTGTATCTACTTCTTCGATGAATATTTGGGCAGTTTGTTGCCCACATAATTGTTTGTAGTCAAATATTTTAGGAAGATAAGTGATTGATAGACTGGGGAAGCTCTTGGTCTCCGTGAAGATCCAGAAGCATCACCGTGCTCTGGACAAAGATGTCATCTTCCCTTTTTAGATTTGGAGTGTGCAGTCAAATGTACACATTGTGGCTACCAATATTATCTAAATCACAAGAAATTGTCTTTCCACTAGTTTGATGGCTTCCATTCAAAGCTTCTGAAGGTGTTTGTCTTTCTGAATTGCGCCCAGAGTGAAGCTTTTCACACAGAGATGAGCATAAGTGAGCATCACTAACACTTCCAACAGGCCTGCGTTTTGTTCTAAGGAACAGCTGTTCCTTGATGAAGAGTTGATGAAAGAGGCCCAGCATTTGTTTTTTAAAAAGTTATCACCCAAATAAGAATTGTTGGGATCCAGATGTTCAAATTGAGAGTGGTCTGTTTATTTCAGTTGAGAGTGTTATAAAAATGTTAATGCCGTGTTTTTATGTCTTTTACACCATGAAGTTGGACTCTTTAGTGCGCTTTTTGTTATATTTGACTGTTGTTTCCATAGGCTGGTTTTACTGGCATCATCTCATGGAAGAGTAAATAAAGAATGTTCTCCTGTACCAGACTACTGGACTAGAATGAAGATGGGGGACACAGTTTTGCAAATAACTCGCAACAAAATATTTACAACACCATTTGTTTTCTGTTTGTGAAAAATAATAATCAACTTAATAACTAGTATCACACCCAAAGTAACTATACCACCTCATCTCTGCTCCTAGCTAGGCACGGGAAGACTTCTAGTATCTCATCAATTGCACTTTCATTCCAATCAACTTCTTAATATTATTTTTAATACATAAAAGGAATTATTCTAATTCCAGAAAATAAAACCTTTCAAAACCAATGAGACTTCATTTGACTATTTCCCAAACACTCAGTATTTTTTTTTTTTTTTTTTGCTTTTTGGGTCACACCCCGGCGATGCTCAGGGGGTTACTCCTGGCTCTGCACTCAGGAATTACTCCTGGCGGTGCTCGGGGCCCATATGGGATGCCGGGATCGAACCCGGCCGGCACAGGCCGGCAGCGCAAGGCAAATGCCCTACCTGCTGGGCTATTGCTCCGGCCCGCACACTCAGTATTTTTTCAGAAAATGACCATTATTTACAGTTTAGAATTTTTTTTCTCTCTAGTCGCACCATATGTGTGCGGATCTAATGAAAATATGAAAATTTAACCTATAAGAATCTTCTTACATAAATCAAGTTATACAAGGTGGGCTGTTTGGGAATGTTCTTTCTCTAAGCAAAATTGCCCCCTGTAAATCTTACTCTTTTAGGGAAATAATAAAAAACAGAATTGCAGTACTTAAGAGTTGTGCTTTTTTGTACATCATATTATGTGTGGCATATAGATTATGTCAATTAATCATCATTAACCATTGATAAAATAGATAATTCTGGGATCATAGTCTCACAGTTTGGAATGAACATTGAACATTTTCCTCAAAGTAAATCCAAGAGTGGCTGGTTCAAATCTAGAAAGTGCCAGCACCATTTTGCTAAATGCCTGCATTGAAATATCATCAGAAAGAAACCATGTTTCTTTTCCCACCTGCAATGAATGGGGCTCATGAGCTGTGTCAGAGATCTTATACAGTTATCTACTATGAATTAGCAAGCACAAAAACTAAACCAGAACATGATTAGTTATTAAATGTGGACGATGTGGAAATTGGGCTCAAAATTCCCACTTATTGCTGAATATTAGCATAGTTTGAACATTTGCTGCTGCTTTATCACCTATAATTACTGATGTTAGGTTATATGGTTATCATCATAAAGGTTTTTTTTCTCATTTAGGCAGTCTGGTCAAACACTTTGCATGGTTTTGAGAAAATAAGAGTAATTATAGGAATTATTTCTAAAGCCAATGCTTCCAAATAAACTGCCTTGAATACCACATTTGGAAACATACTTCACCTCCTGTAGTGTTTACAGAATCTCATCTACATTTTTCTCTCCTCTTCTCTCTTCTCAAACCCCTGAGCATCACTGGATGTGACCCCAAAATAAAAAAAAAAGGTAGAATTTTACTGTTATAAGGAAAGCAACTTTTTACTCACAACTAATGTAAAGAATAGTAAAGCATTTTTGTGGTGAAAAGCTTTGATATAGATTTATATTATGACATATCCTGTAAACATCTTAATTTTCTGTGTCTATATCTATTTATAAGCCTGATCCTTGGAGTTTCTTATTGCAATTACCAAGGATTCTATCTTTATACACGGGGCATGCAAATGTGTATACATTTATTGTCATCATTTAAAAAGCAGTCTTTGGGCTCTCTGCATTCCTCAGACAACCCCTGTATTGTTCTTGGGAAAATATCTAACTCTTTGCTTATTTTCTCGGGTGCTAATCTCTCACTGCAATCAGGCATGATCATGCACCTGTTTCTTCTGCTGAAGACTCTTCTGGAACCTACTGGGCTTTGCCATTTCCCGAATCTGGAATCAGGTGCCAACTGTGTTGCTGAATAAGACCAAGATTTTGAGCCTCTCTCAATTGATTTTTGCTTCCTTGTCCAAGTGTGGTCTTAATATCAGTGCTCAGTTGGTGGATTAATTGAATGAGATCAAGCATAGTAGTGCTGGACACAGAGGCAAAAAGCCTGGAGTTCAGTGGGCTCTTGGCCCATTTCCTGGACATGGAGGTGATGTTCAGAAGACATGTTTGAGAGCAACAAAAATAGGCTCTCGTATTTTGGTCTAGGAGAAATGGGTTCTGAGTTCTGCACACAAACATACATACACACACTTTCACACACACACACACACATGCACATTTGACTTCAAATATAAAATTTCACTTCAAGAGCTCGTTTCCTATACATAAAAAATGTGCATACCTTGCCATCAAGATGTGCCGCATGTCTCTAAAGAGGTGCCACATGTCTCTAAAGCTTCCCCTAAATTTCTGACACCTTCCTATGTGCTGTCTAGTGAGTTCATATAGAAATCTCAAAAGACCAATAAGTGGCAGAAATGGTTCCAGTCCTCTCCACACCAGGCTGAACGCAGGCGCTGTGGAGGAGGACGGGTTTAGGTCTGGCCTGTCCTATCAGAGCCCCAAAAGCTAAAAAACCTCCACACTCCACAATTGCCACCATGCTGAAGGCACTGCAATCTGAGGAATTCCTGTGGCAAGTGGCCAGTTACAGTCACACAACTAACTTCTCAATTCCAGTGTACTTAGATGCCAAGTATCACATCACACTTAATAGATGTAAGTATTAGGCACCCAATAACAAAAATACATAGACTCAAGGCCTGTTCTGTAATAACGTATCAGCAATTTCTTATACACAGGCCCAGTGGCTCCATCTCGAGATTAAATGACTCTCACTAACTTTCTTCTATGCATATATTTCTCAACCATGCTTAGTGAATTAGCTCCTAATAAGCAATATGAAATCAATTATTGTCTCTTTAGGGCAGGCTCAAGCAGTGGTTTGGAAAATTTGAAATAATTGTTGTCCATAGTTGCAATGGTGGTGGGTTTGGGATTGGGTATTGAATATTTGTAAGAAATTAACATGAACACTTTTGTTAAAAAATTAAGTAGAAACCCTCTACGCTTAATACGTTCCATAAGTCAGAGATGTGGCTTCTCTGGCCATTCCATCCCAGTGGTATACAGTAGAGGTCACTGGGAGTGGTTTAGGGAAAATCCTTGGGGTCCTGTGTGACTTGTGTATCTTGTAGCTTGAACTTCTCTGCTTTGGTCTTCTATAACTTTCTTTTCCTGAATGTGTGCCGCGACCCCAGAATGTCACCATGTACACATGCCTTCTCTGTAGCCCCGGGACGACATCCTACAGCCAGGACCCACGTCTGCAACCCCTGCCCTCGGGCTGCTGCTCCTCTGTCCTGCTTCTGTTGCAGGAGGAAATGGAGTCTCACATCTATTTTTTATTTTAATTTTTTTATTATACCACCGTGAAACATACAATTACAAAGGTGTTCATAATTGGTTCTTGGTAATACAGTATTCCAGCACCCCTCCCTGCACCAGTGCCCCATTTCCACCACCAATGTACCCCTCCCCCCCCACCCCCAGGCCGCCTTAATAGCAAGTACCCCAGTTTCCTCTCTTTCTCTCTCTATCTCTCTCTGTCTCTGCATCTCTCTCCCTCTTATTTTACACATTGGGGCTAGCCCTGCAGATATTTAGAGTTTATCACTTAAGTCTCTTTGTGTATATTCAGTGGTGAGTTTTAATCTGCCAATACCATTTCTCATATTTAGTAAAACACTGCTATCTATTTATATCCTATTAATGAATGCAGTCATTCTATATCTGTCCTTTTCCTTCTGACTAATTTCACTCAGCATGATAGACTCCATGTCCATCCATTTGCAGGTAAATTTCATAATTTCATCTTTTCTGACACCTGCATAGTATTCCATAGTGTAGATGAACCACAGTTTCTTTAGCCAGTCCTCTGTTCTCGGGCATTTAGGTTGTTTCAGATTCTAGCTATAGTGAATAGCGCAGAGTATTCACTATAGCTAGAATATATATAGCAAAGAAGTACAGATAGAGTCTCACATCTTAACATTAGTTTCCTTTGCTTGATACTTATTTCTCTCCTGTTTAGAGCCATACTTATGTTCACATGGATCAAATACTAATACTTATGCCAGATAATTGCTCTGTAGATTAAATGAAGGTACAATATTTGTTCATTCAACAAAGAAATATTTGTGTGTGATGGATATAAAATTTGTTATGTTAAAGAGTTGAGATCAAGTGAGGAACTGCAGACGCACGTGTGACTCTTGTAGAGAGCAGGATGAAAACTGGTAAAGGCCAAAAAGTACAAAGTTACTACTGCAAATTTGAACTGATTGAATATAAAGAATATATTGATAGAAAAAACTACACGTGTAGGAATGGAGGAAGATGTAATGTTATGAAAAGCAGTAGAGAAACTGTAGAGAATGGCAAATGTAAATGGTAAACATAAGTGGTAAACGGTAAGTATAATGGTAAATGGTGTGTGGGAAATGGAAAATGTAGAGAAAGCATTCATGAATAAAGATTATAGGAATACCTCCAAAACCTGTTATGAACCGTATTGGAAATTTATCCTTTTTAAAAATAACAATACAAGTTGTTTAATGTTTTTTTTAAAAAATAGTTTGTACTTAATTATAAGTATTAATTAGTTGATATAAGAAATGAAGAGGCTAAATAAAAAAAATTAAATGTATTCAAGTCCCATGATCCCCTGGTTCCAGCACAGCTTCTGGCAGAGGCGGACACCAGAGGAAGACGTGCAGTCGTGAGGTTGTATTACATGTTGGTGTGGAAGAGAACGTCCGTGCCAGGGACAGAGTCTGTGGGCTGTTATGGACAAGACCCTCCAGGCAACGCAATAGCTCTGGGTTGGGGCAGTGGGACCTGCACATGCCTCCATTGCTTTGCTCACCCTGCCATAGGCACTGGCTTTGGGATGAATTATTCTGACAGGCCAACAGCACCTGCACACTAGGGCTCTCCTCAAAGCTGGGTTTCATTCGCATGTTGGCAGAGAAGACCAGGACAAGCCATTAGCATCTTGATCTCTGCTCAAACGTGACATGTGCTGCTTCTGTATATTGTGTGATTCAATAAGCCTTAAGTCTCACAGATTCAAGACGAGGGGCTCAGGATGATCTTTCAGTGGGATGAACCGGATACAGTGCAGCTGTGATGCTATGGAGCAAGCAATAATACAGCTGGTTAGGTACATGCCTTGTAAGCAGCTGACCTGGGCTCCATCCCTGGGACTCCACCGAGTCCCATGATCCCTCCAGGAGTGATACCTCAATACAGAGCCACGGAAAAGCTCTGAGCAATGTCAAGTGTGGCCTATACCAAAATTCAAATACATAAATAAAAATAACAATAATGCTAAACCATATGGGGGAAAATCCTACTGATAGAGAATATTAAATTTAATATGTAATACATATAGTGCATATTTCATGTGGCATATCAGATATCTATCTATATCTGTCTATCTTCCTATAATGTTATCATAAAATTATAAAAGTCATCTGCGTACCATATCAGATATGTACCTTGTTCCTAACTTTACTAAATTAAAATACAATATTACTTAAAATATTCTGAGGCAGTCGTGGAGATAACCATTGTGTTGAAGGTGATTTTCATTGCCACGATCACTGAAAATGAAAGTTTCTTTATGTAGTGGTTTGTTATACTGCAATACTTTTCCCTTCAGATGATTTCCATAATGTGAGATGCATCTTTTATTTTTAAATAGGTAATATTACACTGAATGATTTGCCCAATTACAGAATTTAATTTAATTTACTTAATTGTGTCCAATAAATCAAACATTTATTATATGTTTGCAGCATTTCACAACATTCTTTCAGTAATTGATTTTTTCTACATGTGAGAAAAACTTATTTTTCTCAAGTTATTTGAAAATATCAGTATGTCTAAGACTGAATTTGATACAGTTAATCAGAATTAATTTTAATTATCTCCTTATCTTCCATTATTACATGTACTTTTTTTTAACATCCCCACATGTCTTACCGTGTACAAAGAAATTTAATACTAGTGTCATGCGGAACTATTGGAGACATCAGGAGAAGCTTAGGGTGGAAGAGTGAGTGGGTGGCACTTTTCCACTCACAGTGTCATAGCATCACGGAATTTATTCCTTCTAATTTTCAAAATCAATAGTGTAGTTGTGGGAATGTGGCTATGAACAGAGAAAGAGGCATACTTTGTAACCTAATGCTATCATTTTTCCCAGTCATCTTCACATTCCTATGTCAACTCTCATTTTTTTATTGACAATTCCATAATATCACTGCTTACCAATTTACCATTTCTTTGGTGTGGATTTATTTGAAAGTAGCTAGTTTTCAAGGGTGAAAAGTTTGTTTTACATTACAGATCCCCCTTGCTCTTTCTTTCCACTTCAGTCATGTTACCACCATTTATTCTGTCCCCAAGTATTTGAGTTGACTCTTGAGTTGTTTATGTGTTTCTTTGTAATATTTTTCTTTGCATTTTAATACATTATCTTTAATGAAATTTCCCTTTTCCCAGTGCTTTCTGTCAAATCCAGTGCTGTAATAACTATAATTTTTCTTTGTTTTGAATGACTGCATTTGTTAATGGGATATAAATATATACCAGTGTTCTACTAATTGTGGGAAATGGTAATGTCAGACTAGAAAACACCATTGTATGTACACAAGGGGACTTACATGATAAATCCTAAATGTCTGTACGTCAAGTCACAATGTGTAAAAGAAGATAGAGATAGAGATACAGAGACAGATATGAGAGAGACAGAGATAGAGGAAAAGAAAAGGTGCGGGCTCTAGAGGCAGGCTGGGGGTGGGTGGGAAGGAATGTGGGACTTTGGTGGTGGGAATGGGACACTGGTGGAGGAATGGGTGCTGGAACACTGTATGGCTGAGACCCAATTTTGAACATCTTTGTAATTGTAAATCTCACAGTGGTAAAATAAAAAAAAAACTATTATTTTTTCTCTCTCTTCCCCAAACATCTATGTCTCAATCCAACAGACTTACCCTGAAGTGATTAATTACTATTCTGACCAATCTGAATTGATCAAATGCTTGCTTCAGTCAGATGTCAATTTGTAATCCAATACATCCTCCAGGACTCATCTGTCCTTCCTTTACAGAGCACCTATGTGTAGATAGATGATTGTGCGGTCGATTCAGTCGATTGCAGATCATTTCAAGCAAGTATAAAATAGAAATAAAACTTTTATGAATAGAACTGCAAGCAAGAAACACTATAGCAGCCGATAAGAGACTGCAACATGCAATATGGGGCCTGGAGCCAAAGTAGATGGGTAAGGAGTTTGCCTCTAACACTGCTGATGGGGCAGACACCACACGTTTCCTGTACCGTCTCTCCAACTCACTCACTCACTTCATCATTTAAGCATTGTTCCTATTTACCTTACCGTGGTGCAGTGATGCTTCATCACTTTAAATAAATGATGTTATGGGGGTGGAGCGATAGCCCAGCGGGTAGGGCTTTTGCCTTGCACATGGCCAGTCTGTGACGGCCCAGGTTTGATCCCCGGCATCGCATACTGTCCCCTGAGCACTGCCAGGAGTAATTCCTGAGTGCAGAGTCAGGAGTAACCCCTGAGCATCGCCGAGGGAGACCCAAAAAAGCAAAAAAAAAAAATAAAACCCCAAGAACCAATTATGAACACCTTTGTAATTGTATGTCTCACGGTGGTATAATAAAAAATTAAAATAAAATAAAATAAATGATGTTTGATAAGTTTGCATACTAATGATGTTGAAAACATTTTGGTTGAGTGCTCTTGATTTTTATATCTCTATTTCCATTATCACTGAATACAAATGTGATTGGTGTGTAAACCACCAATGTTACTAAGTAGTGATGGGCCTGTGGAAGTTAATTATCTGAATAGAACTCAATAAGGAACAAAAATGTCTGATTCAACAAATCCATAGAAAGTGATTCCATTCCCTTTAATGAACCAAATATTGTAAACAACTGGCATGATAAAGGCCAGGAGGTTCACATTATGTTTCGATACTCATGGAAGCAAATAGAAACTCTGGTATTAGGCGCCCAAATCCCGTTTCCTTCCTAAGTCCTCAGTAAATATTTAGGATAACTGGAATGAACCTACATATGATGTGGACTCTAAACATTTCACGAAGTTTGAATTGCAAGAATTCCCTCTGCGTAGCAGTTGGAAATTGTTTTTGCTATTTGCTTTTCAAGGACCATAATAATCTTGGCAAATGAGCAAGGCAATTCCTAGCTGAATTCTATAACTATTTGCAATACTTTCAAAGATATTGATCTCTTTCCTGTATAAGTGATTCATGGTGTTCAATATTAAACAATAGAAACATTGACAAGTCAGTAGGCTTCCAGGGCATCACTCAGAGAATAATTAAAAACTAACTTTTTCCTTCAGTAGTTTCAGGCCCATTCAACATAAACATGCTTGACAAACCTATGGGCAAATTATTTGAGAAACAGGCTGAAAAAGAGTTTATTTTAGTTGACAAAATTGTCTCTCATTTGAAGTGATCAGTGTTTTATTACTTTTTCACTTAGCTTTCTTTATTGGATTTTATGAAATTTGAACTGAGATGTTTTAAGAAAGCATACAAACATATATTTATATATATGTATATGTAATTATATTCTATTTATATATAAGACTCAGAAATACACACATATATATCACAAACATAAACATATTTATTCTTATCAAAGCTGAAATTACTATCAAGGCGCCTAGTAATGAATGGACAAAACTCAAAGAAGCATTTCTCTTGGCTTAATCATGTTTTACAAACTTCTGAAAGTACCAAAGATCTTCACCTTAGCTGACTTTGGCGCATGCAGTTCATATTCTATTAATACTCAATCTTTCTCTGTTCTGCCTTGGCGCCTTACCAACTGCATATTGCCATCAGGAATTCTGGGAACTACTGCTCTTCTACATTCACCTTTACTTCAGGTCACTCCTTGGAATAAAAGGACATGCTATTATCAATCAGTGTTTTGGCTCCTCTAGTGTAGGGCTAGAGCTATCCCAAGAGTATCATAGTATCTGATTTCCTTTATGACAGCATAATTTTGTTGATGTATGTGTTTAGTCTAAAATGTTTTCTTTAAATTGTAAAAACACATTCCATTATGTTTGAATCACTTGATCACTTGAATCCCGCTTATTCATCGATTTGCTCCAGCGGGCTCCAGTAACATTTTCATTGGACCCTATCACGTGCCAATGTAGCCCAACGGTATCTGGTTGATTCAGGAATATGAAGAGCCTCAAACCGTTCCTTCAGGGTCTTGACAAGGAATTACTATTTTCTAAAAAAAAATACTATTTTTTAGAAAATAATTCAAACATAATACACAGAGACACACATTATGTTTGACTTATTTTCTAAAAACTTTCATTATTTAAAAATATTTGACGTCCCATAGATTTATGAGATTATGTGTGTACCAGGTGTGAGGATTATACTTCAGCATGTGTATCTGATGCTTCTGACTGTGACCTGCAGTCAGATGATCTTCCACCACACAAGCAGTCCTTTAGCCAAATTGACAAATCGCCCTGTCCACGTTTGGAAACCCCATTCTGTTCTTACGCTGAGACTTTGCTTTTCTTTGCTTTGCCTCCTTGTTCTTTCACAAATGAATAAAAGAATATGGAGCTTATCTTCCTTCTACTCAATGCCTCTTAACACCAGCCCCGGTTCCATCCACATTGCCACGAATGCCAAGGGCTTTCTGTTTCGTTTTGTTTAGTTTTGTTTGAGACCACAGCTGTCAGTGCTCAGGGTGTACTCTAGACTCTGCATACAGACGTCATTCCTGACAGAACCACATGATGTGCGGAGCTGGACCTGGGGTTGGCTGTGTGTAAGACCTTTCCTGCTGTCCTTGCTCCAACCATCCTCATTCTTTTTAATCTGTAATTGAGAAGTTCTCAGTCACTGCTACTACATATTCCATCATTTTCAGTTGTGTCCAATTCTTGGTTATTACAAATAATGGGAAAAGAACATAGGGGCACCCTCTACTAATTCAAGTTTAGGTTTTCTTCTTTGGGAGGGCTAAATGCTTGTCAGTAGTCATGATGGATGTTGCCATTCTGTGCGTCCACTGTGGGCCCCCTGATGACCTGTCCCCACAGGGAGGATGTGGCCTAGAACCCTGCCGTTCCATGCTCAGTGCCCTGGGGACTCTGAGCACATCCTGGAATGTTGCTGCCAAGTTCCAGTTTTCGCATGGCCTCTAAATTTCCAAGGGAACTAAGCTATGGACTTTGCCATTGCCACTAGAGCCCTTGCTACACTAAGAGGAAGTCTAAAAGTGTCTATGTTGTGCGCACTGCTGGGCGTGTCCTTCACTTGGCTTTTCATCTAGGACATCCTGGGGATGAACATTCAGGCCTATCACTCTGACGCGTGCTCTTTCCTCCGCAGCTGCACTTGGCGCTCTCCATTAACATTTTGTAAACCAGTCTGATGCTATTATCACCAACTGTGGTAGTGAGTCAAGTCGTGAACGTCGAATTTAGAATAGTGGCATCTTTGTAGAAAGCATGGTGAGGAGCGTGTACTATACAGAATTCTAATACTAAATGTCTATTCATCTGTATTGTGATAATATTGCTATTTTGCTTTGTAAAATATGTCTTGCTGTCTGATCAACATCTGTGTTCTTTATATATCTACAGTAGATATTTTATTTCAATGAGGAAATCATTAATAGCAGATCAATTTAAAACAAAATGTTAGATATAAAATCATACTTAAAGTTCTTTCAAATGTGAAAGTAAATCTAGAACAATACCTAAATAATATGACAAATATAAGTGCAGAGAATATAAGCTGGATGGGGCCGGAGCGATAGCCCAGCGGGTAGGGCGTTTGCCTTGCACGCGGCCGGGCACCGGGGTTCGATCCCCGGCATCCCATATGGTCCCCTGAGCACCGCCAGGAGTAATTCCTGAGTGCAGAGCCAGGAGAAACCCCTGAGCATCGCCAGGTGTGACCCAAAAAAGCAAAAAAAAAAAAAAAAAAAAAACAGAATATAAACTGGCAACAAGAACTTGACTAATATGTTTTAGGAGAAGTACAGGAAGAAGCACATGTTCATGTGAAATATTGCTGATTTTAAAATTGTGTTAAATTCTTTTTTTATATTTTAATTGTGTTTAATTCTATGGAAAATATTGACCTGGGGTCATCACTTAATTAGGGAATAATTTTAGAGACATATAAATTAATAATATCTTACATTCTCTGAAAAGCAGAAAGTATGACTTTCATGTAAAATTGAACACACCCACTGATGTTGTAATTGCTCCATTGCAATGCTTATTTTATTGTTTTATTCTCCTAGACTATTTTCACTCATATATTACTTTAGCTGTACATACCATTGCCCAGCAATATTTTTTTTATTATGTCTAGGTGACTTCTTCAAAATTCAAGAAATCTGGTGCAAGTAGATCTTTGTTTCCAAATAATCATCAAAAAGAAACAGAAGAATACTGACATAATAGAGAATGGAGAGTCAAGTGTCTGTTATTTTTACCTCCCCCGTTAGCTTGCATTCCCAAAGACACAACAGCGCTAATTCTTTTTTTCTTTTTTTCAGTTTATTAAATATTTTAGCACACACCGTGAGATATAAAATTACAACATTGTTCATGTTTAGAGGTTTCGTCACATAGTGTTCCAGCACCCTGCCCTCCACCAGTGCCCATTTCCCACCACCAATGTCCCAAATTCCCTCCCCCCAACCATAGCCTGCTTAAATGGTAGGTTCTTTATCTGTTTCTCTCTCTATCCCTCTCTCTCTTTTCCTTCTCTTACACATTGTGGGTTGGACTACATACACTTAGAGGCCATCATGTGCAATTTTTTGCCTGTATTTAATGCTCAGTTCTAGGTTGGTATTAACCCTGTAGACATTTTTTATCTTTTTGCCTGTATTTAATGCTCAGTTCTAGGTTGGCATTAGTATCCTCGACAATTGTTAGCACACCGTTCCATTTTCTGTCTTACCTAGCCTCTGACTCCCACATGTTTGTGATAATTTCCAACTTTGACAAGACCTCCTGATATGTTTCACTTGACCTTGGATATTGGCATCATAATATGTACATATATATTTATGTTATGCAGATAAATGCAGTCATTCTGTGTCTGTCTCTCTCCTGGCTAATTTCGCTCAACATAATCTCCATGTCCATCCATTTATAGGCAAATTTTATAACTTCATTTTTCCTAACAGCTGCATAGTATTCCATTGTGTAGATGTACCAAAGCTTTTTTATCCAGTCATCGATTTTTGGGCACTCTGGTTGCTTCCAGATTCTGGCTATTGTGAATAATGCTGCTATGAACATAAAAGTAGGGATGGTGTTTCCGCTGCGTATTTTTGGTTTCCCAGAGTAGATTCCCAGGAGTGGTATGGCTGGGTCAAATGGGAGTTCAATTTCTAGTCTTTGGAGGAAAGTCCATATTGTTTTCCAGAAAGGCTGTACCAGCCGGGCATTCCCACCAACAATGGATGAGTGTTCCCTTTTCCCCACATCCATGCCAGCACTTGTTGTTCTTGCTCTTTTGAATCTGTGCCAGTCTCTGTGGTGTAAAGTGATATCTCATTGTTGTTTTGATTTGCATCTCTCTGATGATTAGTGATGATGAGCATATTTTTTTGGCTACTTGAATTTCTTCCTTGCTGAAGTTTCTGTTCATTTCTTCTCCCCATTTTTTTGATGGGGTTGTTTGTTTTCTTCTTGTAAAGTTCTACCAGTGCCTGATATATCCTGGATATTAACCCCTTATCAGATGGGTATTAGGTGAATATTCTTTCCCATTCTGTGGACTGCTTTTTGTATCTTAGTCACTGTTTCTTTTGAGGTACAGAAGCTTTTTAGTTTCATGTAGTCCCATATGTTTATCTTTTCTTCTAGTTGCTTTGTTAGTGATGTTTCACCTTTGAAGATGCCTTTAGCTTCAAAGTCGTGGAGGGTTTTTCCTTTATTTTCTTCAATGTACTTTATGGATTCAAGTCTGATATTGAGATCTTTAATCCATTTTGATCTGATTTTTGTGCATGGTGTTAGACACAGGTCCAAATTCATTTTTTACATGTTGCTGCCCAGTTTTCCCAGCACCACTTGTTGAAGAGACTTTCCTTACTCCATTTTAGACTCGTTGCACCTTTATCAAAGATTAAATGATCATGTGTTTGAGGTTGGTTGGTGTCAGAATACTCAATTCTATTCCATAGGTCCACAGTTATGTTTTTATTCCAATACCATGCTGTTTTAATTACTACTGCCTTGTAGTGCAGTTTGAAGTTGGGAAAGATGATGCCTCCCATCTTCTTTTTCCCGAGGATTGCTTTAGCTATCCTTGGGCGTTTATTGTTCCACACAAATTTCAGGAGTGTCACCAGATAAACTCTCAGATCCTTCCTGCAGTTCTTCCTTCTGGTATGATTCTGGTGGGAGCGCTTCAGTCCCATGCCACACCTGCTGTTCACTGAGGAAGATCAGCTCTACATTGGTACTAGATTTCCCATCAAGGGTTCCTTTTAATAGGCTCTTTCCCATTTGTTCGTTCATAATGCATATCCTAAAATGTAAATATTATTCTTTAGTGACCTTTAATTCAGATGCACATAATTTATAGAATTAATTGCCAAATACCGATAAAAGTGGATTGATATGAGACTTGAACAATGTAGAATTCTATATTTCTAAACAATAGGTTAAACTCAAGTAACTAAATTAAATATATAGAAGAATATTTGGGTAAGAGGTTGGGAAAAACTGCTGGTGCTCACAACTTACTCCTGGCTCAGTGCTCATGGATGACTCCTCCCAGTGTTCTGGAGACCATTCGCGGTGCCAGAGACTATGTTCAGGATTGAACATAGGTCATCTCTATGAACAACAAGTACCTTATCCCTGTGCTATCTCTCAGCCCTAAAAACAAATTTTTGAGATAAGTCAAGAAGAATTAATTTCATTATAGGTCATGTGATACTTTCATCAACTGCATGAAAACTTGAAGTGTGTATTAGATTAAGAAGAGAGATAATAAATAAGAGAAAGAATAGTAGTCACTTGGTGTTATAGGCAAGCTGACAATAGATGAATAAAAATTAGGTCAAATCAAAATAAAAAAACTTGAAATTCCTGATGAATTCTTTTTAAATGGTGATATCATTTTAAGATATTGATTTTTTCTGACCATCTCCTATTTTTGATATTGTGTTTTGAAAACTAAAAAAAATCCCATAAAATTGTATTGTTGTTTTGAGGCTATAGCTAACGGTGCTAAGGGCTACTGCAGACTTGATGTTTAAAGACATTCCAAAGTGTGCTCTGGGGACGGCTCAGTGTCACAGACCAAACCTGGGTCTCTCCCATGCACAGGCTACAATTTAGCATTGTGGCCCTGAAATTTCAACTGAACCATTGTGGTTAGTGTTTCTCTTAAAAATATCATAAAGTGAAAAAAAATCATTTTTGTATTATATATTAACAAGATTGATTTTACTAATGTAAGAATTTGTTGTTTAATCTAAGTGCATTGGTTACCTGCTTCTGCTGTGAAGTAAGGCTGTGCAAGAACTTACATTAGATTGTAGAAACCATCAAAATTATGGGGTTTTCTTAATGGTTTTGTTATTCTACATCCCTGAAATACTTATTTACCTCAAATATATCACACTTAAACTGAGCATTGACTATTAATAGTGTCTGATATGTAAGACTAATCAATAGATCATGAATCATCATTTCTGAGTTAGAATCATAAAACCTAAATGTCAACAAGAAATTATAGATTTTCAATGTGTGTCTAGTTTACTTAGTATATTGATTCTATACTACTGGTTTAAAATTGTGAGTGATAATCACTTATATCACTTATCTTCCTGTCGATCAGATTACCTATTTGCTTGAGCGGGCACTAGTAACATCTATCTCTATATGTCCTGTCACGAACTAGTGTAGCCCAAGGGTATCTGCTCTATCCAGGAACATGAAGAGCCTCAAACCATTCCTTCAGGAATGAGGCCTATAATTGTTACTGGTTTTTGGCATATCAAATACAATATAAGTAGCTTGTCAGGCTCTGCCATGTGGGTCGTGGTACTCTCAGTAGTAGGCTCTCATCATGTGCATTTATTAATGAACCAAAATAGGGAGAGATAGGCTTTTCTTTTTGGGTGGAGCTCCTGATGAGCCATGGAGTCTGGATGTTGAAAAAGGGCAGCCCTCATGGTGTGGGGGTTCCCCTGGCTTCTTGTGAGGCTCTATCAGGATGGCAGTCCAGGGAAGGAAACCGCCTTCCCTCCCAGATATTTTATGATCAGCTTAGCACAGGGAGAACCAGTAGAATCTCTGCCCCATGTATCTGAGTCTCTGGATCAGGCATACCTGGGCTTGTAATAGGCTTTGCTTTAGGGTGGGACACTGATGAGCAGGGCTTGGGATCAGCTTTTTCTTGGGTGGAGCTCTGATGAGCTGTGAGTGAAATATTGTGAGTGATAATATTGTGCAAAATAATATATGCTATAACATAATATAAAATAATACTATACAATAAAAATAATATTGTGCAGAAATCAATGGAAATGTTTAATCAGTTCCTCTCAAAGGGCATCTAGCAGGAGCAATACTTCTAAGAACAAAGCTAACTCTGAAAGAGTAAGATTGGCCAGATACAGGTGAGTTGTACGTTTTTTTTTTTTTCTTTTTGGGTCACACCCAGCAATGACCAGAAGTTATTTCTGGCTATGCACTCAGGAATTGCTCCTGGCCATGCTCCAGGGAACATATTCAGGGATCTAACACAGGTCAGCCGTGTCCTGGGTCAGCTGTGCTATTGCTCCAGGCTTGAGTTGTAGTTTTTTGGGAAGCCTATATCCTTTTTTCTTTTTACTAGAGAATTTTGCATTTTCTTCCTGTACAATTTGCTTTTCTCAACATTTTGTCACTCTTTCTTGTCTTTCTCATAATAATACAGGAATAATCTTAAATGGATTGGTATAATATAAAATGGTATGATAATATAGGTATAATCTAAAATGGAATGGTTTTATTAGCATTTTTGTTGATTTACAATGTTAAGTAATTTTTTCATAGACTATAATTTGCATGAATTCTTTAAAAAAATGTCTGCTCGAGCTCTTGCCCATTCTTAAAACTGTACAATTTGCATTGTTCTGTGCTTAGTGTAAAATGACTGTCAGACTTCATTCTTTTCCTAGTGGCTGCTGAGTTTCTCCAATTCCACCTAGCAAAGAGATTTTTCTTTTATTTTCTTGTTGTATTTCCTTGATTTCCCTTCAAAATTATTGTCTGTGTATACTTAATTAGTATTTCTTAATTTTGTATTTTGTGGCTGTTTTTTCATGATTTTTTGAATCGCAACTATAACCTGTTGGTATATCTGCCTGTCTTTAAGTCAAGAGCACACTAGTAATGAGAGATTTAGAAGATTATTTAAATGAAAAGAGTGAGGCTCTATGCCCTGTTTCCTTTGCCTTTTGGGGTCTTTTGTGGTTTCAAGTGCATTTTCGTAATTTTAATTTTTATGTTGATACTTTAATAGCTATCACATTTAGTTTGTGTTTATATATAGTTTTAGTATCACAGATATTTTATCAATATTTCATTGAATCCATTTACTCATCATATGTTTATGCTTACCTGTATCATATTACATTTCTTTAAAAAAGTATTTTATATTCTGCAATGTATGGCTCTTTCTTTTTATGTGGGTGAATCTAAATATTTTATTTTTTGAAGCTATTGTATATGTAATTATTACCACGGTTTTCTGCTCAGTTGCAAATGTAAATAATAAGCAACTAATTTTGCATCTTGATTTTGTGTTTTGTGGCTGATTTTTATTTGCATATTTGATTTTGAAACTTTATTGAATTTCCTTATTAATTCTTAAGACATGCAATATTTATAAATTTCTATAAATAGTTTTACCATCAGAAAAAAGTAAAACTTTTTATTTCTTCCTTTCCAGAACTGATATAATTTGTTGAATAAAAGTGATGAGTCAATAATCTTCTAGTATGAAAGATAAAAAGCACTTCATCATATTGACATATTCAGAAAAATGTTATCAAAGTATCAAGCCAGGAAAAAAATTCTCAACAAGGTAAGTATTATAGAAAACTTTTTCTACACAATAAAAATCCACTTAGTGAAAGCCTACTATTAATTTGCTAATCAATGATAAAAATATCTCCTCTAACACTCAGAAATAATTTATTGAATGTACATGATTCAAAGCATACTTCAGATCCATTGAGATGATGAAGGAGAATAACACATAGTTTTTTGTGCTATATGTGGAAAATTATTTTTATAGAAGTAACAACTTAGGGATTAACATAGGGAAAGGAAATGTTTCATACCTAACAATATACTTTTCTTCTTCTAAATCTTCAATATTTTGCTAGAAGAGTCACGATAGCAGTCCTGACGAAACAAGTAAACACGAAAATCTTTGATTGATAAGAGTTGTGTGACTTGATTACATTGTAGTAATGCGAACATAGTCTCTGACTCTCTGAAATATGAGCCCATTCCTTTGCCATCAAGGGCTTTAGCATCCTTCACCCACAGTTCTGACAGTATTTTGGAATTGTTTAAACTCGACCTAAGCAGAAGAAACATTTTAAAAATCAAAATCCACAAAGTGGGAATATTTATGTGACAATTGTGGGAATATTTATGGGACAATTGTGGAATTAGGCCACATCACTGCTGCACACACTCCTTGGGGTATACCCCTGAGTTCTTCACCAAAATGTCAGAGAATCTGCAAATACAGTTTCAATTTGCTATGCAGGAAAAGAGAAGTTGGATTCTGTGCTCAGCAAACAATTTCTAATGAAATACTTGCCTTGACCTTCAGTGATTGTGCCCTTCTTCCTGGGAACCATATGCTCTTGGTTGCCTACCAGTATCTGTTTCCATCTTTTATTTTCTCTCAGAAAGATTATATATATTCATCATTGAAAAATTTCCCAGGGCCTTCCTGCTCTTCAAGGCTAACTGGTCCATCCTCAGTCATGGTCTGATGTGACCAATCTAAATATAGCCTCCTTCCCTTTGCTGGTGATTAAAACAAAGCAATCATACACCCTAATTTCATGAAGACAAATGAAGGGAAATCTCATACCTTCTTCAAAGAAACACTAATAAAAACAAGCCTTTTTTTGTTTCCTGGGTATAGCTGTATCTGAAATTGGGAGCAACAGAATTTTGCTGATATCTTTTCCCACAATATTAAAGAACTAAGAGAAGCAGACGATAACAAGTTAGAAACTAGAAAACGGATGCTGCAGTGGATTCTGTGACTTCAGAAATCTGAGCTATGTCTCCTTTCTGACTGAACAGTATATTGGGTGAATACTTAGCTTTGTGAAATGGTCCTTAGATGATAAGAAGTTGATGTTCTCACATTTTGTTCCAAGAGAAACTACAGTGAAGAGGGTACTTGGTGAATGACCTCTGCCTGCCTCAGTTTAGAGTAGTTGGACCATTTGTACAAAATCACAATCTTCAGGGACTGAGCAAAGCAGGACTCAGAATAATCCCACTCTCAGAATTGAGACGTCTCAACCGCATGTTCTTTGCCGTAGATCACTGCCAGTTCCCCAATTGCCCCAAGCGTTTGCCTGTGATCTGGAGATACTTAAGAGTCTCTTCTCTCTCTCTCTCTCTCTCTCTCTCTCTCTCTCTCTCTCTCTCTTTCTCTCTCTCTCTCTTTGTTCCCTTCAAAAAACCCCTTCAATTAACCTCAAGCTTGTGGAATTCCAACTTGACATTTCTCTCTCTCTCTCTCTCTCTCTCTCTCTCTCTCTCTCTCTCTCTCTCTTTCTTCCCTTCAAAAAACCCCTTCAATTAACCTCAAGCTTGTGGAATTCCAACTTGACATTTGATTCTTGGAAGATCCAAACAGACAGATGTTTTGTTACAATCAGCAGGTGATCAATTATGTATCATTATTTGATTCAAAAATAGGTATTAAACATGCCAGATTGCACTAAGCATGAGTGAACGACCACGCTGATAACCTATAGGCATCTCATTTAATGTGTATTATAAGATATTACAAAATATTTTGTTTTTATAAGTATTGATAAAAAACTAGAGACATTTCTAATGAAAACTGAGTGGTAAATGTGAAGTAGTGTAAGATGGAAAGTATAAAATAGAACCAAAATGGAAATAACATGTGCACAATCCTTCCATGTTTCCAATCCAGTAAGTGTCTAATACACCACCCCATCTTTTCACTGATGCTGATCTTGACGACATTCTTGTCATACCTGGGCTCTCTTGGCACAGACATCACTGGCAGCAAAGGATGAACAGTAAAAACCTGTGAGAATCCCTGCATAGGTGAATCATATTTGGGAAACTTGGCAATGTTTGAAGTCATAAATACTAAACCCTTGCTTATCAAAATTACAGACGGTGAAATTTGTAGATGGGGCACATGTTTCTGTGTATACTTGTGTGTATGCTCATCAACACAATAATGCAATGCTTTATCAGAGTGCCCTACTAATATTGCAAAGAGCTATGTCATATTATTATTTGGGTGCCAGGTGGGACCCAAATAATATGGCTAGAGTTCCCTGGTATTGTTCAGGGATCAAACTGATGGGCAAACTCATGAGTCCAGCACAAACCCAAAGGCTTTTTACCTCTCGCCCATAGTTCTACACTCTGCTACCCCCACACTGGCTGGCAACTCACACACATCCAGCACTGATTAGACGCCCTGACCCGTGCTCTGAGATTAAGAAGTCTCACACATGTGTGTGCATTTCTTGAGCTGCAAGTTCCTTTGTCACTTTTCCTGCCAAGAAAAAAAGCCTCAGACTTTCCTCCTGGGCACGGCAGCTGTCACCAGAGTTTAAAACCAGCTTCTTGATCCAAATTCCAGAGGGTGCACACTTCAGGCTCAAGATTAAGGGATGCTAATTCAGGCCTCTTCCCTTCCTCCCAGACCAAGTCCTTCTGCAAAACCCCATGGGGAGGGAGCTGGTATAAAGAATTCCACACCTGAGATGTTCACATTGTAAGTCACTGGGTGTCCCCATACTAGAGCCCTCCTTCGCCCAAGGCTCTTGGTCCAGTTTACTCTGCTCCAGGCATTTTCTCAAATGCTCTGCTCTTAACCAATCCTTTCAATTCTGTGAAGCTTCACAGGTTTGGCTTTAGGTGAGACAAACAGTGAGACCTTTCCTTGATCTTTTGTAGAGCTAAATTCCCTTGAGGGTGTCCCAGTGTCCCATATTGAAGCTAGGGTGAGTCTTCCTGGTGCTGTCAGTCCCATGCTGAGACCTGGCTGTAAAAGGAATCAGTTTGGATTGTATTGGGGCCAATAGTAGAAAGTATGACGAGATTCCAGGAGTTATTAGAACCAAACCGTCTCATCTGTACCTGCCCCCAAGCTCAGGAGAGAGATTTCTTTAGCATAGAGCTCTGGCCTGAAGACATGTAAATGGCTTAAGCAGCAAAAGATCCAGGGCTAATTATCAGATCTAATCATAGGGTATGACATCACACAAAAACGTGGAATAAATAGTATTAAATAATTTTAAAAGGAATAAATACTTATTTATATGAGACAAGACTTTCCTGACTATGTCTGTAAATCCTGTAATTGGTTGGAAGAGAAAATGAGTACTCAATACATAAAGCTATAATAGGAAAATTGCATAGCTCTAGTTCACTAAGGGAAAGTAGAATGGATACATTTGGTAGAAATATATTTTATAATTAGGTTGTGGCTTGAGTGGCTTCCCTTTTCATGAAAAAATAAACTGGAATGGAAAGTTCACTATGATCATTCTGTAAGATGGTTTTCATTGAATTGGTTATAGAGTGTCAAGGGGGACTTGGTAGTGATTAACTGAATGCATAGAAATATGCAAGACAGCAGCACCACAATTTAGAAATTCTTGCTGATTGAATTTTTGAGTTAATTATAAGCTATTGTGAGATCAATAAGAATATTGGTAGGGGACGGAGCAATAGTACAGCAGGTAGGCCATTTGTCTTGCATGTGGATGACCGGGTTCAATCCCTAGCATCCCATATGATCTCCTGAACACCTTCAGGAGAGATTCCTGAGTGCAGAGCCAGGAGTAACGCCTGAGCATGGCTGGGTATGACCCTAAACAGATAAAAAGAATATTTGGTTATTTTAATTTTGTTGTTTTATTTTTCTTTTGAGTGAAGAGAAAATCAGGATTGTGACTGAGATGGGGGCTGGACAAGCTGGGTTCAATGGTATGCCATGGTTTCCTTAGTTGGAGTCACAGGTGTGCCATGAATTTCTTAGCTGGGGTCACAGGTATGCCACGGATTCCTTAGCTGGAGTCACAGGTGTGCCATGGATTCCTTAGCTGGAGTCATGGGTATGCCACGGATTCCTTACTGGGCTCAATGGTATGCCACAGATTCCTTAGCTGGGGTCACGGGTATACCATGGATCCCTTAGCTGGGGTCATGGGCCTACGATGGTGTGTGAACAGAACTTAGAGTGGGTTTCACACTGTCAGCATCAGTAGAACTCATAGGAATGCCCCCAGATAGAAGCTAATAAACAGCTAACAGTGGGGCCCAGGTTCTTGGGCTGAGGACGTAAGAGCTCATTACTCAGAGCACATGTGAGAGGTCTGGTATGATTCCTGGCACTGCCTGGCACCCTTAATGACCCTGAGTGATGCTGAGCTGGGCCCATCTCAAGAGCACCCCCTAGTGAGACCCCCTGACATAGTGAAACAAAGATGCAGTGGATGTGGAAGAAACTCAGCAAGGCTCCCTGGCATCAGCCCAGCTTTCTCTCTGCTGTTGTCCCTTCTCCTGACAGTGTCCTTCCAACGCAGCTGCCCAAGGCAAGTGCTGCTTCAAGACAGCACAAATCTGACTTCTGTCATTTTTGCTCAAGAATGCACCGGAGCTTCCTGCTTCCCTATAACTATCAGACTCTATTGGTCTATTTACTAAAGAACACTAGTGAGTGCACTCCCATGTTAAACAGCAAATAACTATAAGATTGAAAAAAATGGGAATAGTTTAGCCATAGACACTAAGTGTAAGCTGAGAGCATAGCATCGGTTTCCCAGCAGCTTGATGAAGGGGATGGTAACTGGCTCATCAGAAGATCCATGAAGTCCCATTGACTCCATCCATCCATGGAAGATCTACAACCCACCCCCCAATCTGATGTCCCCTTATTTAGTGTGGGGCAATCAAGCCTGACTGATCAGAAACATATTCTTTCTTTTATCCTTCTTTATCTCATCTCTTATGTATTTCAGTAATTTTAAAAATTCTTTGCACCAATAATAATGTAGGCCAAAGATGGGTATTTTTATTTTTTCCCCTTTGTAAAATGAACAACTGCTTAAGGTTTACTTATTTTCAAAATTAAATGACAAGGTTCAGGTTTTGTTTTTGTTCCAGAAATATTACCTCACTGGATATTGGCTGCCCAAGAAAAGATATTTAATGACTATTAATCAATAAAATGGTAAGTGGATAAATTTTCTAAATTTCACTTAACAATGCTAAGATAACAAGTACTTTATCAGATAAGTTTACCTATTTTTATGTATATGGGCCAGAGGTGGGCAGCGGACCATAGTCTATTGCCAAAATGGAAAGACCTCCAAATTTAAAAAGAAAAGGTGAAATTTTATATTTATGTTTCTTCGCGAGAGAAGGAAACAAAAGTCTACAAGTGATTCCAAGTATACAATAATTGCAATGGTCCATGCAGAGCTATAGGAGAGGATCCCAGTCTGGGTCTGCAAAAGTCCAGAAGTGATTCCAAATATAGGATAACTGCCATGGTCCATCCGGAGCAACAGGGAGGGGATCGCAGTCTGGGCCTGCAGTGGGAGTGAGGAGAGTGGTGGCAGTGGAGGGGGTTTCAGGACAGTGAAAGTGCTGTGTCATCCTTGATGGTTCATGATTGCCTTTATAAATCCGTCACTGGTTTCATTAGTGTAGGTTTTCCAATTGCTAGGGACTAAAGGGTATGCCCCCTGTCTCTCGAACATTCTAGAATCATGGCTAACCCCCAGTGGTTCATGTTGAGACAGGAACTGAAACATTGTTAAGCCTGATGGAGTTGTACGAATGACGATCTTGTCCCAGAAGACAGAGACAGAGTGAGAAGCCAAGGGCTTGCGCCTGCACACACACCCCTGAGGAAGCAAGCGAGGAGGGGATGGAACACCCTGAAAATTCACTTCAAAACTCCCACAACTTTATTCATAAGATTAGAATACATGTTCATTCACTAGAGAATAATTTTAATTTTGCTTGTGAATATTCCTGGAAGCTTAGATTACTTTGAACCTTTGCCCAATTTTCTGAAGTTTAAATATTTTTGCAGTTAGCCTTCTGATATGGACTTATTTAATATTTTTGGAAATAAAATATGCTTGTATGCAGTATATCATGACTTTTGTTGAGCTTTATATTGATCACTTGATCACTTGAATCCCGTTATTCATCGATTTGCTCGAGCGGGCGCCAGCAACATCTCCATTGGACCCCATCACGTGCCAATGTAGCCCAATGGCATCTGGTTGATTCAGGAATATGAAGAGCCTCAAACCGTTCCTTCAGGGTCTTGACAAGGAAGCCTGACCATCTTGTAGGTGGGCGGCCACGTGATCTTTTGACATCCTGTAGGATCCAGTCGGTAACGGCTCTAGTCCAGCGGTTATCTCCAAATCACATTACATGTCCAGCCCATCTGATTTTCTATGCCTTGGCAAACAAGACAGTGTCCCTGATTCTGGAATAGCGACGGAGGTCAGAACTCCTGATTCCTTCTCTCACTTGAGTGAGGCGTGATATTCCAAGCATAGCTCTTTCGATTCCTCTCTGGGAGACCGAATAGCATTCTCATCCTGCTTCCTTAGGGCCCAGGTCTCTGAGGCTTATTTTAATGCAGGGAGAGTGGTGGAGTTAAAGAGATGTGCCCGGAGCCGGAGGTTCTTTGTCCTTTTAGCTATTTCTTCAATGCCTTTGAAGGCATTCCATGCTGCTCTCTTCCTCCTGCGCAGCTCAGGTTTTACGTTGTTCATCATGTGGAGAAGTTCAACAGGGTGATGCCATTTCACCAAAACTCTTCAGCGCCACCCTCGAGAACATCATGCAACAATTAGAATGGGAAGGAATGGGAGTGAAGACAGATTGTAGGCAACTACACCACCTCCGCTTTACTGATGACGCCGTTCTAATAACACCAAACATTAGCCAAGCGGCACAAATGCTGGCTGACTTCGACCGAGAATGTGGAAATATTGGTCTACAGCTGAATCTAAAGAAAACCATGTTTATGAAAAATGAACTAATTCCAGAGGCCCCATTCACTCTCAATGGAACAAACATCTCTGAATGCAGCAGTTATGTGTACCTAGGTCGAGCTTTATATTATGGGTTTAAATACTGTCTCTTTTCAGTGATTTGTTCTTGTTTTTTGCTTTCTTGGGTCACACCCAGCACTGTGCAGGTATTACCACTAGGGCTGATCATATCTGACTGGATTTGGGGCACCACATGGGATGCCAGGGATCACCCCCAGGATGGCCACATGCTAGGGCCATCATGTCAGGACATTTGATCTACGTTGTGTGCTATTGCTGTCACCCATGATTTTTTTTCTCAATGCTTAAGATATGCTGCCTTTGTAAACCAGAAAATAGTGCAGTGGGTAGGACATCTGATTTGCACATGGAGGACAAGGGGTTTGATGCTCAGCACCTAATATGGTTCCTCAAGCCTCACCTGGAGTGATCCCTGAGCACAGAGTCAAGAATAAGTCCTGAGCACTACCAGCTGTGGCTCCCCCCCAACCCCTCCCCCAAATTATATATACTATGCGGTGTTTAGAAAGAAAGATAGATGATAGATAGATAGATAGACAGACCGACAGACGGACAGACAGACGGACAGAAGGCAGACAGACAGACAGACAGATAGACAGATAGACAGACAGACAGACAGACAGATAGATAGACAGACAGACAGATAGATAGATAGATAGATAGATAGATAGATAGATCGATAGATCGATAGATCGATAGATCGATAGATCGATAGATCGATAGATCGATAGGTAGATCGATAGATCGATAGATAGATAGATAGATAGATAGATAGATAGATAGATAGATAGATAGATAGATAGATAGATAGATAGATAGATAGATAGATAGATAGATAGATAGATAGATAGATAGATAGATAGATAGATAGATAGATCGATAGATCGATAGATAGATAGATAGATAGATAGATAGATAGACAGACAGACAGACAGACAGACAGACAGACAGACAGATAGTTAGATAGATAGACAGACAGACAGACAGACAGACAGACAGACAGACAGACAGACAGACAGACAGACAGATAGATAGATAGATAGATAGATAGACAGACAGACAGACAGACAGACAGACAGACAGACAGACAGGCTCAGAGAGTCTGAGTGTTCTCTGAGTATATAAGTATATATATATATATATATATATGTGTGTGTGTTTATCCTTTTGCATTAATAGCTACTAATAGTATTATGAAATACTGAATCTTTAGTTAAAATATTTATTTCATGTAGTTCACAAGTACATAAACTCCTTGGTATCAAGTAATTGCTCTTTACTTTAACGCTCCGCTCACCTATTCTGCATAGCCTCATGCATAATAGTCCCATAAATATTTATAAAGTAAACATATATTAAACTGAGCATACTTTGTTCATTGTATTATAAAAGTATCAATCTGCCATAAAGTCCAAACTTTTTGTTCAGTGACAGAATTTTGATGATTTTACATTTTTTGAAATATTTAACAAAATCATGTTAAGAATAAATTAAAAATCAATACTTATGAGATTGTTTTGAGAGAAGAGAATTATACCCCTTGCATATTTCTTAGTAGGCAATAAAGTTAACTCTTAGGGTTTTTCCAATTCTCATCAGGCTGTTTATTCATATTTTATATCATTAAGTTGTAATCTTGGAATTCAATTTTAAGTAAAGCTTGTAGAACCTTCAACTATCAAAGGGACACATGCATGAAAATGTTTAAATTAATGTAATCTATGGAAATGCTATTAACTAAGTTCAAGTAAAATTGTTTAAAGGGCAATAATGCATTTCATTTTGTTTCTCATATTTCCTAATGAGTCTTAGAAGTTTATACAATTATTTTAATTAGGGTTATAAACTTATACCTGGGCAGGTGAGAGGCTAATTACCTAATTTATATGCAAACTGAGCAATTTTCTCTAGGCTCTTTACCACTTCATCTTGCCATTTAATTTTCTATATTTTAATCAATTAATACTTTTTTATTTTGTCCCGTTTACTTAAAATTACCCTCAGTTTAGATGCTACATTGATGATTCATATACAATGTATTCAATCTACAATATGTTTCAGGTGAAAAAGCCTTCAATATTTTGTCTTCACGTGTATTTATAGAAGGTGTGTAAATTGTGAGAAGAACTGATTGCTAAGTAATAATATGGCAAAATTAAAATGACATACAAACTTACTGAATAATTACATTGATAAACGGACTAATGTTGAGTCAGAGAGCTAGTAGTCCTGTGAGAACAACGACTTTTTACAAGTGGCCCAACCTGGCTCCATCTCCAACATCCTATACGGTCCCATCACTGCCTTAAATGATCTCAGAGCCATGAGTAAGCCCTAAGATGAACTGAGTATGGATTTAAAAAAATAAAAACAACAAAGGACTAATGGTAAATGTCTGAGCTTCCCAATATTTTCTTTTAATGGTCAGGGTAAAAATGAGTAACAAGAAAGCAAAATGTCTGATGGCCACACATACTAAATTGTGAGTTCACAAAATTGATCAACTAATCTGCAATAAAACAAAAACACTCCTTGATTTTTTTAAATAAATGACAAAAACACTTGAACTTGGATCTAAAAGACAGTTTCTGGGTTGCCATTATATTCATTTTGGAGACAATTACCATTTTTTTGTGGAAAAGGTCAGTACAATGAATATTTAAAATGTTAACTCCACTTCAATAACCTCAGCAATTTAATGTGTTTATTCCTTGTCTAGAATTATCTGCATTTCTCCCGATGAGATGATGATTAACATTATCATTTTCTTTTAGGTGAACAAAAAATTACTCACAAACACTCACAGACATACAGTAGTCACAGACACTGCGTGACAGATTTTTAAAATATTTTAGTAGTTTTTTAGAATATGATTTTAAAACTGCTGTTTGCTTTGTATCAAAAAGTATGATTTCAAAAAATACTGCTCGCTTTTTAACCCAAACCTAGATGAGTCAAAGGGCAAAATAGTATGTGTCTCTCTTCTCCTTGTTTGATGGGAAATTCCAGTCCTGTCCAAGATCCTGAAACAACAATTAAATCTGTATGGCAAAGAGATTAGTCCATTGTGCTTAGGGAGAACATAAAAATCCATCAGATACCTTGTCCTCTTCTTCCCTTGGAGGGCATTTATTCATAGACATCCTGTGCATTTGCTCCCCTCTCCAGGGTGAGAGATTGACCTAGAACCCTATAGACAGCTTTTTACCATTAAACTTGCCAGCTCTTTGTCAGAAATGATTAGTGAGAAGGCAAGAAAGAAAATTTCCCCGTTGGTAAGAGAGGCAAGAAGAGATTCCGAAATGGCCATAGGAAAATGCAGGAAGAATACTTTGCCTTTGATAATATAGGAAACCACAAGCTACCTTTAATTTTGCATATTTTAGTGAAGAATGACACCACATTAGGAAAGTTATAAATAGCATTCAATTTGAGAGGTGTACCAAGTCACAAATCAGTGTGTGACCAGTAATTCTTCTAGCCATAAACAATAAGTTTGTGTCATGCAAGTGAGGAAAAGAAATAATTAAAAGTGGTATAATTTTACTCATACTTTACTTACTTCATGTTTTTGGAGTTACAGTAACCACAAACACATTCTATATGTAAAAGAAAATAAAACAGATTTTATCACAACTTTCTTTTGGCATTTGTGCTAAATAAACTACAATATAAATGTTAAAGAAGTATTTTTTGTTACTAAGAGAATCATAAAGTGCTTCTTATAATGAACGGCATATTATTGTTCGAGTAGTGTTTTATATACTGTATTCATAAGATTAATAAAATTTTACTATAATTTTTAATATTCTCTTAAAGGAATAATAAAGATAATATAGTTTTTCAACACTGAATATGTAAATACAAAATCTAAGCAATGAATTTTAACAAAATATGTTGAAGTTCATGTTATATAGGTAATATAACCAAAAAATTAAGAGTGGATTATTCTATTTAATACTTTTTCATAGTAAATATTGCAAAATAATCCCAAATTAATGTATAGACCAAAACTTAATGTCCAGGATACATGTATGTCCCATGGCTCCTTATGTTAATAGCTTTAAAGTTCAAATGCTAATTTTACCAACTTTATTTAGAATTCATTGCACATTATGTGAACAGATACATTTCTTTCTCTTAAAGTGATCATTGCCATTTTTTCTGCTATAGTACAGACCAGAAATCCTTCCCAGCCTATCACTAATGTATAATTTTAACAGAGTGGGAGCCATTAGAGGGTGGTTGAGGTTCTTGCCGTGCATGTTTCTGGTCCAGGTTGAATCTCTGGAGAAGTTTCCCTGGGCTTTGCCAGAAGTGGTCCCTACACACTTTATTAAAACTAACCTCTGATTATTGCTAGGTGAGGCCCTAAAACAAAATCAAACAACAAGATAGAACTAATGGCAAATGCAAAGTACTGAGGGAGGCTGCTTAGCTGGGTTAGACCAGATGTGATTATTGAGCCCGGCTGGAGGGATTCATGAGCACAGAGACAGAAGAAACCCTGAGCCCCACCAGGTGTGACCCAAGCCCAATATTAAACAAAGCAGACAAAAAAAAAAAGAAGAATCTGGGTAAAACATCCAGAAAAGGCCTACTATATGATATTATTGCTATCACTTGATCACTTGGCATCCCGTTATTTGTCGATCTGCTTGAGTGGGCGCCAGTAACGCTTCCATTTGACCCTATCACGTGCCAGTGTAGTGCAATGGCATCTGCTTGCTCCAGGGATACGAATAGCCTCATATCATTAGTTCAGGGTCTGGATGAAGACTTCTAACCATCTCGTAGGTGGGCGGCCACGTTGATCTTCTCTAAGTACACTTCCATTTACAACTTTGCTTATTTAATATTTTCTGACTTCCCATGTTTATCTAATGTAATTTCACCTTTCTATGTCCTTATGGTATGTCTTTTTTTTAAAGTAATTTTGAAATACTACAGACCCAGCAAGTATGTCCAACAAACTCAGACTCCCTCTATAAAGTGCCCGTGCGTTTATGTTTATAAATACTGAACATGATCTCAGCGTTGTTTTGGGGGATGGTTTTAAAAAGCAAAGTCCCAGATGAAAATTAAAAAAAAATAACTATGGAGAAATAAAGTGACCCTACACAGACCAGAGATAGGCACTAATGGTGTATGAAGCAGAGCACTGTCTATTTATTCTAACTAGGACGAGCCCCCAGAGTTATGAATGTAATGTTTCTGACCAAGTCTGTGATAAACTGTAGAAGTCTCTGTCAAGGACATTGATTCTGAGGTCATCAATATACTTCATTGGTTAAAATAATCCACAAATAATATCAACTGTATTATCTTATTCACCATAAACATTTATTTTGCTCCATAGAATCTGGAACAATTTCCCTTGAGTTTTGCAAACATTCAGTAACAAAAAACATTTTGGAATTTTCTTAGTCATTTCATTGCATTTTACTCTTTAGTTGTATATATGTCAAACACATAATACATTGAAAATCCTAATAATTATTTATTAATATTGAAATAATAATAACAATTATGGATTGGGTATTAATTTCCTGATATTCATAATGCAATGTATTTAAAAGATGGTGAAATTCACTTTATTCAGAAAAAGGAAAGAATAAAAGGCATAAAATATTCCCAATTCATACAAATTTCGCATTTTAGATACGTTAAATTCTAAATTAATTAATTTATACCATAGATTTTATGTTTTATGTGCAACTTATGCTTTGAGACATATGAATTCACAAACCATTATTGTCATCTTTTTTAGCCAGTTTCTAGTCAAATATTGCTGAGATTATCACATAACATAGACAATTTTTAGTCTATATTAAAGACTTCCATATAGACATATTTTGAACAGATAAGTATCATCACCATAAAAGTGAATAATGTACTATTTACAGTTTATTTGCACGGCTTAAGTTCTAGCCATAATTATAATGCTTATTTAGTAAAAGACATTATTTCAGTCCGTGAGTCTGTTCTTGGTTACTTTCCAGCTAAATTAAACCTTGGGAAGATTGTTGTTTCCAAGTGGTTTTCTAAAGCTCTTTATTTTCTAAAGGTGTTTTCTACATTGAGCTGATGCAAGTTAATAAAGTTTGGATACCAGAGAAATAATGCTGATATATGATCTTTAATGTTAGAAAAAAATCATGTCTTATTCTATTTTAATAGTAACTATAATACACTTTCAATAGACATTTAACCTACTAACATAATTAAAACATACTCTTAATATATTACATATATAGTAGCCATGCAGACAATACAGAATCCCTATATTTATAATATATTGGTAAAAAAATCTTATGTAAACTACTGAGAGAGGACCTGGTATTTAAAAAGATCTTAAATAAAATAAAAAATAAAATAAGACTTATGGAATAACTGAAATATTTCAATGATTTCATACCTCTATTAGCTTCAAATCTTTGCATACATAAAACATTGACTTGTCTGAAAATAAATATTTGCTACAGGTCTATGAGCTAAAGTATATTTGACATTGGTGGAAGCTGGTGCATTCACTGTATCCATAGACATTTGGAAAACAGTTCAATTTTTTGTTAAAATTAAAAAGGAAGAATGAGAACTTAGAGCAGAGAGGTGGATTAATAATAGAAAACAAACTGAGTATATGAGATTGGCATTTGGTAATTTTACTGTCACATAATTTTAAAGACAGTTATCACAAAAAAATTCTATTAACTAGAATTCCCTATTTATAAAGTGCTTCCTTTTCTGTTTTCGGTTTAAATTTGATGAAGAAATTTAAATTCAAAGTTATAGTATGGATAAAATAATCAGATCTTGTTGATTATTTGTGAAAACTCTTTATCCTTTACATACTTTTTAAATTATATAATTAAAAAGAAATAGAAAATACTCACTATATTCATGAAGGTGTGTAAATTATGTTTTCCACAGCCTTTTTTTTCAATATCCTTTGCAGATATAGCTATTCCAAATTACTCTTTCACAAAGAAGATGATTCTCAGCGGGGAAGCCTTACCTCACGTTGTTTTCATCAAAGGGAGCTTAGTCTATATTTGCTATCTGAATATTGTCATTACATTACTAATTTACACATTGGGAAAAAGGTCAAGGGTACTTCAAATTTTTGATGACTTGATATTAACCTGAAAAGGGAATGTTAATAACTGATGAAATATATCCACAGTAGTTCAACATCAAGATAGTTTAAAGTTATGAATTTTTAAAAAATCAACACCATATTGTTGAATTATCTTGTGTACTGTGTTTCAGGATTAGAATTTCTTGTAAGAGATAAGACAAACAAAATCTAAATTGAGTAACATAAGAATAATAAAATTTATGGAATGTGTGCATATTAAACTAACTTCCTTTGGTAATATGATAGAGTATAATATATTTTATTGATCAATAATTAGTGAAAGTGATATTGTTTTATAGTGTGCCTGCATGTTAAAAATACACAAGCAGTAAAAACATTTAGTCATTTCAAAATATTATAAAATTATATTTATATTATTATATTTATATATTTAATAATAAAATGGAGTTATCTGTGATTCTGTCTTAGGGTTTATATGTCTTAATAATACAAACTATGCATTATAGTTTTTCTTCTTTTTGGGTCACACCCAGCAATTCTCATGGACTACATTTTTGCATTTTTGAGTCATACTCAGCAATGCTATGCATTCAAGAATTACTCCAGTCAGTGCTTGGGGGGGTGGAGGGGGCATATGGGATGCCAGGGAATTGAACTTGGGTTGGCTGCATACAAGGTAAATGCTCTACCGGCTGGACTATCTCTCCAGCCCCTGCATTATAGTTTTAAGTGGTTGCCTAGAAGCATAAATTTTCAACATCTATATGTCTTTCTTTACGCTTTTAAACTTACATAGAACGTGTAAAAATTTTGTAACTTAAGGAGAACACATATCATATGTATAGCACCTTTTCATGTTGTTTAATGTGTTCAGACTCACAAAGCACCACATATGCCAAAGATTAGATGAATGAAAGATGTATACATTAATTCTAGAATCCTAGGAGTTTAGGCACAATTATGTAACTTTTATTTTCATGAGAGGTTTTTCCAAAGGAACATAAACAGTCAAGGCCAATAGGAGTGAGAACATTTTTTTGTTAAAATCATACTTTTTTAGTCTTTAGCCATAAAAGTTAGACTACAGCTCTATATTATTGGGTGTAAACTACACTGACCATTAATATCACAATTTCATACACTGCTATCTTTAATTGCATTATTGGTAACACAGTTACCACTGTGAGAATGGTATCAAGATAATGAGAAGTTCCATACAGAGAATTATGAATTTAAAAAAAAAGCAGAGATTGAAGTTCGATAGAAACATCACGATCTTCCAGTTCATCATCTATTTGCTAGAGCGGGCACCAGTAATATCTCCGTATGGCCTGTCTCATGCCAGTAGAGCCAAGGGCATCGGCTTGCTACAGGAACATAAAGAGCCTCAAACCATTATATTAGGTCATGGGAATGACCTAATATAATTGTTACTGGTATTTGGCATATCAAATACCACACGAGCAGCTTGCCAGGCTTGCCGTGCGGGAGGCATACTCTATAAACACCTCCAAATAAAGCATTTATTGATGAACAGCGCTGTTGATAGAAACATAATGGCACTGAATCCAACCCTTCCAGAGGGAGAGTAATTGTTCGTGTGTTTTGGAGTAGAAAATGAAAAATCGAACTTTTATGTAGGAAAGCTTGGCAGTGGAGTTACATACCCAGATTATTTTATACGAATATCATTTTACTATGATAATACAGTAATTATTTACCCTATATTCAGATTATTTTACTCACTTCACTTGATCACTTGACATCCCGTTATTCATTGATTTGCTTGAGTGGGTGCCAGTAACATTTCCATTGGACCCTATCATGTGCCAGTGTAGCCCAATGGCATCTGCTTGCTTGAGGAATACGAGCGCCTCAAACCGTTCATTCAGGGTCTTGACGAAGTAGTCTGACCATCTTGTAAGTGGGCAGCCACATGATCTTTTGACATCCTGTGGGATCCGGTTGGTAATGGCTCTATTTTACTCATTGTAGAAAATACATGCATAAGATGATTGAACATTAGGGAAAAACTCTTTTCTTAAACAGGAGGGATTCATCTTATAATACTGGGTCTTTTATGGTTTTATTTTATAGGTTTTAAATACAGTGTCCTGCCTTGTCCTGTTCCAAAGGGTACCTTGCTATAAGGCCAGGTAGATTGGAAAGCACCTGGCTCTGTCTCCAGGTGCCTCAGGTGAGAGCATACACTGGAATGTGGCCAAGCCCACATGTATACATGGCTGTCACTTGAAGCATTATTGCAGTCTTAACATCCATCGCTTTAAAAAGAAACAAAAAGTAACTCAATAGCAGGTCTGGAGAGGTAGAACAGAGGTAAGGCATCTTGCATGTGGTTGACAAAGATTCATTCCAGCCCTGGACCCTTTAGGTTCCCTGAGCTGCCAGTAGAGATCCCTGGGCACAGAGTCAGGAGGGAGTCCTGAACACTGCCCGAGGAGGCTCGAAAACGCAAATCAAAGCAAACAAATACATAAATCAATGAGTTTAAAATCAGATCATAGGAAGGACTGTGGAGTGAAGCAGGAATGTCCTGTTGGGTCAAAGGCACAGAGATGAGACTCCAGGAAGAAGACATATTTCCATTAATATTTTTAATGATCACCAGCCGGAGGGGCAGCAGCTCTCATCTTGGCAGCTGACTGACGGCCTCTGCAAGGACCCCAGCTTTTAATACCCAATGGTCTCAAAGGGCAATACAGCTTAGAGTTAAGATTGCATGGTTTACATCACAAAGACATTTCACATTCTTTGCATAGGACTTAGCAATAATAGAAAGAGGACAACAGGGAACCAAAAACCACCTGCAGGGGACACTAGGTGAGGTGAGATGAACAAAAGAAGGCATTACAGTTGCTAACTCAGTCTTCCTGACTAGCCCAAGATGCCAAGGTCATGTCAGACAGAAGAACAAGAAAGACCTGTTTTCTGCCTAACTTCAAACAGCATCCATAGACTCCATCTTGGGTTAATTACAGCCAACAGGGGAAATGTGCAGAGAAATGACCTAGGATAGCAACGTCTGTGCATCTGCAACTTGAAAACAGTCTCTTTAGGGAATTCTACATACTAACACTATTGGGAGACAGTTTTCCAGAAAGCCCTGTGTATCTGTTAACAGGCAGTATCCATTAGACTCCCTTCACTTATCCTTAGATCTACTTTCTGTCAGCAGTGGAGTAACCACCTCTTTCTGACACGAGGGACCTTTGGTAGCTTAGTTATACTCACATTGGCCAAGGTATATCAGCATCTCAAGAGCAAGCAATTACTTTCTCATCAATTTACAATAACATTGAGAGTGTCTGTGTCTGAACTCCCCCATAGAATGTTTCTGGCAAGTGGAAAGTTAGCCAAATTGTTTGCTTCTCCCTCAGATGCCGTTTCCTTTCTTGTTCCCACCACTCTCTTCTCTACCACGTTGTGCACGTTTCCCTAGCGATCTTGGAGCTGCCCTTTGCTTCCTGCTTCCCAAACAAATCTCTCTCCGACTCCACTGTTGATTAGCAATTCACCTCTATCTTCAGTGCCTGCTCTAAAATGTCCCTCATAGGCCTGGTTTTAATTCCAGTCTGACTTTTTTGCTCTAAGCCTTAACATCATTCTCATTCTGGCAACTTTGCTTTTATTCCCACGCTGAAAATACTTTCTGGTATTTATACCCAATCCCATATTTTTATATTCCTAAATCTAACGCCGTTTGCTTTGTCTTCTTAACATGCCTATGTCCTTCACTAAAATGACTATTTTGAACTATAAGAGGTTTTAGGCCACCTGACCCTCGAGGTGTTGCAGGTGTGGCTGTGGTGCCTAGCTGTGTTGGCAGGTGGCAGACAGGAGACAGACTTGTCTACACCTCAGGACTCTGCCCTGTGGGCCCTGGATGGTGGATGGTCTGACATAGGAAAAGACTGGGTCCCCCGGAACGAACCCAGAGCCATGGCAGAGTCTGACAACCTACCTGTGGTATATTCAATATGCCAAAACAGTAACAATAGAGATGATGTAACAAGGGACAGACCAGATGCACAGCTGCACTGCCCAGCCCACGTGGAGCAGCCCATGGAGTCTCTGAGGAATCGGCTGGTCCCCAGCTGAGACTAACATAGCTCCTAGGGTAAAGCAGTCATGTAGGGGGAAGTCGCACTGCCCGAATTGGAGCGGGATTTGGATTCCTCCCTCTCCATGTTGTTGGGTGTGGATATGTGCTTGCAGTCTCTGCAACCAGATGAACCGGACAAGGTTCATCTGTGCTGGTGCACATCCACGCAAGAGGCTTAGATAACAAAGTAGGCTGGGACCAGGTACTTCCCAGGATCTTTCACATCTGTACACCATAATGATCATTGTAGTTGTAACAAACTGGAGAGGTTGATGGGGAATGAGGAACTATAATGTCACACTAGAACTCACTACTGAATATACACATAGATACTTGCATCATAAACTGTAAGGCAAGTCACAAAGTGTTAAAGAAGAGAGAGAGAAATACAGAGACAGAAACAGAGATAGAGAGAAAGATAAGTTGCCTGCTTGTAGGGGCACACTGGGGTTGGGTGGGAGGGAGCGTTGGGACATTGGTAGTGGGAATAGGGCACTGGTGGAGGGTTGGGTGCTGGAACACTGTATGACAGAGACCCAATTGTGAATATTGTTATTGTGTATCTCATGGTGGTATAATAAAACTTTAAAAAAAGAGGTTCTGATTTTTTTTTGGTTTTGAGTTTCTTTTTGCTTTCTTAAAATTGGCTTCTTGATTGGTTAAGGAAATGAAGGGCAATATTGACATTTTAATAATTGATCATATAATATTGAATAAATTACAGCCTTTGGGTGTGTACAATAAATTATATGCTTAGTACTTAAATAAAATAACTCAAATTAATTTTTAAGAGTTAACTCAATGGAAATTATATATGATAACATTAAAAAGAATTAAAACTGATATTAAGGATGAAAAGTTCCATAAGTAATTAAAGAAATAAAGCTATGTAAATTTCCTCATCGATCTCCTCACATCTAACGATGTGATTTATTAATCATATTATTTATAACAAAGCAACAATGATGAAATCACTATATTCCTCCCATAGGCTGTTTGGATTGCAACTTAAATTTTAGGTGCCAAGCTTAAAATAGTGCTAATATTTAATGATATTAATATACCGTCACTAAAGAAGTGATTGCTGTTTTTTCTGTAACATAATTCAAGTGCCTAGGAAACCAATTTCTTGTTGTGTCCTGCACACACCCCCTGACAATTGAACTCTCTCCTTGAGACCTAAATATCATTCTTTCTGGTTTAGGTTGTTTCATTCAAAGCTTATGGCAAACTCAGCTAACCCAGCTATCTCAACTTTGGACTTTTCTGTTCATGAGTAACTGCTAGAAAATATCTTCCAAAGCCCATTAAAGCAGTAAAACAACTTAAGAAATGTGACTGCACTGAACTTATCTGAGACATCGCTCAGAATCTGGCTGAGTGGAACGCAAGGGGACAGTTCTCAGAATCACTCTGAGCCACAAACACAGTCTTGGCTTGGGAAAAAAATGAGTGGTACTTGTTTTTTTTTTCAATAAAAGAAGGAGATTTGTAAGGAAAAAGTTTTCAATGAATTGCAGATATTTTTATTATGCAATGTGTATTATATAATATAAACATTTTTAAACATTTTAAAATATTTTTTATTGTACAACTGTGTGAAATACAATTAAAAAGATGCTCATGATTGGGTTTCAGCACCCATCTTCCCCCAGCGCCCCATTCCCACCAACAATATCCCCAAGTTCCCTTCCCCCCCTCGAGCCTGCCTCTATCGCAGGCACTATTTCTCTTATTTCTCTCTTTTTTCTCTCTCTCTTACACATTGTGGCTTGCCCTACAGACATTTAGGATTACCATAACATAGATATTTGATAGTTAATAAAACACATATAGGGGCCTGAGCGATAGTGTAGTAGGTAGGGCTTGAGGGTGCCCATCCAGATTTTATCCCCAGCACTACACAGAGTTCCCAAGCCTGCCAGGAATCACTTCTGAGCATAGAGCTGGAGTAAGCCCCAAGAAATACTGCATGTTCACCTCCCAAAAAAGAAGTAACTAAACCAAAACATACTAGAAATGTTTACTCCTTCTTAGAAGCAAATTATCTATTATACAAGATATAACATGTAAAAAAAAGGACTGGGATCAGGGATGAAACCAGAACCACAGCAGAGCCTGGCAAGCTATTGCCATGGTGTATTCAATATGACAAAAACAGTAACAATAATGAACCTCATTCTCAAATAAAGGAGACATTATTGGCACCTCCTCGAGCAAATCGATGATCAATGGGAAGACAAGTGATACAAGTGATATATGTGATAGCATGCACATGTTGTTTTTGCCCTCCACGTTGATATGCATCAATAGCTGAGCTTGAATTATTTGAGTATTCTACCCTTGCCTATTTTAAATATTTAAGCTATTTATATTTTATTTCCAATAATCAGTCTTTTCAACCTTGAACCTCACTTAAGATTAACATTCTATATAAAATAAATATATTTTGTTTATATCTATAGTCATAAATATAAATATTTTATATTTTAAAATTGGCATTTCTAATACTCAATGTGCCTATGTGCTATGATTTTGTTATTTAAACAGTCTAATTTTTCGGGATTCATAAACATGAAGTCCATAAAAACTATTATTTGCTTTCAATCCTAAGCAATTTGAATCTAGATAAATGAATTTCTAAAGAAGCAAACATTAATTTTCACAAGAGTTTTAATTATTTCATATTCAGGTATCTTATAAAAGTGATTGAATATTATTAAAATATATGAGATGATAGATGGATGGATGGATGGATGGATGGAAGGATGGAAGGATGGATGGATGATGGATGGATGGATGGGTGGGTGAGTGGGTGGGTGGATGGATGATAGATAGAGAGATAGATTGAGATATAGATCAAGAGATAGATAGAGATAGAGAGATAGAGATAGATAGAGATAGATAGATAGATAGATAGATAGATAGATAGATAGATAGATAGATAGATAGATAGATAGATAGATAGATAGATAGATAGATAGATAGATAGATAGATAGATGGATGGATGGATGGATGGATGGATGGATGGATGGATGGATGGATGGATGGATGGATGGATGGATGGATAGATAGATAGATGGATGGATAGATACATGGATAGAGCTTTCTGTTTGTGGGTGGGAACACTTGTATTGATGGTCAGTGCTCATTCTTGGTTCTCTGCTCAGGGACTGTGCTGACAGAGTTTAAGCAGGTGGTGGAAACCAACCTGCATGAACTATTTGCAAAGTAAGTGCCTGAGAAGTTGTACTAACTCCTCAGCTCCTACATTATATTTTTGGTTAAACAAAGCATATTTCTTGGAAATTATGTTAGATTTTGAAGCAAATATAGAGTTGAGATTTGATAATCTTTATTAAAAAACTGCCAGTATTTTTAAAAGATTTTCTACTATCTTCTCAGAAGCTCTAATGACAGTGTGCCATATAGTTTTAACTGTTTGTTTCACAATAATTCAGAAATATGAAAGCAAAACAGAAATGTTTGCAAATAGTAAAGGTAAAATTGAAACAAATGGACTACAGAATAGTTAGAATTGGGGTTGCCATATTCTGATTTTTATATATTTGTTATCATGAGGTGCCTGGGAGGTGAGGTGGGTTCTAGCCCTGCCGGTTACCCAGCAGAGACTTGCAAGAAGTCATAGGAACCCCCACACCATGAGGGCCGCAGTTTTCCAGATCAGGACTCTCCACTCCTCAGAGCTCCACCCAGCAGAAGAGCTGATAACAAGCCCGGCTCTTCAGAGACCCACCCTGCAGCAGTCTCTTACAAGCCCAGCCCAGGTATGCTGATCCAGAAACTCACATACATGGGGCAGAGCTGCTACCAGCTCTCCCTGTGCCCAGCTGATTAGGGTGCACCCAGGAGGGGAGATGGGTTCTAGCCCTGCCCACCACCCCAGCAGAGCCTCTCAAGAAGCCAGAGGAACCCCCACATCATGAGGGCCGCCATTTTCCACACTCGTCAGAGCTCCACCCACAGAAGAGCTGATCTCAAGCATGGTTTGCAAAGCAGCTTCATGGTTCATCAATAAATGCTCAAGATTAGAGGTGACAAGAGTATCGACCTGCATGGCAGAGCCAGGCAAGCTTATTTGCTATACCAAATACCAGTAACAATTTTAGACCTCATTCCCAGGTCCTGATGGAATGGTTTGAAGCTCTTTATGTTCCTGGAGTGAGCAGATGTCCTTGGGCTACACTAGTATGTGACAGGACATATGGAGATGTTACTGGTGTACACTTGAGCAAATGGATGATCAATGGTAAGACATGATACAGGTGATCTTTTCTTTTTTGCTTTTTTTGGTGGGGGGAGGGTCACACCCAGCGATGCTCAGGGGTTTCTCCTGGCTCTGCACTCAGGAATTACTCCTGGCGGTGCTTGGGGACCATATGGGATGATGGGGATCGAACCTGGGCCGGCATGGGCCAGCCGCATGCAAGGCAAACGCCTTACCTGCTGGGCTATCACTCCAACCCGGATCTATTTTTTTTTTTGTCCAGACAGTTATGATCAGGGCTCACTCCTGGCTAACACTCATGGATTACTTCTGGTGGGGCTAAGGGGACCAAATGGGGTGTTGGGGGTTGAACCCTGGGCAGCAGTGTACGAGGCAAGTACTTGCTGTACTAACACTCAGGTCCCCAGATTTTAAATAATGTACAATTGAGGAAAATATAGTCATTTGATTCTATCACATCTGTTGATGCCCTGGTAAATGTTTTATTGATAAAATATAATAATTTAAAACAAATGTAAATTAATATAGTATAAAGGTGCCTTTCCTGTACTTTGAATTCAACTGTGGTATCAAATATAACATGCAAATATAACATGCAATCCTACCAATTCTAATACCAATACTACTAATACTACTGAGAGTATACTACCCGCACAGCTGAGCCTGGCAAGCTACCCGTGTCATATTTGATATGCCAAATACCAGTAACAATTATAGACCTCATTCCCATGACCTGAAGGAATGGTTTGAGGCTCCTCATGTTTCTGGAGCAAGCAGATACCCTTGGGCTACACTAGCATGTGACAGGACATATGGAGATATTACTGGTGCCCGCTCGAGCAAATCAATGAACAATGGGAAGACAAGTGATACAAGTGAATCCTATCAAAGAAAAATGAAAATGTAAACAATATAGGTAAGAGCAGTGAGGATTTATACAATTTTTAAAATTCACAATTCCGTCTAAGGCACACCTAATATTTAAGAAAGTATCACTGTGTTTTAAATTGTCATATTTTCCACACCTTCTGATTACTGTGAGAAATTCTCTACGATAGAAGGATAAGAGGCATTTATCATACAATAGAAACAGTTCACATATTTGATTAATTTAGTTGTAAAATTATAAGTTTTGACATGCTGTTAATTGCCAAATTTATCTTTCTTGTTCTAAGCAAGAACTTAGTAGGCAGTCTGGAAGGTCCAGTAGTGACAGTTTGAGTTAGAGACATAGTCAGGAAGAAACATGTTGGGAAGAAACATTTACATAGGTAATACTACACAAGAGTGACTTAAAATATGCACTTAAACATATTAATTTTTTAAAGCTAAAAACAATGAAACTATGTATAGCTAAATGATCAAAATACCAAATAAATTATTTTTGTCATTTGTACAGTGTGTTTATTTCAGCTAGCTTGCAATGATGGCTACCACGTAATTTTTATGTAATGCTGAATTTTTTAGCTTCCAACTGACAAAATATCAGGAGATAATGCAACACTCCTATTGATGCGAATTTTTATGGTACCTGGACTGAATAGATAATACAGGGAGTAAGAAACTTCCCTCGCATGTGAGCAGCCCAAGTTTAATCCCCAACACCATATGTGGTTCTCTGAGCAGTGCAAGGAGTGATCCCTGATTAAGAACCAAGAATGAACCCTAATCACTGCCAGGTATAGCCCAAAGATCTTCCTGCTCTCTCCCACTCCCGCCAATTCACAAATCCCATAACCTACATTTTTAGTATTTTTTGCTTTTACGTGGATTTGAAACCCTACCTAATCACTGTATCTCTGTCTTCCCGTTCATCATCGATTTGCTCAAGTGGGCACCAGTAACATCTCCATATGACCTGTCAAATGCAAATAGAGCCCAAGGACACCTGCTTGCTCCAGGAACATAAAGAGCCTCAAACCATTCCATCAGGTCATGGGAATGAGGTCTATAATTGTTACTGGTATCTGGCATATCAAATACGACACAGGTAGCTTGCCAGGCTCTGCCGTGTGGGTAGCCCTACCTAATAAAGAGCACCAAAACTTCAGAGCATAACAAAGACAGATAATGTTGGCTGTCATGCAATCATATAAATAGTCCATATTTTCAGGTCAAGAGGAAATATCCACCCAAATTTTAAAAAAGTTAAATAATTAGGAAGGAATTCCATCATTTGACTAATCACTAATAGTAGTAGCAATCATAACTTACATACAAGAAGTTAAACGCAAAAGTAAGTTTAGATGAGTTTATACCATTACATCTGAGAAACAAGTCATACTTTCATTATTCTTCCTTTCAGGACATTAAGTAAAGTCTAGTTAATATAACCAGTCACAATCCATAGTACATTTGTCAGGATTCTGAAAATACCATGAAAATATTAAGGTGAAAATATATTGAATAGAATTCTTGAAAGAAAACTAGGAGCAATCCAATTTCCTTTTATAATTTATCATTGGCCCTTTAATGAAAAAAATGTTTTCTAATTAATATTTCATTTACCTTGGGGACAAGTACATAATGCAGTCATCAATTTGCTTGGATTCTGAACACCATTCATTTATGTACATATTTTCTCTATTCAAATTTACTATTCATATCACTTGTCAATTTGCATATATTAAATCATCATGCATAATTTACCATATTTTGAATATTTTATTAATGAAAGTCCCTAAGTTTTTATATGCTCTTAAATTTTAAACACCCAAACACTTAAAACTCAAAACTGAACAATTGAGCTTTAAAACAGTTTTAAAACACAAAAGGCTTCATTGCAGAGGCTAACTGTGTGTTATTACTATGGATATTGTGATGGTAGAGTACACTACTTAATAACTAAAATTTCTAAGGAATGATAGGTGGTATTTGCTTTTATATTGTTTTCTTGTTTTACTTTTACTTTAATTCAGTATGTCTAGCTATTACTCCACCTAGACATATTTAGTGCTTCTACTAGACACTAGTTAGCTCTGGATGCCAAGTTTAGTATAGTCTTACAATTTACTTCATTAATACCTGAGTCTACAGAGATGGAATTGTTAACTGCTTTTAATAGTGTAATATTTCATAGAGTCTAGTTCAAACATTCCATCCTTACATGATGTTACATATATTTTACTTCATTCTATCTTGTCTTTGCGTTTGCAGTGACACCTGGTGAAGCTCAGGGGTTCCTCCTGACTCAGCACTCAGGAATTATTCCTGGCAGTGCTCGGAGGGCAGTGTGCAATGCCAGGGATGGAACTTGGTTGTCTGCATGCAAGGACAGCTCCCTACCCAGTGTACTACCACTCCAGCCACTTTATATGTATTTTATACATAATTCCCAATTAATTAAAATAGATTTCTGAGGAAATATGTAAAAGCTTTGTATAAAAATTTATTAAACACAGTCAACATTCTTTGTAACAGGAGAATGAATTATACCTGGGAAGCATTTCACCTGTCACATTAGGGTAGATTTATTTAGATATTAAACCCAAAGGTCGCCAGCCATCTCAGTTAAAGAGAAAGTTAGGACAACAAGACGGAAGTCTTTCTGCAGGACTGTTGTGGCCGCTGAGCGGGGTCTGAAGGAAGGTCTTTGAAACATGATAAAGAAGTAAGTAACAGGACAGGGAACTTTCTGCTAAACTGGGTAGGCTGGACCTTTGCTGGAAGCATGCCAGAGTGACCAGAACCCAAATTGGAGATGAGAGAACTGAGTAGATATGAAGCATGGGAAATCTTTCGGCAGACTTGGGATTCTTGCTCCAAGTGGATGGGGCGAAGATGGGATCCCAAGAAGGGTACCGTGTTAGGAGGAATACGCAGTAGAGACTGGCTCAAATTTGGTCGAGGAGATAATATTTGTCATTCCATAGATCACCTTCCCAATCCTGTTTAAGTCCTGCCCTGTGTCCATCTGCCTCTTGTGGGCTCGGGCATTGCCACATGTGTAATGGGGAAAGAATGGAACCACGAGAAATGACTAGAGAAAGTGAAGAGGAATCTCCGTTGTGCCCTTCTGAGAAGCCAAACCAACTCCTGCTACAAAGGTGGAGAAAATAATTCTTAGTTACCTCTGAATTTTGTTTTCTATAAATAAATTTTATGAAACTTATTTTTTCACTAGGAAAAAATAAAGCAAAAACGTATAGTAGAAGCTATTTATTTTAGTTCTGATGAGAAATTGTGTATGTTACTTGTGTTTTCTCAATCTATCCAATATTGAACTTCATCTGTGTCGATAATACGATGAAGTCTGGAATATATACATCAGTGTGAAGTGACAGATTTAAATATTGGTAATTAAATCAAACATGGCCCCATATATCTTCATAAAAGGAATTTACTTTCTCAATCTCAAAATATTCTTAATTCTGATCATTAATTCAGAGTATTTTAAGTAATTATTTAACTAAAATAAAGAACATTTTTATTATGAGTGTTTATTATGTTTCTAAAAGCTTGAGGAAACTGCTCTTTTGATTGAATTTGATTTTCTGACAACAAAATTTCACCATACTGTGTCCATTACATGAATAATTATTGAACAATAGAAAAATTATGTAATTTGGGAAGTATTTTCATTTCAAGTAGACCTTTCCTATGTAATATGAACTATTATTAAAATATATTACATAGGGCAAATGTTAGCAAGTAATAAAATTTTATATTTGGCTGGAACACACCTGGCTGTGTTAAGGAATCATTCCTGGCTGTTTCAGGGGACTAGCTGCCTTGTTAAGAACTGAATCAAGATTAGCAGTGTGCAAGGAAAACACTTACCCACTGTACTATTTTTCCCGTGCAGTGATTAATTTTTGATTCAACCCAGCACTCTATGCTATGTGGAACAAAATATCTCATTTCTTCTGCTGTGCTTCCAGGGTTAACACTTTGTAGTTGTTTTAGAGCCACATCCAGCAGTGCTCAGGAGCTACTTGGAGCCCATTGCCCAAGGGGTTGCCCTCGGGCAGTGAGGAAGAGCCCTTCACCACGCCCTGCACACACTTTCAACCAAGAATTAATAATCAATTACAACACTGCATTTCTTTCATTTTAAAGTATATATTTCATCACTAAAGGGAAGGCATTTCTACTATCTTATCAGGAACTTTTCTGTTTTACACCAGCACAAAGAATATCTTTTGGGGCATAGAATAATGATTAATAACTATCTGTTAAATAGTCTAGCTTACATTCATCCTCATTTTCCAGCTACTGATTGATTTTCTTCTAAAATCATGATGAAGTAGAAGAGCTGATACTTCTAGTTTTTTACTTATTTATTCAAAGCAAACATTTGCTGAGACTTTAATCTGCATGATGCAAACTGCTAAGCTCTAAAATCCGTTTATTCTATGTTACCTGAGGCGAATGCTCATCTTATCGAGTATGTCTGTCCAGTCTCAGTCTTACAGGCAATCTTATTAGCAAGAGGGAAAGTGACACAGAGGTTTGAAAGAGCTGAGACACGGCAGCAGAACTGCTGAAGGAAGATGAGTGACCAGAGCTTGCCATCTGGCAGAGATGCTTGAAGGCACAGGGAGCAAAACCAAAGCAAACATAAGTCCCAAACGTCTGTCTTCTTTCCCACCATCTTCTGCTTTAATGTTCTATCGGCAGGACTTCCCCTTGGAAATTAAGTTTTCTGTCATACTGAATAAAAAATAAAAAGCAAACCAAAGCAACAACAGCAGAGCCTTGCAGGGAAGCTGGCATCTGAATTCCACGGGCACTGACAGTGGGCAACGTCTGCCATGGAACTAAAAGACTGGCGAGGAGTTGACAATGTTTTAGGATCTGAGGAGAAATTGGAAATGAAAGGAAACTTCCAAATGATTTTGTGTTCTCTAAGTAAACGTGATATCTCGGTGTCTTAAAAATCTGGTGTGTGTGTGTGTGTTTGTGTGTGTGTGTGTGTCTTATGTGTGTATGTTGTGTACTTAGTCTGCATTAAGTCTAGCAACTAGTTGAAATTCCTTAAGGGAAAATAAATGAACACATTTTTCCAGCCAGGACTGGTAATAGGCAGGAAGACACATTCTCAAGCACTAAAGTGATCCTGACTCCTATTAAGGCACCACATGGCAGCCCCGTATGGCTGCCCGGCAAACAAAGGCTGTCCACTGCTGTCTCCTGATGGTTATTATGCCTTCCAGGCAATTACATCCCCAAACCTTGGGCACCTGGGAGAGAAGAGGCTGGTGATAGTTATGATTGCTCTCATAATTCATGGGAGACATTGACATTTCAGCAGGGATAACCAGCTACTCACTCCCATTTATTCCCTGTAACATTTGCTTAATGCAGACTCGTGCTCCTGCTGAATGCTTCTACTCCATTCGTGACCGCTTTATTTTCCCTACAGGTTAACTGTGGAAACAGTGCTTTATTCAACAGTATCAAAATAATGTTCCTTGTTCCATTATTTCTACTGCAGTATTTATTGCAAATGTATAGATTACTTAAAGTACCATTTTGTCTAATGATTTACAAAACTGATTTTGAGGACTTTTCTTTTTGCCTATGTGGTCTTGTGGTCTACATTTAATCTATACATAATCCACACTAGTAAGTAATTTATAAAAATATCCATAAAATACGAAATTAACTTAAAGGTCACTAAGCTCTCTTAAGAATAAATGACCTTTGATGCTGGAAATCACGAAAGTTTTTCTTTCAGGTTTTGCATAATATATTATGCATCACTACTCTCAAGATATTTCTTGTGAAAATTAAAACAAAATTCACATTGAATGAAGCATTATAAAATATGTAAAGTGTTTAAGACTTTTATAATTAGAAGCTCTTTAATGCACTTCATAGAAATAGCATGGAGATAAAATCATGTGTCTGAAAAGACAGTAGACACTTTATATACTTAAAAAGGTGTCTTGAGAAAGTACAAAATAAAGTCAGAATAAAATAGTTTTAATAATCAACTGTCATTCGAGTAGGGATGAGTACTACTCAACATACGATGAGTAGTTTTAATTAATGGGCATGTGTTGTGTTTAGAGAATCATGACAGAGTATTCAAGTGTAAGTTCATATTAAGAACTGGTCTGATTTTGTTCTAATCTGAAAATTGAAGAAGGGATTCTTTGCAGAAATCTTGCCATGATAGCTTGCATTAAATGTTTTCTGATACCCCAACATAACTTTAAAATAAAAGGGGTGGTAGGCATGTTTCCATTTTTCCTACCGTACTTCCACGTACTTATGTTTATTTCTTCAAAGACCTAAACTTTCTGTGGTGTACTCGCAGGCATTTCCAGGGGGAACTGCCCCTTGAAGTCCTTCAATAAACTCTGAATGACTTCCCAATTTCAAGATCTATGGCCTGTGCGTTTTAAATGTTCAATACACATACTTGAACTCCATTCATTCACAAACAAGAATGTACTCACCCAAATACCCATAATGGTCTCCTGCTCTGAGTCACTCTCACTCCACCGCCTCTTCCAGGGTGGTGAGTAGTGAGCGGATCACTGCTGTGGTGTGTCTTCTTAGAGCAGACAGCAGATAACCTGCCAGCCAGGCACTAAGGTTCACCGCTGGGACAACATTCAACCAGAGAAGCAGCAATACCTGCACTGTGTGTGGAGAGCACTGCTGAGAGCTACGACGGTCTAGACTACAGAAGGCAGAGACCGCTTCTAGGAAAAAACAACGTTTCACAAATACCTGAAGAATTTCAGTGAATGACAAAGCCGTACCTGCAGATAACAACCAAATTTTATCCAAGGAATGAAATAGGCTTTCGATATTCCAAGAGAAAAGCAAAAGGTGCATAGAACACCAAACAGCAAGAAAGCTATCCAGAGACAGAGGGAGAGAGGAAGTTTAAAACTTTTAGCATTCGGTGAAGTATTTGTAAACACTCTGTGTAAGTCTGGAAGATGGAGGACTGGGGCTTACATGCTAAAAATTAACCTTGGCAAAGCTGTATTTAGCATAGATGATAAGTATTGAAGCAGTAACGGGTCATTGCAATGATCCAGCAAAGAATAATTTTGTCCGAGCCAAGAGGAAAATTTACTGATTGTCAAAGTGAAACCTGTTGGTCTTCTCGACAGATATTGAAGGTTTAGTTAAGCCAATGTATGGATTACTACAAAATGAGAGGATGAACACTTAATGCTACCTCAGTGTTTTGTGATAGGACGTCCAGAAAGGTGAGGTTTCCTTTTATGGGTAAAACAATTCTGGCTAACTTTAACATAGTTTTAGGCTATGGACTTATGTGGAGAACACAGACGAAGTTTTAGGTGTAGAGTATTTTAGATGTGCTTTGACAGTGATTTGGAGTGATATACTGATTATAATATCTGCCTTTTGTTCAGGTGTCTGTCCAGGATGGATTTTAAAAATGTTATTATCTTAATCACAATTATCATTATAATAAATGCAATTAACTTAATCACATCAAAAATTAGATAACGGTAGAAAAATCATTTTAAAATCATGTAATGGAAGACTATAAACTGGGAAATGAATGTGCACAAGGAAGAGACACACACAAGAAAGCATCTAACCCTAATCTAGCATAATGTGTGTTTGGAGGCGAGGGAACTGCAAGAGAGAAAAATCAATTCATAAGCAGAGTGGAGCCACACACAGTGATGGGCAGTGATGAGTTCATAAGAGACCTGTAATAGGACATGTGGTCAATTCTTATTCTGATGATTTTGGAGAGAAAGAAATTTAGATTGTAGGAGAAAAGAATATAAATTAGTTGAGATGACTTTCTGTACAATATCATGAAGGAAAGATATTTATATATCCAGGAGGGTTATGCAATAATAGGATGGAAGAATAGATTTTCGTGGTTGTTTCCATGTTTTCTATCCAAGAGGAAATTGTAAGTTACCTGGTTTTACATCACTTGATCACTTGACTTCCTGTAGGTCATCGATTACTGGAGCGGGCACCAGTAACATCTCAATAGGTCCTGTCACATGTGAGATAGCCCAAGGGCATCTGCCCACTTCAGGAACATAAAGAGCCTCAAACCATTCTATCAGGTCATGGGAATGAGGTCTATAATTGTCACTGGTATTCTGCATGTCAAAGACAACACGGGTAGCTTGTCAGGCTCTGCCAGGCTCTCACATACTAGGAATTAGCTACGATAATTCCTGATATTTGTTATTTCTGGAAATGGCACCTAAATTACAGAGCAAAATATATAAAAAGCAGAAATTCCGGGGCATCTATGAATTAGTGCTTCTGAGCTCTCCCATGCCACTACACTGATGTGAGTAAAATCATCTAAGTCCCTTACCTGAGTATCATGTAGCAAGGGAGGTCTAAAATTATTCTTGTGGGGCCAGAATGATAGCACAGGGGTGTGAAGGCCTTTGTATAAAAGGAAAAGGGAGATTGCGGCTCTTCCCTCAGGGGTGGTCCCAAGATCCAGGCCCTGTGGATTCCATAGCCCAAAGAGTATTTGGAGGTGACCATAGAAGCAGATGGCGGGGCTTAGCTGGGTTCCTGGGCAGTACTCACAGTCTGCTAGGGCCCCTGGTCTGTATGGGGGCTGACACATTCCCCCTGGCCAGTCGATGGAGGAAACAGCAAGGAGAGAAGGTAATTTTAATAAGTCTTCTGTTCCTTGTTACCTTTGGTTTCATTAACATTAGCACAGTCAGTCTACACAGCAGTGTGTGAGTTCCTGGAAACTGACTTTAAATGCAAGGGTACCCTCAAAGTGTCTGTGTTTCAGTTCATGTTAATTCTGACATGCAATTGTTATCAACTTTTAGCTTAGAATTTGTATGTCCATCCTTGAAATTTAGTTACCAAAATAATTCCATATCTGATCTTTTCAAAGGACTTATGCACTTTCAACTCCATTATAGGAGTTGATAGGCTATAGTTGAGAGCCTATAGTTTATAGGCTACACAGAAATTTTGTGTTTACTTCCTATGTTCCCCCACTCCATGAGGGCCTCCATTTTCCACATCCAGACTTCTCTCTCGTCAGAACTCCACCCAGCAGACCAGCCTATCAGCGCCCGGCTCATCAATAAATGCTGGACTTAGACATGCCTACAAGAGTATGCTACCTGCACGGCAGAGTCTGGCAAACTACCCGTGTTGTATTTTATATATATATGCCAAATACTAGTAACAATTATAGACATCATTCTGGAATGGATTGAGGCTCTTTATGTTCCTGGAGCAAGCAGATGCCTTGGGCTCTACTAGCATGAGACAGGACATATGGAGATGTTACTGGGGCCCGCTCGAGCAAATCGATGATGAATGGGAAGACAGTGACAGTGATACTTCCTATGTTACTTTGTTTCTTATTCTCATTAGAAATCGTTTTTTTTCTGTTACAAAGTTAAAATACTCCTTCCTTCCTCATTCTCTTTCATTTTTGAAATATTTCAGACAAGTCACATTTATACATCAAAATTGCATATGTCAAGACATTCTATGGTTTTTCTTGGTGACTGCAGGTTGTTTCTCAGCTCAAATTTGCTGTTCATTTTCAGTGTGAGTTATAAATCAAGATCAATAATATTTTTCTTTTAGCACTCTAAAGATATTACTGATTATTTCTCTGGCTTCTCTACTGCTCCTAATCCACTGTGTCCAGGAACGTTGTCTGGGTCCCTGACAGTGCCGGGAAGCAAGTCCCCTTCTACCTCCGGCTGGCGGGGAATGGATGAAGACTCAGGAATCCGATGCAGTTTTAAAAGGCTTTACTTTTCACAGGTTCAGGCATACAAATCCACAATAGGAAAAACCCTGTGCTTAGGATTCCTGGCTAGAACCCCAGCCACGTGTAGGGCAAAATGGCGGCCACCACGTGTAAAGGCCCTATAAAGAGGAGACAAAGACAAGACTCCCAAGAAGGGTGCAAGCTCACAAAGAGAGAGCCCAAAAAGAGAGTGCGAGAGAGGAAGCAGGCTAGTACTATACCCCTGCAACTCAGACCTCGTTCCCACTATTATGGAGAGCAGGGAGGGTCAAATGCCCTCAGGCAATTTTTCCCAGCACCTCACCTAGGCCCTTTTATATGCTAATGTCTTGAGCCAAGATTTGCCTGGAAAAGCCTTTATAGGATAGAGAAGGGGGTTTCCGAGATGGCATGTCTCTGAACCAAAGTCTAGTACTAGTACTAGTTAAATATTTCTCCAAGCCTTCACAAGTCTCGTCTACTTTATGGTGGTTTAGTATTTTAGTTGCCTTTGAGTTATCAGGGAGCCATGCTTGCTTGCTTGGAGGCAAACATCATTTCTCTCTGGTCTAATTATTTAGGGATTCAATATGGCCAGGCAAATATGCTGGTAAGATCTAGCTAGTCCCACAATGATTGTGGTAGCATGAGAGAATATTTATACCAGCTAGTACAGAATACATGGTCAGATAAACTGCCACATTTAGACTACCTCCTTAGCTACGAAGTGATTTGCAGGCAGCAATTCAGTGTTACACACCATACCCACCATGAAACTACTGATAATCTCTTGGAATTTTCTCCACTACATCAGTCCTTCTTTCCCCCAACGTGGATACCAGTTTAAGTGTTTGTTTTGGTTTATTTCACCTTGTTCCTTGCCTTTTCACTTATTTCTTTATATTCCACACATGAGTGAGATAATCCAGTATTTGAATTTCTATTAATAAGAAAACCTTTAGACAGTTAACAGCTCTAGTCATAATGTAATGTAAGAGTAACGTCTCTAGTCATAATGTAATGTAATGTAATGTAATGTAATGTAATGTAATGTAATGTGATTTGGAGATGTCACTGGACTGAGCCGTTACTGACTGGATTCCATGGGACGTAGAAAGATCAAGTGGCCGCCCACCTACAAGATGGTCAGACTTCTTCGTCAAGACCCTGAATGAATGGTTTGAGGCTCTTCATATTCCTAGAACAAGCAGATGCCATTGGACTACACTGGCACTTGATAGGGTCAAATGGAAGAGTTATTGGTGCCTGCTCAAGCAAATCAACGAATAACAGGATGTCAAATAATCAAGTGGAGACAACCTTTAACCTGCACACATTATAGCTAACAAAACAAACAGAAAAACTCACCATTTTTTATTGGCCTAGAAACCTTCCACTGTGTGTGTTGCATCTTAATCAACTTATTCTACCCTCTGTTACTTGGCATGTGGGTAGTTTCCAGTCTGGCTTTACTTGTCTACATAGGATTATACGTTTCTTTGAGGTAGAGCATATTTTTCTATTTACTTTTTTTCTTTTTGTGGGTCACATTTGGAGACACTCTTTGTGAGGTTCTAGGTTAACACCATCCAGCATGCTCAGCGTCACCAAGACAGAACTCTCTCTTCAGTGGGATATGTTTACCTTATCTAATAATGTTTTCATATACTCCTATAGAAAGAAATATGAGAATCTCAAATTTTCAACTTTTCTGGGTTTCTAATGTGCACGCTGGTGCTTCTTGGTGAATTTGCTTTGGGGGAACTCCAGGTAAATTTCCCTTTCTTTTTATCATTGTTCTTTCATCATAATTCCCACTGCTGCCTTCTTCTTGTTTTAAATTTTCTGTATGACTTGTTTCTAGTCTTTAAGAAAAAAAAAATACCAAGGTAAAGATAATTTTAAAACTGATATGTTTTTTCCTTTGAAGTTACAAGCACTTATATCACCAGAACATAATTCTTGAAAATGTTTACAGAGGGAAACTCCAAATATGAGCAACACTGAGATGCATGTGAGGTAACACAAGGTTCAAAGGTATATTGACATGACTTGCATTATCAAATTGTGAGAAAAATAATTTTCTTGTTTTTGAAAATATCTATTAAGCATGTGTACCCTATCATATGGATATTCTGAGATTTACATAAGTCTATATATTTTTTTAAAAATTAAAAAATATAAAAATACTTAAAAATAATTGTTTACAGTAATATTGGATTTTGAAAAGTATCATTTATAATTATTTTGACTGCTTGTCAGTGTCCCACCCTACAGTTGTCTATTTCAAACTCAGGTATGCCTGATCTAGAGACTCAGAAACACAGGGTAGAGCTGATACTGGCTCTCCCTGTGCCTAGCTGATCATGAGGCACCCTGGAAGGAGGAGGATTCTAGCTCTGGCCCACCATTCCAGTAAAGCCTTGAAAGAAGCCAGAGGAACCCACAGATGATAAAGGCCACCATTTTCAAATACGGACTCCACAGCTACTCAGAGCTCCACGCAGCAGAAAAACTGATCTTTCTCCATTTTGAGCAGGTGCTCTGTAGCTGTGCAGTTCAACAATACATGCACGAGATGAGAGGCTACTATAAGAGTATCCCACCCACACGGCTGAGCCTGGTAAGCTACTCATATTGTATTTGATATGCCAAAAGCCAGCATCAATTATAGACCTCATTCTCATGACCCGAAGGAATGGTTTGAGGCTCTTCATGTTCTTGTAGCAGGCAGTTACTCTTGGGCTACAATAGCATGTGACAGGACATATGGAGATGTTACTGGTGCCCGCTCGAGCATATCAATGAACAATGGGAAGACAAGTGATACAAGTGATATCAGATAGTCATTAACAAAAAAGGTAATTTTTATATGATATTTTTCAAAACATAAATTTTAAATATTTTTACTGAGTTGTATTCTTTAATCAAACATATACTGAAATTATTAATTCTAGTCCAAACTAAATTGGTTAACGAAATGGCATGAATCTATTTGCATGAATGTGTAAATGTAACTCAAAAAGGAGCAAAAATGTTAATGAAGATATTTAATTAAGCCAAAGAGTCCATTTATTGGATGATTTAGGTAATTAATTAGATTACTCATTATTCTGTAGAAAAGAGAATCTTTTCATGTTTTGAGAGTGAGCAGAGAAAAGGTTCATGTTTTTAATATCCTTCTAGTAAGAAATCCAAAGACTCTTTCATTCCTGTTCATCAAGTTAATATGACAAGAGCAATAAGATTAGAATGAATGACAGAGACAAAGAGGTTTAACAAATGCAGAAAGTTATTTTCTCTTCCTTAAAAATGGAATTACATTTTCATGCATATTGCTGATTTATTCTGGAGCTCACCATCTAATTATGAAGAAGCCCGTGTCCATATTCTGTAGAGCTCTAAATTGAAGTCACAGAGATGTGAGATTTCTAGTGCCATGCAGCACATATTTATATCTTTATGGGATATTTAGAGGGGATGCCCACAAGTTCTTTTCCGGAGGGAGTCAGAGAGCAAATATGTAGACTTTGCCCAAGCAACAAGTTCTGTTGCTATTTCTTTCTGCAGATAGTACGGAAATGGATGATCATAGCAAGGACGCAGTAAACTTAACACATGACACACTGAAGTTTCATTATTTCATAATTCTTTAAGATTTACGCATAGAATACACTTTTGTTTAATGACTTAAAACCTGGTTTCCTCCTCCCATTCCTCCACCTCCCTGATGGTGGGCATGGCTGCAGCTCCCAGCCACCAGAGCCAGAAGCGCCTGAACTGAGACACTCCAGACCCACAGCTGTGCTGCTGTGTGGTGGCAAAGTGGCTACACAACAGTCTTAGACAATAATGGAAGTTAGGATTAAGTCATTCCCAGGATCGTTCACATGTATACACTGGCTAGTTGATTCTGTACAAGGCAGAGCTGCTACTGGCTCTCCCTGTGCTCATCTGATCATGAGGTGCCCAGGAGGGAAGGCAAGTTCTAGCCCTGGCCTGCCATCCCAACAGAGCCTCGTAAGAAATGAGAGGAACCCCCACACCATGAGGACTACATTTTCAACATCTGGACTCCACAGCTTGTCAGAGTCCCACTCAAGAGAAAAGCCAATCTCTCCCAGTTTTGGTTCATCAGTAAATGCACAATATCGGAGCCTTCTGCTGAGAATATACCACTCTCATAGCAAAGCCTGGCAAGCCACCCATGTTGTATTGGTGCAATTCATCCACAGCACTTTTCATATATTCTAATGGGAGTAACAAAGTGCTACCTGAATAAAAATGGGGAATGGAAGCATCCCCTCCTTTTTAGCAAGCCTTGCCTCCATGCATGATTGGGAAACAACATAACGAGACACCGACCATGGTCAGTGAGCTTCCTAATGGCTTGGTACCTTTAATAGTGCAGGAAGAAACTTTAGGGTACATCAGCAAAAAAAATGGAACTGAGTTCACTTGCATTGTTTCAGTGTTACTTTGCCTTACTTTCTATATTATTATGTTTTAATTTTCTATACAAAATGAAAAACTAAGTGTTACCATAGTCTTAGATAATGAACTCTGTGAACAAGAAACATGGGTTTTCTTGGTGTTATTGGCAATTGTATACAAATAAGACAAAGAAGTGAAAAGATCTAAACAAACTATACATTTTCTTGAAGACTGAGAAGGGTTGATATGTCCATTGTTGAAATGGTCAGCTAAAACAGAAAGTCATGTATGGTATCTGAATAATTACTAGGTTTGTCCTCATAAGAGGAGAAGAAGGGAAGATTCTTGGTGTGTGCTCACTATTCCATTTGTGACTCAGAGAGCTCTGGGCAGAGATCCTGATCCTGTGTCTTGGGGCCAATATACAGGTCACAGGTTAAGATGCTTGCTTGCATATGGCCTAACTCATCCCCTATGTCTCCCAGCACTACAATGAACCCTAGCACCACTATTCTGCCCCCATTTCCTCCTACCCCCAAAAGATTTGGCTGATTAACAGCTATACTATTATATGCTAACATAATGTAATATGTTATTATACACTAACATGTATATGTTATTATATGCTAACAGCTACGATGCCCTTTTATTTTTAACTACCAACGGCCTTTCCATTGAACAGACCTGTGGAGTTAGGCAAGGGGAAAAGCAAATGGCCATAATAGGTGCCCTTTCCTCTGTCCTTCACCCCCTTATGGGATCTGAGCAATTCCCTTGGAGAGGAACCCTGGCAAATGTCAACAATGTGGTGCCCCCCCACGACTGGCATCTGGGTCAGCACTGCCAGATGGGAGCAAAGGCATGTTGGTCATGGGGAAGAGGACGTGCCAGTGACCACAGCTCTCTCAGGACAATGCAGTGTATGTACTGGACACTGGTTCTTGTATGGGAAGAACAGATTTTCCTTGTGAGGTGCCAAGGAATTCTCTATAGCTGCTTAGGGTCAGCTTGCCAAGATCACGCTAAGATGTTTATACTGGATGAAACCGACATGTTACGTGAACGCTTCGATAATACAGGGGTGGCATGAAAAAATGTGGGTGAGTCAGTAGAGAAAACCTGGAAAAATGCTTCCAAACTGTCAGGACCATTAAGTAAATATACACCTCAGGGTATATCTGCATTTTCTTCCCCCTTCTCGTTTCCATGTGTGCATATATTACATTATTTCTCCCTGATATTTATAGTAAGCCTGTTTTGAATAACGATAATTGATGATCTCAGTTCAGAATTTGGAGACAGAATTGGAAATGAAACTCAGAGGGATAGGCTCTCATTGTAAGTGTTTCAGATGAATTATATTGACATGATATACATGCTATTGAATATCGTATATCTAATTTAGGAAAATACCATCCATAGTTATCTGAAAACCTTGCAGTGGACTATTTGGATAACCCCAAGTGATTAATCCAAAGCTCTCAAGATGTTCTATTTTGACTCTGTATTAGTCAGGTTGGAAAAATTAAAGGCAACATTCCAATCTACTCTCTGATTACTCACATTTTCTCTGTGGTCTGCATTCTGAGAGTCTTTTCTTTCTGACATGCCAGAAATAACAATGAAAGAGTCTGTTAGTTTTATATATCTGTCACAAAAGCCCTGGGTTTACACCCCTGATCCAGCCAGTACTAGCCAGTGATGTTCAGACATGGGTCAGAGCTAACCAGCAGTAGTGGAAGATGAGGATCCACCTACATAAAAGAGAAACTAAGAAAACAGGTTTGGGGATCTTTGATTACCAATTTGTTTGATTCACTAGTCTGTGGGTGAGGGCTAGCTGGGCCAGGTTGTTGGAGTTTTAGTGTCTATATTAAAATGAACAAACAACAAACAAAAATCACTTCAAACTTGGAAAAATCTGATAGCCCTATAGGAAATCCAAAGTCTTATTTGCAGCTGGAGTTGTTTCATTCCTTAGGAAAATGTGAATACACAAAAAAAGAAATACAGAAAGAAAAAGGATCAGGCAAGTATTTATTACGTGATACTCCTGTAAGAGAAGGAGAAGGAGCTTTCTGGGTAAAAAGTAAGCAACAATGAAGACAAACAGAAGCTATTTTCTGTTGGATCACTAAATTGAAATGCAAAACACTTCAGCTTCAAAGTTGAGAGACATTATTTGCATGAGAAAATTTGTATCTAGCTTTTATGAAATAGAAAAATGTCTTCAATGCAGTTTTGATTAAGGCATATTTTGATGGGTAATGCTCCTTATATCATATGAAATTGCATATTGTTTTCTAGATAAATATATTTAAATTTAATAACTTTAATTATATCAATTAATTATTAAGTTTAAATTGTAATTTATTATCATGAAATTTGAAACAGGAAAAGAAACAAATTTCACATGACATTAAAGACTGAGTTATGCTGATTATATCCTGATTTTCCAGCTTCCCGATCTTGTTGGCACAGGACACTACCTTAGGACTCTACCAAAGTCGGGAGAAAATCCCAAGAGCCCATCAGATCCAAGGGCCAAACTCAACTAGCTTCAAATTGTGTGAAAGAACATGGTTCTTTGTCTCATATTCTTGTTTGCTCCTGACCCTGAAGTTTGATGACCATTGCCATGAGGAAGGACTGACAGGTTCATTGAGCAGATTCTTGCAACTAGTTGGGTTTTCTTTTTTTTTTTAACATTTTAATATACCACAGTGAGATATACAATTACAATGTTGTTCACGCTTGGAGGTTTCGGTCACACAGTGTTCCAGCACCCTGCCCTCCACCAGTGCCCATCACCCACCACCCATGTCCCCAATTCCCTCCCCCTCCCATGTCCTGCCTAAATGGCAGGTTCTTTATCTCCTCTCTCTCTCCCTCCCTCTCTCTCTCCTCCTTCTCCCACACATTGTGGGTTGCACTACGTACACTTAGAAGCCATCATTTGCATTTTTTGTCTATTTAATGCTCAGTTCTATGTTGGTATCAGACCTTTTGACATTTATTCATACACGTTCCCTTCTCAATCTTACCTAACCTCTGACTCCCACACGCTTGTGGTAATTTCCACTTTTGGTAAGATCACCTGGTATATTTATGTCATGCAAATAAATGCAGTCATTCCATGTCTCTCTCTTTCCTTCTGACTAATTTTACTCAACATGATTCTTTCCATGTCGATCCTTTATAGGCAAATTTCAAAACTTCATTTTCCCTGACAGCTGCATAGTATTCCATTGTGTAGATGTACCACAGTTTCTTTATCCAGTCATCAGTTCTCGGGCACGCTGGTTGTTTCCAGGTTCTGGCTATTGTGAATAGTGCTGCTATGAAAATAAAAGTGCGGGTTGTGTTTCCACTGTGTGTTTTTGGCTTCCCAGGGTATATTCCCAGGAGTGGTATTGCTGGGTCAAAGGGGAGCTCAATTTCTAGTCTTTGGAGGAATGTCCATATTGTTTTCCAGAAAGGTTGTACAAGTCGACATTCCCACCAACAATGTATGAGGGTCTAGTTGGGTTTTCTTAAGTGACTGTCTCATTGCTAAATGATGTTAGATTTCGATTCTCATATCAAAAGGGTAGAAGTGAAAATCTAATGCAATAGCAAATGAATGTTTTCCTTCCTTCCCTCCTCCCTTGCTTCGTTTTCTCCTTCTCTTCTTCCTTCTGTCCCCATCATTCTTTTCTCTCATCCTTATTCTGCTTTATTTAAGTAATTTTCGTGAACAGCAGTATATATATAGCAGTATATATATATATATATATATATATATATATGTATATTAGAAACATAGATCTATAACCTCTTCCAGTGTCTATTGCTATGTCACAGCCTGATTCAATGCCGTGTTCTACTATTCCCGCCTCCCCCCAGTCCCCTCCCCCAACTGCCAAGTTTCTCTCCTGGGATGCAAGAGTGATGTTGAATTTCTACCACCATTTCTTTTATTTGTTCTCCTCCTGTGGAGTAACCTGATTTCTGCTGTAAGATTCCAAGGGCTTGTTTTACTTTGTCTATTCAGTTGCTTTGCAGAGAATGGAGTAAGGAACATAGTTTCCTTGTTAAGAGGCAAAGATTTCAAGAGCAAAATTAGTTAAGAAATTAATATTATTTGAAATGGTCATTTGTAAATCTACTGAGGAGTAATTGAATTGGTAATCATAACATAGGTAAAGAAGTAGTACATGGAAGGGAATCGTCAAAAGTGCTTACAACAAAAACAAGAATGCATTCAATACTAGGAATATTTGTTAATTTTCCTGGCAGTGAGTAGCAAATGTAATATTTGTCAAACTTCCCAAATTGACAGTTTAAAAGTGAATAAATCTTATGTAGGTATATTATCTCTCAAGAAATCTGATTAAAATATAATATAAATGTTTGAATTAATACCCATTAATAACAAATATATGATCTGTAGATTTATTTTCTTTCAATAAAATGTTATTACCTATTTTAATATTTGATTAGTATAAAGAAAATATTATTCCCTCTCAATTTGTTATTCATTTTAAGGCTGAGTAAAGAACTACAAGTGATGATTATGCTTGCTGCAATATATAACATTTGAATTTTCTTCTTCCAAACCAAAAAGCAATCTTTAATTTGGAATAATATGCCTTGAAAATTGTTATTCTATAATACACTACCAGTCATCAAACCATTACTCAGGTAAGACACCTGAAGAAGCACAAAAGCAGAGAGAAGATTAGTAATTATGACTCACACATTTCACTCTAAAACTATGGCAGATGTTCTTTTAAAAATGAAAAATGTACATTTGATTTCAATAGAAATAGGAGTATAGAGGAGTGACTTAAAGGCAAAGTTTAAAAGAAATGTCAAAGTGTATGTGACAGACCAAAAATAAGAAGGTTAAGGTCAACCACCCGGAGAGTAATTACAATGTATACATAGCCTAGGGTCTGGATCTTTGTTTTGGTATAGAATGATGTAACTAGGCAAACTGTTAGAATGATCATCATAGAAGAACACAAAATAGAAAGGGCTGATGATGTTTCATTTAAAAAATTCTAAATAGCATAAATACAAATAAAAACTGTTATTTCTAAACTACTACTTTCAAGAAATAGCAGTCTTAAGCTAAGGGACAGATTATTTAGTAGTAATATAAATAAAACATTATAAAAAGTTGATCATTGGTCTTGGGATAGAAGAAAAGGCATTGAAGGAAAAAATCACAATAACCTAACTGAAAGTAATGTATGTGGTAAATATGCATTTGGTCTGTCAAATCTTTGAGCAAATGAGAACTGGAACTCATCCCCATGGATTAAATATGAAATTAATTGGGGTGAACCCCTGGGAACTTCTGATAAAATGTTTATTACAGGTATATTGGAGACAACATTTGTATGTCCTTTGAGATTTTAAAATGCAGGTATATAAATAAAAATGAGCTTTCAAAGAAGTTTTAAAAAAGGTGTGCTTTGAAATAATTGCTGTTTATTCTTGAAAAATACTTAGAGGTGATCCAGAACTTTGAGACTTCTTCCTGTATCCTTCACCTAGCATATTTAAAGATTCCTTACTTTAAATGTCTTGAAATTGTGTAAATCAAATTATACTGTTGTCTCCCAAGCCAATATAAATCAAACAGATAGTTTTAACCTAAAATTGGCACCAGGTGCACCGCTTCACATATATAAGTTAAAATATTAAAATATTTCACTGTTTCTTCACTTTAAGCATAGGAATAGCATTGAGTGGCTAAATCCACAAATGGCAAAACTTTGGACTATATTAAATGGAAATATGAAAGTAACATTTTAACATTTCCATGTAATATTGGACTACAGAAGCCCTATTAATTTTTCCTCCTAACCTTCAAGTACTTGGTTCTATTACATGTTTTCCTTTTCTCACCTTTAAAAAATATAGAAATGCACAGGAACACTTAATTAATCTGACTTAGAGAGAGGTTAAACAATTTCTGCAGGAAAAGGCCACACTTAGAAATAGACCCAAACAGATGGCAAAATTCTTATTTCATTTTTTGAACTTTCCATACTTTCCACATTGCTTATGCTTGGTTATTAATGTCACAGCAAATTCTGAGCATAGTGTTGCCATCACTCAATATTTTTAGTCTCGATACCATTTTACATATATTCCTTCAGTTTCTCTATCCCTACAGCCCACTGCTGCACAGTAACCATCTGCCTTGCTTGTAATTCATTGTCATGCATCTTATACCTAAATTCTCACACATTCATAGTAGTCACAGCAACATTAGTGGTAGTCATGGTACTAGTGTTGTTTTGGGGGTGACATCCTGTCAGTTCTTGGGTCTTTACCTTGGCTCTGTGCTCACTCCTGGAAGACTTGGGGGACCATATGTAGTGCCAAAGATTCAGTTCAGTTCAGCTGAAACGTCATCCCTGAGCTATCCCTCAATATATTTTCATACCCCTCCATATTCCTCCATATCACTCCATATATCTTTGTATCCCTCCATATCCCTCCATATGCTCCATATGTATTCATATCCCTTCATATCCCTCCATATCCCTCCATATACTCAATATCTATTCACATCCCTCCATATCCCTCTATATCCCTCATATCACTCCATATATCTTAATATCCCTCCATATCCTTCCATATCCCTCCATATCCATTCATATCCTTTCATATCCCTTAAATTCCCTTCTATATCCCTGCATATCCTTTCCATATCCCTTCACATCCCTTCAATATCCCAACAGAAACTTCAACCCTGTGTCTTCATGTCTGTGGTATCTCCATATTCCATTTCATTGTACTGGAATTATATGGTTTCATTATACTGGAATTATGATCTAGTGTGTTCAGCTGAAAAAGGAACTGTAACTGGCTGGACTCCACAACTAGATACTGGGATGAGATATTGAAAACACTGAGAGTCCATTAAAAGTCAAATACACGCTCAAAGCACACAGGGAAAGGTTTAAGGATTCAATAGAATTTGCAAATAAATACGCAATCAAAATAATTCAAGAACATGGGATATTTCTCTGGAAAATCCAACATTATTAATCTAGAAACTTCAGTATGAATTTCAGGGAGGGTTTTGAGGCATGGTCCAGGAAAAAATAGATTATGGAGACTGAAGTCAAGCATCTGTCTGATGTTTGATTCCTGGCACTGCACTTCGTGGTTCCCTGAGCATCTCTGTTGTGGGCTTGAGAGCCCTTGAAATATCTATAGGATCCCTTATTCCCAGAGCGAAAAATGCTCATTGGCTCAGTGTGGTGTTGAAAGTGAAAAACACCTGGAAAGTTGGATTATGCAGAGAAAATGCTTATTTCAGGATGGGAAAATCCTAGAACTATTCCTCTTTGATGACATAGAATGCAGAATCTGTCCTGGAACCTCCTAAAATTCTTTGGAATGGTGATGCCGAGTCACCACTCACCTGTGAACCAGAGATAATAGCATGTAGCAGGACAGCTCTAAGACAATTTAGTTTGTTGAGTTAGATATTTCTGTATGATAGCTAGAAGGGTAGACAGTTACTAGAGTGGAATGAGTAATATTAAAAGATTGAGGGGGCCGGAGGCGATAGCTCAGCGGGTAGGCTTTTGTCTTGCACATGGCTGGCCTGGGTTCAATCCCGGCATCGCATATTGCCCCCGAGCACTGACAGGAGTAATTCCTGAGTGCAGAGCCAGGAGAAACCCCTGATCATTGACGGGTGTGACTCAAAAAAGAAAAAAAAATGAAATAAAAGATTGAAAGCTGAAACTGAGCATAGGTCTATATTAGAAAGTCTTTAGTAGAAGCTGAAAACACAGGGCTGAGAGATGTGACTGAGCATCAGTAATATAAGAAAATTGCAAAGACAATCAACAAATGATCAGATTTTAAAATAAAATATGGGTATATGCAAATTATTGTTTTGATACAGATAAAATACTTGTGGTCAGTTAGAAATATTTAATATTTTGATATAAATAATTTTGTGGTCAGTTATAAATAATTAATATTTAATGCTTTATTGTATGGTATTAATAGCTCTTTGTAACACTGAAAATTAAGTTTTCCATGCTGTTCCATGTTGAAAGATATTACTTGTTTGGTTACACCAATTTGTCTAAGAAAATTACTTAAGTTGAAGAAAAGTAATTTTATGTCTGACTGAAGAGAGTTGCGTTCAATATCAGAAGGCGCACAGCCTGAGAAGTTTGAGTGTGCTCAAATATGTTCAAGATGTCTTACTCACGGTTTTGATCATTTTCTGAGAGCTTGAAGGGTGTTTAGTTGGATTCCACACTTCAGAAGGCAATGGGCTCACAGTTCTCCCTGGCTGCCTTCACTGTTCCTGCTGTGCAATCACCGTGATGAGAACATTGGTGTGCACTACAACCCTTCATTAAGACATTAAATAGGTAATACTTTCCGAATCTTAGAAAACATAATGCCACGGAACCACATCTAACATGTTACTAAAAACATAATGGCTGATTGATTTTACTAAAGAACTTAAAAAGATCTTTACCTTAAATGGGTGACACTTCATTTCAATATTCACCACACTCACATGGAAAATAAGATGAGTGAAATAGCAGAAATAAGTTTAAAATAACATATGTGTTATGAGAATTTTTCAAGTAAATCCATGTTACCTCTTGAAAAAAGCTGCATTATAATGCTTATCTATTCAGTTGGTTGTATTAAATCACATTCCCAGGCCTGGGGACGAAACTCAATGGCTCCCCAGTTGATTTCAAGAATGTTAGGTACAAATTTTGATTGCTTTGAAAAGGCTCGTGATGACTATGTTTTGGTTACACTTTGTTCTTGAAACATTTGAATTTTAAAAATGTCATTGACCTCAAGGCACCATATATAAAAATGACATCTAAATGTATAGTTTCTATCTCAGAGACTATTATAAAATCAAATGCATTCATATGGTAAATAGAAAGTCACAAAATAAATATGATATTAAAATCACTAAGAACAGACTTTTCATATCTCATGTCTCATCACAGCTTTATTGGTGTCTGTACATTTATTTCAGTGTGCTTATGCCAGTCAGAACTCATGAAGGAGCAAGCCTTTTAGCACGTCTCTTGAAGAGGCATTTTCAATGGTTATTATCACTTCACAGAAACATGCATAAAGAAGAAGAAAAGAGAGATAGAGTAGAGGGTAAAAGCACTTACTTCCCTGCAGTCAACCCCGGCTCCATCCACAGCATCACATACTGACCTAAGAGGGAAGGGTGAGTGCACTGATCAGTTTCTCTTGTATTGGGGGCTGGAGCGATAGCACAATGAGTAAGGTGTTTGCCTTGCACAGGGTTCGATTCCCGGCATCCCATATGGTCCCCTAGCACTGCCAGCAGTAATTCCTGAGCAAAGAGTCAGGAAGTAACCCCTGAGCATTGCCGGGTTGACCCAAAAAAAATCAAAATAAAAAATCACCTGTGAAAGTTGCTGACATGACATGCAGCCCTGGTTCCCAGGACAGGAAGGCGTGGCTCTGTGGTCCTGCTCCCCAGGGGGCCCCAACCTCTTCCAGCACATCTTCCAGTTCTCATACGAACTGTCTACTACTTGGCTGTTGTACAGGACAGAACTGGGTTCACAGAGCCCAGGTTGAGATTCACCTTCAAAAACAAATAGCTGAAGGGCACATGCTTTGTGTGTAATAAGCCCAGGTCTGATTTCAATATCACAAGCTCGCAAAGAAAGCAGAGAGAATCTTAGCACTGCACCAGGAGTCAGCCTGATCATACATACCAACCCTGCTCCACAAACCAAGCAATCACTTGTATCACTTGTCTTCCCGTTGATTATTGATTTGCTCAAGAGGGCAACAGTAACATTTCCATATATCCTGTCACATGCTAGTGTAGTCCAAGGGCATCTGCTTGCTCCAGGAACATAAAAAACCTCAAACCATTCCATCAGGTCATGGAATGAGGTCTATAATTGTTACTGGTATTTCGCATATCAAATATGACACGGGTAGCTTGCCAGGCTCTGCCGTGCAGGTGGGATACTCTTGTAGTCACCTCTAATCTCATGCATTTCTTGATGAGATAGGGAAAGATCATCTCTTCTGCTGAGTGGAGCTCTGGCCGATGCCAACACATCGAAAATCAGATAGGCTGGACTTGTAATACAATTTGGAGACGACCGCTGGACTAGAGCCATTACGACTGGATCCCATGGGATGTCAAAAGATCACGTGGCCACCCACCTACAAGATGGTCAGATTTCCTTGTCAAGACCCTGAAGGAATGGTTTGAGGCTCTTCATGTTCCTGAATCAACCAGATACTATTGGGCTACACTGGCACATGATAGGGTCCAATGGAAATGTTACTGGCGCCCGCTCAAGCAAATCGATGAATAACGGAATTCAAGTGATCAAGTGATCAAGTGATGAGGAAAGATCAACTCTTCTGCTGGGTGGAGCTCTGATGAGTGTGGAGTCCAGATGTGGAAAATGGTGCCCCTTCATGGTGTGGGGGTTCCTCTGGCTTCTTGTGAGAAAAACACAGGCGAAAAGAAAAGAAAAAGAAACAGCTAATGGAGAAAATAAACAAACCAAAATTGGATATAGGAGATGGAGCAATAGCACAGCAAATAGGGCATTTGCCTTGCACTCGGTTGACCTGGGTTCAATATTGGCATCGCATATGGTCCTCCGAGCACCATCAGGAGTAATTCCTGAGTGAAGAGCCAGGAGTAACCTCTGAGCTGGGTGTGACCCCCCAAAAATTGGATATAATTTTCTTTCATAACCACAAACAAAGAATCAACAAGGTTTATGGGGCTTTGTATTTAACCAATTTCTTTGACTTTCTGAAACACTGTGATGTTCTTGATTTGCTTGCAAAATGTCATTTTCAACTGTCCTATTCAGACCTCTCAAGAAGTTATGTGATGAGATTTGTGATCACTCAAACTGAAAATAAGATGTGTGATAGCAAGCATTGTTCTGCTGGAATATAGATAAATAAAGGCTAAGTAAATAATGAGAGGCTTTCAGAGAGCCTGGCATCCACAGCTACTGACGCAAAGCAACCACACTTTTCAGATTTGCACGAAACATCTTGCCTGCATAAGCTGACGGGTAACAGCAAGGATCGAATAAGATGACGCAGATATTAGAATGAGTGCTCATCTGTGATACATGATTCACTAAGCTGGAATTCATTACTCATATTATTTATATGGATTATTGGTAAGTGCCCTTTGATACTATTAAAAACAATTTAGAAGAAAAAGACCTTGATGGGGCTAGAGTTGAAGCCCTGCCATTCACATCCTTTTGAAAGCCTCCGACTGTGACTGAGCAATAAGCTTCCAAATTCATCTTTCATCCACAGCATCTAGAAATAGAAACGGAGATTTAGACCATTTGTCCTTCGGTCCCTAACAGCACTGCTATTCTCCTGCCGTAGCCTTCCAGGCAGTGGGAAAGCCGGTGCCTTATTGCAGGCATTCTCTTTCCTTTGCATAGTCATTCCATAAAAGCATTTTAATATGCTGTGAGAAGTAAATCACTTCTCTAAATTTATGTATTTTGTATCATATCACCCAAAATAAGCTTAATATAACTCTTAATGTGGCTATCATCAAAAATAATTATTGATTACACATGGCTGACCCAGTATAGAGCTTGCAAAGAACATTTTTGTGTCTTTGTGGGTATGTGTGTGTAAAGACCACATGAAATTTGACTATTAATGGATTAATAGGATTAATAGGCACACAGGTTATTATTGGAAAACTATTTCATTGGCTTTGGGTGTTTCTAAATGTTTATAACAAGAGTCAGAGGAATGAGCCAGAACCAGGACCCAAGAGTAACCAGTTGCCAGTTGCCACAACAAGGGTAGAACTTCTCCAGGATGAAAATGTCCCTTTCTAGGTAAGCAGCTTCTCAGCGTGGCCTTCAGACTGACAAAATTAGTACTCTCTGCTTTTGAATTTTATGGAAGTACAATTCCACATCACCAACTCTGTGTTTGATGCCTGCCACTGCATTCCATTTGCGAGAACCTTACCTGTTATACTCCCTGTGGACAGATATTTCACTTATGCTCTATGGCAAGGAGAAGCTTACATGTCATCTCACATGCATGTACGTGTGAATATGTGTGTACCATTCTGTGCAACAGTGTGACATAAAAGGTGCTGCTTCCATTGGGGAGACAGTGCTGCCAGAGGGGCGTGTTTGGCTGCTCACACCTCCCAGCTAGTCTCTCCCTGGGGGTCTGCTCCAGGGACAGGCAGCTGAATTGCCTGTGATCCTGCCCTTCTGGAAGTCACCATCTGGTTCCTGTTTCAGGGAAGATTCCGAGGACCTGGGTTGTGCCATTCTATTTTTATTCAGTGGTAGCTGCTACAAAATCGGCATGAAGTGGTACCCAGAAACAAGGCTAGTATGTCAAAGGAAGATGATCCCATTGTATGCACATGTGTGTGTCTGTGTGTGCATGCCTGCATCAATATTCATATGGATCGAAAGTGTAAAGATGGACTCATTCACTGTGCTTTAAATTATGAAGAACTTTATAAAATTAATAATTTTCTTCTAGATTTCTTATATTTTCTTTTAATATAATGAGAATTAAATTTTATTTTGCTAAAGAAGCAATTCAAGTTGCAGTAAGAGCAGGTCAACTTGCAACAGACTAATAAGGCTTTATTCATTCATGGCTACCTTTCTAAAAGTTCTTGATAAATAGTTACCATAATTAGACATCAACGTCTAAGCAGCTTTAATTAAAATAAGGGTTGTTTGGATTGATTTATAAATGTTTCCTTTATAGGATCATGATAAGAATATTAACACTCCATATTAATTTCTTTATAATTCTTACACTTTGGTCTAGACATCATAAAGACAAGGAATATCAAGATAAAGATTTCCCTAGTTATATGGTTATAAAAGGAAATCATGAAAAGTATAATAGGATATTCCAACATTCATGACAAACTGTGTAAGTACCAAGAAAAGAAGGATCAAGACAAGATTAAGTTTGGATAAAAATGCCTGGTCCTAAAAGTCATGAAATGTTGAATTGTGTAGATTTAAAGGAGATCTGATATTCTAGGGAATGGAGGCAGATTGTGATAGGTCTGTGTAAGGAAGAAGGTCTCTAAGCAAGAATCTGAGCTTATGAAAATCAAAGAGCTTTTCTGTAACCTAGCCGCAACATAAGTGGTATTCAGTGACTAGTGTTTGACGTTGGAGGCAGGCACAATTTATTTCTGAAACAAATGAAGACTGGAGAACAGATGAGAAATTAGATTAAATTAGAAAGGAGTGAGGAATCTAAAGATTGGTTAGAGAACAGAACAATTTGAGGACTTGCTATATCTTGGTGTTTGAATCCCAATCGAAGTGGAAGGAAGATACCCTTGGGGACAAAATCCAGTATGCCCTAAACACACATATGCATAATTTCCATCAGCAGCTGAGAAAGGAATAGAGCCTGCTACTGAAATTAGAAGTAGAAATACATTAAAATACTGATTGTGTTTTTAGATCTTAAAACTGTTCTGAGCTTTAGTTTATTCTTTTTTTTTTTTTTGCTTTTTTTGGGTCACACCCGGAGACGCTCAGGGATTTCTCCTGGCTCTGCACTCAGGAATCACTCCTGGCGGTGCTCGGGGGACTATATGGGATGCTGGGGATTGAACCCGGCCGGCATGGGTCGGCCACGCGCAAGGCAAATGCCCCACCGCTGGGCTATCGCTCGTGCCCCAGTTAATTCTTTTTCTTTTTCAGGTTTTTATTTTTTTAATTTTGACCTCATGAATTCATCTGGAAAAGGAAAGTATATTTTGCCAATATTTCTCCCTCTCAGTAATAGCTGTCCTTAATTCATTTTCTTTTGTTTTTGTTTTTTCTCTGAATAGTATTTGCTCTTGGTTTGAAAATATAGAAAAATCTCAGAGTTAAATCAGGCATATATTCTGTATACTATCATTTATGATAATATATAGTATATTCTCATTTGCAATTTTATTTGAATTTGTTGAATTATATTTAATTCTATTCTTCAAATGAATCATGAATTGCCGAGTGCTGCGTGCTTCGCACATAGACTGTTGTTACGCTTTCTGTGTCATGAGCACATATTATTTCTCCAAAGAGCTAATAAAACCCATGTTTTCCCTCCATCAGAAAGGACATTTTTATCTAGCAACATTTTAAGAATGTATGTGCATATGAAATATATTGCTAATATTTGAGGACTCAGTCATATAACTTGTATCTACTGTGGTATTCCAGGAAGTGAACTCACCTGAAGGAAAGCACACGAGTCTCACGCAATTATTACGCCCTTACAACAGGATTTGGGAAAGGTCTTGGTCTGAAATATCGCTCCCTGTTGCTCATTAGTCTGTATATTGAGTGAGCATTCACACCTCTCTCTTCTTAAGACAAACATCACTGTGTTTAACACTGATTTGTGGAGGCAGTATTTCAGACTGGACTATTTGTGTGTTCCTAATTTGGGTATGTTGTCAACTTATATTTTTCATGGTCTCTACACTACAAAATAAATTTATGCTTACTCCTTCAGATTGAGGAGTGAAGATAGTTATTTGATTCACATATGATTTTTAGAGGTCAGAAGAGGTCAAAGTGCTAGTATGTTGGGGCCAAGTGGTTCCCCAAAATATTGGCTCTGTCGGATTCCCTGGTCGTGTTCTGGAGGCCAGCGACTAAGGAAAAAGCCATGAATATAGTATAGATAATCCAAAACCTTTTAATTCTATGACCTTCACTCCATACTGACATTTAAGCACATAATGCCACCACAACAGCATCTGACAGACTCACACAGACCAAGAGCTGCCTGACCAGATGCCCTGACCATGTGTGCTGACCATGTGAGCTGACCTGCACACGTACATGCCTCTTGACCACGTGCTTTGTCTGCCAGCCTGTCATAGTCAAAAACTGCAAACTTCCCTGGGGTGTAAACAAAGTTCAAAACCAGCTTTTAGGTGCAAATCCCTAGGGGAGCCACACCTCTGGATCAAGCTTAAAAGATGCTAATGTAGAGCTCTGCTCTTGTCCTCCCAATCCAGTTTCTTATGTATACACCTACAGAGGGGCTGGCAACTATATAGATAAACTATCTATAGATGTATTTTCATGGGGGATCACATATAATTCAAACTGTGTTCCCCCATGCTAGGTTGCTATCTCCATCCCTCACAAAGTCCTTTGTCTGCTCCAGGCAATTTCTTGAGAGCTCTTGCTCTTTTTCAAAGCTTTTTCATTTCATAATGCTATACAGGCTTGTCTTAGGTGAGACAAGCTACTGTGACCTTCCCTTTAGAATTTGTAGAGCTGAGTTACCTAAAGTTGCTCCCATTTCATAGCCATGATGGCTCTCTTCCTGGTATCATCCAGTCCCTGGTAGGACAGTGAAGTTAAAGAAAATATATCCAATCTAGATGGTACTGGGGCTTATAGTTAGAAAAAATAAAGGGATTCCAGTCAAACTGACTCACAAGTATCTGCCCCCAGTGTCCTTTCATGTTTACACAAGAAAAAGATCTCTTTGACCTATGCCTCTGCACTAAGAATATGCAAATGACTTACACAGAGGAGGAGAGCAATGCCATCAGGTATAAAAAAGATCCGGAGAGAAAGGATATGATTAAACAGGTTATGCAACACACTTCTATTATCAAAATTTAGGATTGCCATCCACACTGCCTGTTCTAAGGACTTCTATGCTTACTTACCTTGGGTTTGTTTGGTTTTGGACAACTGATGTTGGTGTTCGGTTATTACTGTTCTTGGGGACCAGATGGAGTGACAGGGTTTGAAACTAGGTTGTCCATGTTCTGGGCAAATGCCTACAGACTATCATATCCTCCCTGCTCCAGTTCAAACAACTCAAAAATTTCCTAAGATATCTCCCAGAACAAAAACCATAATCAGATCAGAGAATGTAGCCAAGTCAATGTGCATACTGCTCTCAGAACACTGAGAGAGATAAAGGTTACAGGTGGAGTGCCAGTGGCTTTAATGAGTCACCTGAAGTCTCACCATGGAATACATCACTTGTATCACTTATATCACTTGTATGTCCATTGTTCATTGATTTGCTTAAGTGCGCACTCAGTAACATCTCCACACATCCTGTACATGCTAGTGTAGCCCAAGGTCAACTGCTCACTCCAGGAACATGAAGAGCCTCAAACCATTCCTTCAGGTTATAGGAATGAGGTCTATGATTGTTACGGGGTTTTCGCATATCAAATACAACACGGGTATCTTGCCAGGCTCTGCTGTGCGGGTGGGATACTTTTGTAGTAGCCTCTCATCTTGTTCATGCATTGATGAAATCCATGGCCGCAAAATGGGGAAAGATCAGTTTTTCTGCTGGGTGCTGCTCTGATGAGCTGTGGAGACTGGAAATTGAAAATGGCGACCCTCATGGTGTGTGGGTTCCTCTGGTTTCTTGCAATGCTGAGATGGCGGGCCAGGGCTAGAACCCGCCTTTCCTCCTGGGTGCCTCATGATTAGCTGAGCGCAGGGAGACCCAGTAGCAACTCTACTCTGTGTTTTGACTGACCATTTATTCCATGGCTAATCAAAACTGTTAATTGCATTTATTCCATTGGCCATGGAATAAAAGGCCAATCAAAACTATAATTGAATGGATGGAGTTGGGAGGACAGCAGAATGAAGGAAACCCCCAGCCAAGGTCACCTTTCTCTTTGTCTCTCACCACTTCTGCCCTTCAGCTGGCCTTTGTCTTACTCTTCTATTACCAGCCAGAACACAGGATCAGGCACAACACACAGAGGACAGAATGAGGTAAAGCTCAGCAGTCCAGCCAGAGGCTTTCAAGAGGCAGAAGCTGTTCATTTAGACAGAGAACCGGCTTCAGAATTCAGGAAATTCAGTACAAGATGCCAGGGAACCATTGGGGTACAGTACAGAGAAGATCAGGGACATGATTTTAGACTAGGGAATCATATACCGGGTAGACAACAGTCCAGGGAATGGTGAGATCATTGTACACTGCAGGAGAGCAGGCTGAGGGAGAGGAATCAGGAAGTCTTAGTAATTTACTATCATACTGGGCAAAGCGGCACAGAACAAGAGGAATGACATTGTACATGGACATGTGGGATGGGACCCAGACCAATCTACTAAACCATGCAGTAAACTCTAACCTAATAAACTTCAGAAATTTGACTCAAAATATTTCTTACAATTCTCAGGAACCAGTTTGAGACTATTCACTTGTGCACCAACAAAAATGTTGTTCTATTTCTCATCCAAATCTCCTGCCCACACCTCCAAACCTACAGTGGCTGTGTGACAGATTCTCCCCAGCCGTGTACAGATGGGGAGACCCATTGCTGTGACTGGAAGATTCTTTACTATGAACTATCTCTCTGATAAACTTGTACTAAGTTCCACAGAAATGGTGTGGTTTCATGAAGCCGAGACCATTAGAATTTAGGTTATATGCTGTTTAACATTTCTTAGCTCCATAATTGAACAATTTAAATGTGTTAAATTATCAGAACAAAGCACTCAAGATACTCAAATTTGGAGACTCTAAATATATATGATTTAGAAATTATTTTGTTTTAACTTGGGCATACTAAGTTGGCAAATGCATGCATAGAGATCTGTTTTAATTAGAACATGCTGTTCAGATGTTATATATGCACGTGTGTGTAGTCTTTTAATCATTATCATGTTGGAACCAGTGTTGTGTGAGAAGAGAGTGGTCTGAATCACTGAGCAATCTGAGCTAAACAGAACTTTGAGAATCTAGATTGATTTTCGACCTTCCGCAACACTTCCATAAATCACGATCATTGTGTGTCGTTTCCATGTGCCCTTGATTCTGCAAACTATAATCTAATCTTTTACCTCCAGCCCTCCAGAAAAGAACATTTTTCTTAGCATTCTTCTTTCTATGCATTTTACTTACTTCCTCTGTCTTCTTTTTTATTTACTTCCAGTACATCTAGCTGTGCCTAGGAAGTTGACACCTCAAGGTCAACAATATGAACTAATGAATAACAATATCTTTGTTCCCAGTGGGATTCTTGCTCAAGAGTTGGACAGGAAAAGGAAAAGAGAAAGACAACTCTTAAGAGTTGAGGTATTTGCAAGCTTCTAAATGTGATTTTTAAAGGGTTGAGGTAAAATAAGTCACCCTGTGATTGTAAATGTTTGAGATGTATGACTTTAACTTTTTATAGACAATCTTTACCCTGTTTTCTATTTTCTACACCCACAAGAATATTCTATATGATTTAGCATTTGTATTCATTATAAAACAAATTGATAAATGTTTTGCAATTTTCATTTCACATGAAATCAAGAGCAATATTATTCTGGTAATATTCAGGGAATGATTAGTTCTACCTCATTTGTATTTATTATTCTTCTATTTTCATAATTTCTCATATATTCTGATTATTCATTACCACTACTTGAACAATTGATTGTCTATAATTAATACTGTAAGACCTACTCCATATAATGACTTTGTGGACCTTATACTGGAAAATGATAAAAAATATATCAGGTAAATAAACTATTCAGTTTATTCAAAGTAGTTCAAAAATAGTAGTTCAAAAATGGATTGAAACAAGACAACTCAAACGAAAAATAAGAATCATAAAAGGTGTTATTAGAAAAGAATAATGAACAAAAATAGCACATGTTAGCAACAAAGAGATTCTATGAATTAATCCTACCTTTATACACTGATCCTTAATAGTTTCTTCTCTTGAAACATATTCTAAAGAATCTCCAAATCAAAGAATCTTTAATGGAATGCACCTTCCCTGAAGGGTCCCAACTTGACACAGTTCTTTCAGGAGTTTGAATTCCATAATGGAAATATCATGACATTAACCAAAGGTGTTCCTAACTGATCTGAATTAAATAGACACAAACCAAAGGCAAGGTACCCCTAGGAATTTGAACATAGAATAATAATGACCTAATTTATTCAAAGTATAAAGTGCAGCTTAAGTTCAGCAAAGCAATTATAATTTCTATCTTGCAGAAATGTTTCATTTTAATCAGTACAGTCAAGTATTTTTCTGTTATAATAATTGCTTGTAATCCATACTATACAACATCTATCCATCTTTTGTTGATCTATATATCCAGTCATGAACGTGAAGGTTGCTATCACTTGAGACAAAATTTTTTAAAATGACTTTCTAATTACTATAAATACCTTAAAGTAAACTCATCATTAAGGAAGCATTCAGTAATAGAAATAGTTATAAGATAGCAATATATGTAGGATAAGATTAATATTTAGACTTAGTTGGAAAACAGTAAACTAAAGTATCTAGTTATTTGTTTCTAATTGCTTTGAAACCCTGTAATAATTTTAATAGGACAAAAACTCTTTTAAATCAGAATTTGCATTAATTTTCTTAATTTTACTTATATTTTAATGGTTATTTCTCTAATATATATCACACACTTCTCATAAATAATGCTCTTATTTGTGACGATATGATTCTAAAATCCGTTTATAGTCAACACATAGTGTTAAGCTATAGACAGTTGTCAAAATTATAGTTTCTGAAAAGTTTTTGAACAAGGATATGATGTATCAAAATGGACTTTCAATAAAGTTCATTTTGAAGACCATCACATTGAATGTAAATTTAGTCTCATATTGTTTACCAATTTGAATTTAGTGCTCACTGAAGTGAAGAGGGTGTCTGCAGAGGAAGATCGAGGGTGTCAACTTGAGATCGATTGAGAGAGGGTGTCTATCAGAGATTGAGTGAGGGAGCCTATCAGAGATTGACTGAGGGTATCTATCAGAGATTGTCTGTGGGTGTTTATCAGAGATTGTCTGAGGGTACCTAAGAGATTGTCTGAGGGTGTCTATCAGAGATTTACTGAGGGTGTCAATCAGAGATTGTCTGAGGGTGTCTATTAGAGATTGAGGGTGTCTATCAGAGATTATCTGAGGGTGGCTATCAGAGATTGTCTGAGGGTGGCTATCAGAAATTATCTGAGGGTGTCTTTCAGAGATTGAGAGTGTCTATCAGAGATTGTCGGAGGGTGGCTATCAGAGATTGTCTGAAGGTGGCTAGCAGAGATTGTCTGAGGGTGTCTATCAGAGATTATCTAAGGGTGTCTTTCAGAGATTGAGGGTGTCTATCAGATATTGTCGGAGGGTGGCTATCAGACATTGATTGAGGTACAGTGTCTATCAGATATTTATTAAACAACAGTGTTTTCTAGAAGACTCATCCATTGACTACCTGCAGGACTTTCTTCTGTAGTTCTAGGATACTTGATATCATGTTGTGTCATGGGTTCAATTCTAATCCATCAAAGCTAAGCCAACTGGGTGTTGGTTAATGGGCAAAACAAATTTCATTCTATTTGAATGTTTGGGAGGAGATTGATTTCATGTAACTTGTGCAGAGATGACTGCTGGGTTCTTCAAGGAGAAGGAGACAGAACTCTGTGGAAGCAGGATTCTGTCCACCAAATAGAATAGTTCAAAATATGCTCTGTACAAATGATATTAGGTAGGTTGCCTGTGAGTTGACATAGGTTTTAACTGGAAGACAGTCTTCATACTTCCTGATGACTTCTCAAAAGCTATGTCCTTCTGGTCCTTAACAGAGTTACTCAAGACCAAACATTGGTACTGCACATGTCTTGCACATGGCTGACCTGGGTTTGATCTTCCCAACTACATTTGGTCCCATGACCTCTACCAGGAGTGATCTTAGCAGAGAGCCATGAGGGATCCCTGAGCACAGAGCCAGAGAGGAATTAGCCCTGAGCATCAATGGCCTTAACTTAAAGAAACAAAAGAGAGAAAAAGACATATATTCCTAAACTAGAGTGAAACTACAAGAGTGAAGCAGTTGCATTACATGCTGCTGACCCTGATTCAACTCTGAGCTCTGCATATGATCCCCCACTGAGCCCTCCAAGAGTAATTCCTGAGTAGAGTCTGGAGTATGTGTTGAACCCTACATGGTGTGACCTAAAAAACAAACAAAATACTCTTGTCTCGTAAGAAGAATATGCATCTCACAGAAATTGAGAGTGTGTCAGGGACGCTGCTGGGGTCCCCAACAGTGCTGGGAAGCGAGTTCCCGTCTACCTCCGAAGCCAGCGGGGAATGGATGAAGACTCAGGAATCCAATGCAGTTTTAAAAGGCTTTACTTATCACAGATTCAGGCATAAAATTCACAATAGGAAAAACTCTGTGCTTAGGATTCCTGGCTAGAACCCCAGCCACGTGTAGGCCAAAATGGCGGCCACAACTTATAAAGGCCCTGTAAAGAGGAGACAAAGACAAAAAATCCCAAGAAGGGCTCGAGCTCACAAAAAGAGAGCACGAGAGAGGAAATAGGCTAGTTTTATATCCCTGCAACTCAGACCTCCCTCTCACTATTATGGAAAGCAGGGAGGGTCAAATGTCCTCAGGTAATTTTTCCCAGCACCTCACCTAGGCCCTTTTATATGCTAATGTCTTGAACCAAGATCTACCTGGAAAAGCCTTTATAGGGTAGAGAAGGGGGTTTCCAATATCGCTTGTCTCTGTACCAAAGTCTAATACTAGTACCAGTTAAATATTTCTCCAACCTTCACAATTCTCGTCTACTTCACGGTAGTTTTGTATTTTAGTTGCCTTTGCGTTATCAGGGAGCCATGCTTGCTTGCTGGGAGGCAAACAGCATTTCTCTCTGGTCTAATTATTTAGGGATCCAACGTGGCCAGGCAAATATGTTGGTAAGATCTAGCTAGTCCCACAATTATTGTGGTAGCATGAGAAAATATTTATACCAGCTAGTACAGAATACATGGTCAGAGAAACTGCCACATTTAGACTACCCCCTTATCTACGAAGTGATTTGCAGGTGGCAATTCAGAGCAGATGCAGAGGCTCTTAGAGGAGTCCTTCAAGAAGGGTGGATTTGTAATTCCAAGTTTTTCCAATAAGTATTTCAGGAGACAGGTGTTTGCTGGAACCAATGACACATTCCTTTGGCAGCCTTGAGATTTGTTAGGCAGGTGGTGTGAGGGTGGGAAGCAGCTCCCAGCCAGTGGACTTTGTCCTGTTTCTCACTGCCAGGACATGAATGTTGTCCTGGTGTGTGAGCTGTTCCAAAGGTCTTTGCAGTTTCAATCCTAAGCAGTCTAATGAGTGACAAAGAATTGAAACTGATGGTGATGAAACACAAACTCAGAAAGAGATAGAAGCAAGATGAACCAAACATAATTGCGTAGAAAAGGATTGGTAAGTTCCACAGCAAACAAAAGGCTGAGAATAAGGGAATGTATGTGTATTATTATCATTGATTCCAACACACAAGCCTCACTCCTCACTGACTATTCATCTCCTCCCCAATCCAAACCCTAAAATCAGTATTTGATCATGGATGTGATGACATTTGCTGGCCGAACCTGAGGGGTCCTAGGACTTAAGAGTGGAGCATCCTTTGTTTTGTTTTTTATTTTGTTTTTTTGTTTCTGGGCCACGCATCAAGGAGTGGTTAGGGCTTTCTCCTGGCTCTGTTCTCAGGAATCACTTCTTGTCGTGTTGGCAATGAAACCAGGGTTAGCAGTGGGTAGACAGGGGCCTTCCCACCTCTGCTGTCTCTGCCGCCACACACTTCAGGGAGATAAATGAAGTAAGAGACAGTCAGAGAACCACTGGGCCCCTCCCAGCATCAAGACCTCAGCAGAAAATCTGTCTTCAATGAGTGGCTTCTGGAACGCTCTTATTGGACTCTAGTCTGTGAAAACCTAATGATGTTTCAGCAGTTTGTGATGATGTGGGCAGAAAGTGCGATCAGCTTGAGTAAGTTGAGGATGCAGACTGACAACGTGATCTTATGTCACTTATCACACACATGTAAATGTTAGCAACTTCCATTTCAGTGCACACATGATATTGTAAGTGGTGGGTGAAAGGTCAGAACACTTTGAGGACAGTCTTATTGAGAGCACAGCTCTGCCCCGCAGACACACGTTGGGGAAGGGCACTCACCGCTCTTTCACTGTCTCCATGTTCCATTGTTCCACTCGCCTGTAGAGAGAGGTACTGATGTTCCTCTCGGGGCAAAGTTGTTGCAACAACTTCATTTTATTGTGCAGTGGAACACCTGCCTTTGTGTTTCTTATCCTCTGTCCCTTTGGTTCTCCACCAGAAGGACATTGAACAGAGACATGCAGAGTATAATAACCGGTGGGTGTGATGGCTTTATAACCTACAAACTCACTGCTTTAACCCTGGCCTATCACTGTAATTTACTAGGATATTTCATGCTGTACATTCCGCGTAGCTTTTTATATGTTTTTTCTCCTGCAGCTGCAAGAGCAGGTGCAGTTTGAAGTAGTATAAGTGATGCAAGAGAATTCATCATGCAAATAATTGTATTTCTTCCCCCACCAACCCTGTAATCGACCTGATTGATCCTAATGTTAAGATTCTCTCACTGAAATCACTAAAATCCACTGTGTAAATATATAGCAAGGAGTATTTTATTGACACGGTATACCTTAATAGTAGTCTATTTTTAAAATACATATTATTTTCCTAAGAGAACCAACTGAGGGTTCCACTCTATATGAGCATCATTTCCCTTGCTTTGAGATGAGAAACCCCATGTCATTTTTGTTTACTGTGCTGCATTCGCTAGAGTCCTTAAAGATTTCACACAAAGCAGAATAAATCCTCCAGGCACATACTTTTCGTATGCATGACAGTTTAAGTAAAATTAGGGTTATTTCTTTTATTTCAAATTTTGGATAGATTTTTTTGAAGTTAACTGCATGCAGGCATAGCCGTGTTACATCACAGGCCAGTTTGCACCAGGTTGACTGGCTTTTGGAAACTTTCTTTTTAAAGGTTTAAATGTAGTTTAGGTAAGTGATTCCTTAATGTCCTGCTGTCTTTTCTCCTTCGACCAATAAAATTATAAAAGTCTTCAATTTGGCTTTACTACATAACAAGATATCCAAACAAATGACAGGGAATTAACTGTGATAAAAAAGAGAAAGACAAGCAATTGTTTCTTATTGTAAAATATCACTGAGGCCGGTGGCATAAACTTGAATACATGGGAAACCTTCCTAGAAGAAAAAGTGGTAAGGGAGAAAGACAGAGTTAGGCAAAGCTCCAAGTGCTAATGAAATCAGATATTCTATGCAGATGGAATCTTCAGATTATCAAGCTATCTCATATCAGAACAAATTAGAACTTATTATTGGCCTCTGGGATTCAAAATGCAGCCACAATTTAACTGAGATTTAGTGTGAGAAACAAAGTCCCAGCATGTGCATTTGACATCCAGTTTAGATAGTCTTAGAGTGTGTTGGGTCTTGTGTTTGATGCACAGAGTTGTGAAACAGGCTGCAAAAGTACTGTGAAGTTTGCATTGATAGCATTACCTTAAGTCAGCATGGCTGAATATTTGAAATGCCCTGGATATCTCTTGTCAAATCAACTTGCAATATTTATGTCAGAGAAGGACCTTCATCAGGTATTATATGACATGATGGAAATACTAGACCCTGCTATTTCAAATGTCTCTAGTAAATGACGCTTCTCTGTATACTCAAATATATAAAGGAATGTAAGCAATACATTAAGCAATACATTAAGTAAGCAATATGTTAAGCAATACATTACTTAAATGTAAGAAATACTCATTGATGGTGTGATACTGATGCATTTGCCCATGCGGTTTATAGGAAAATAAAGAAACGTTTCTTATGAGGGATATGGGGTAAAGGGTTCACTTACGTGTTACTTTTGTGAATTTTCTGGAGGATTATCTGCATTGCTAAAGAAAAAATAAATGTGTGTGAACACTGTAGTTTATTTACCAACTTTCTTTCTTGCAAGGGTACAGGTAAGTTCCACTTAAACTGCTTTTGAAGTCAAAATGTTCTTTGAGCCAAATAAAATGCTACAACCTTTCATTTACAGGTTTTATAGAGTGCAAATCAAGAGCCAACATTTGACAGAAATTAATATTTAGAAATTACTTGATTCTAAATTTCAAACTTGCATTAGAAAAAGAAGGATGACATTCATGGTTGAAACATAATATTACAACTCTTCTCAACTCCTGCTCAAGGGAAGCAGTGCTGACATGTTCCTTCCTTGAACACATCAGCATCAGAAGATGGAGAACAGCATGGCACAGTGAGTTTATTTGCAATACAGCCTCTTGCAAATCTTGGGCTGAAAGTAGGAAGATAAGTTTTTATGTGTGCATGTGATTTAAAACAAATTCACGGCTGAGAAACATAGCTTATTATTAAAAATTGATAAACTGGAAAATAATAGATAAAAGATTCATAATTCTGGTTGTTTAAAACTAAAGATATTTGGGTTGTGGCAAGACATTTAGCAAATCATATGAGTAATAGAAACAAATTACACACCTATAAAATGAAAGAGATGAGGACTTTTTTTCCTTTGTAATGATACCACTAATAGTATTTATGATAAACCTAGGGCAGTCATTCTGGAAACATACTTCTAATTTAAAAATATGTCCCACACGGACTTTATGATGCCATCAGCATCCTTTTTATTATTAGCCTGTTTCCAGATCGTAAGCCCAAATTGCTTTGACAAGGTTAAAAGAGAGATCAATAATTTCTAGCAGAAACTAACAGATATGTAACTGAGAATATTTTTCAATACTAAACGTTGAAATTGTTATTTACCGCCATAGTCATCTTTTATGTCTACAGTGCAGTTTAATGAAGAAATACTAATTGAAAAATTATAGAATAGGAATTTTACATTTGATCATAAAGAAAAAACATTAGAGTAATTCCGAAGGAAACAGATATTACTTCTAAAATAAATTATCTAATAAAATTTACCTCTTTAAAAACTTTTAATTAAAGTGAACTATTGCATTTTTAGGAGATGTACATCACCTCTCTGGTCTGCTTTGATCTGTATATCTATACAGACTTTATAAACGTGTAGAACCATTTCTAGAACCTGATTTCAACAGCCTTAGTTACTACTAAGTACTATGCATGTATGCTTAGTTAAAGGTAATAATTTGGCAAAAGGAAATTGCTAATACTTCAATGATGAAAAAGTGTCACCTTGACCAAGAAATCTATAACTAATTAAAAATGTGTTAGCAGTTCTCATATTCAAATACTGGAACATTTACCTTAAATATATAGTATGTAGAACACATTTTTATTATTATCTAACATAAAAAATGTTTTACTATCCTTCATGTTGCTGAATGTGCAATCTAGAGAAAGTCAATATTCGTTTACTACTTGCCCTGTTTTTATGCTAGTTTTGATTTTATTGAGATACCCATAGTAGTGTTTCTAACAATCTTCTAACTCACTGGTCTCTGATCAAATCTTATGGAGAAAGAAAAAACTAAGAGATATTTGAATTTGGAAGCTGCTTAAAATCTCAAATCTGAAACACCGGGTAAGACATATACAACTAAATAAAATATATTCTTGGTGGCTGAAATCAATTATATTTCTCAAATATGGTATATGAATCTGCCATAGTTTCTATATGTTCATTGTTTCTATATGAAACCAGACACTTCTCAAGAAAGGAATATGCTTCCATTCCCTGGCTTTATTTTGGCAGCATCTACTTGTTTAAAACAGAATATTCTTGGCTGGAAGGACACGATCATCTTAGGCACTTGTCTTGAATGTAGCCAAACCCGGTTTGACCCTTGCCACAGCACAGTAATCAGACAACGACTTAGAACAACCTCTGCCCAAGTCTCGAGTAGCTCCTGAACAATGCCAAGACTTAAAAGAGAAAGAGAAAATCATTCAAATACTGAATGCATTAATGAACTTGCTATTGGAACTGTATTGACTTAAAATTCTTCAAATTTGATAAGAGAAAATATGATTTTATCATGTATACTTATAAATACATACTAAGCAGTTTGGGGGGTTCAATGTTTGAACTACAGTAATTTGGAGTGGAGAGTTTCTTCATAGCTTGAGATGTCTTTGTTTCAGTTTCTCCTTTTCTTAAAAAGAAGGTTGACATTGAATGATGACAAGCCAATGACTCCAGGTTGATTTTCTCGGGGTACGTGTATATGTATATGTGTATGAGTTGGGGGGTGCTGGGAAGGCACACCCATGGGTGCTCAGGGATTATTTCTGGTTTTATACTCAGGAATCACTCCTAGCGGTAATCCAAGGTGATTCATCTGTGATGCAATTTTAATGATATGGCTTCAAAAATTAAAAATTCCATTTGACTGTGAGTTACTGAAAATAAGAGAACTACGCTCCCTTTGGTTTTGAGTGTGCGATGCTTTGCGCATTTCCCAAGGGGGCCCAGCATCATTTAATCTGCCTGAAAGAGTTGGCCACCCAATGGGGTGACTGACTGGGAGCCTCAGAATGCTGCACCTATCAAGGAAAACTCTGAGAGACTGGTCCTATGCAAGAGCAAGGGTTTTTATTATTATTCGAGTATACCGGGCTCATAGCATGACCACAAGCAGTCAGTGGCTAAGAGTCCGCAAGCCCTTCCAGGGGGATCTTTTAAGATATAATTCCCACTGCTACAGAGAAGGCCATGCATAACCATCCAATAGATTTAAAATATTACGTCAAGGTCTGCTTGCAGGCTGCCAATCACTTTGTAACAAGTTACCATCGCCTACCAATCGGGTCACACACAATACTTCTTTCTATATTTAGTGTGGATAGACACACGTGTGGGATTGTAGGTCAGCAACGCCTATGGGTACTTGCAAGAATGCAATTCAGGCAATTCAGGGCAGATAGCAGGTTCTGGGTGGGGGTCTTCCAACCTCTAACAGGAATTTGTTCTGGGCCTTTTGTAGATAGCAGGATGAAAAGGTCACTTAGGCCCTAGATTGGTAACTTTCCATGAGTAGGCCTGCCCTGGTTGGGGAGGGGTTTGCTGCCTTCTTTCATGCCCATTCTACACGAAATGGCTATAATTTTACCACCTGTTGCAGAAAGTCACAAAAAGTTGGAACACAATTCCTAGAAACAGGTCACTTACTGTGTCCTTACTGCAATTTTCTGAAACTTCTCATTAGGAGCTTGACCCTGGGACACTTGACCCTACCTTGTCATGGAACTATGACCTCAGCTTTAGAACTAGGTCTGAGGAGACTAAACTCTGGGGGGTTCAAATGAGATGAAGTGGGTGAAAGGGCTGTGTGTATTGAGTGTTTTTTTTTTTCAGGAAGCCACAGTCCTCAGTGTCACGCAATTGGAACACCAACAATACCGACTTTGTCTTCATTGACACCAAACCAATTGGATTACTAACATTATTTAAATCACAGATTAAAGCAGGAATGTCCTGTCAGGTCAGAGGCACAGAGATGAGACTCGGGAACAAGACATATTTCCATTAATATTTTTAATAATTACCAGCCAGAGGGACAGCAGCTCTCATATTGGCAGCTGACTGACCACCATCGCAAGGACCCCACTCTATTACATCCCATTGTCTCAAAGGGCAATACAACTTAGAGTAAAGTTTGCATAGTTTACATTACAAAGACATTTAACATTCCTTGTGTAGGATTTAAGAATGATAGTCAAAAAGACAACCAGGAGCCAAAAACCTGCAGGGGTTGCTATTTAGGTGAGATGAGATGAACAAAAAGAATGCATTACATTTGCTAATTCAGCCTTCCTGACTAGCCCAAGATAGCAAGGTCTTGTCAAGACAGGAAATCAAGAAAAACCTGTTTCTGTCTAACTTCAAGCAGTGTCCATTACACTCCATCTTGGGCCAGTTACAGCCAAAAAGGATATGTGCAGAAAATGATCTAGGCTAGCAATGTTTGTGCATCTGCAGCTTGAGAACAGTCTCAATAGGGAATTCTAAATACTAACTCTATTGGGAGACAGTCTTTCAGAAAACCCTGTGCATCTGTTAACAGGCAGTATCCATCAGACCTTCCTTCGCCTAACTGAGACCTACTATCTGCCAACACACTCCTGCTCCAGATCATTGGAACAGCAGCATGGGTACTGACCTTTAGCTGGAACAAGAATGCATGTTTTTCTATATTCTGTTTCAAGCTCATCAAAGCATTTTCACTGATATCTAGCAAAAAATAATCACTGAATATGACTATCTATCTACCTACTCAATGAGCTCAAGTTGAGATAAAAGAACTTCAAGATGTTAATAACATAGTACAAAAGTTCTCAAAAAACTGATTATTATTGTTAGGAAGTTAAGAATCATAAAGAAAATAAAGGTGAGAGTGTTTCTTGCAAGGCATCTGAGGCTTCTCATACTCTGTTCCTGGCCAATACTTCCCCTACAATGTCTCCCATTGGCCAGAATCAGTGGACCTGAAGCTGGAATTTGCTAGAATATTCCAGATTTAACTTGCCTCAGCATTCTCTGCAGGTAATGAACGCCTGAATTTTCCAACAATCTGTTTGAACAAAAGTATTAACAGCAACTCTTCTGAGTATGATGCAGAATCAAGTGATCACACCAATCCCTTTGAACCCCACATTTCCACAGGACTATAGCACCAAGCAATAAAAGTATCAATCAGTCATCATCATAGATTTACACTGCACTCATAATAGCTACAAGGATCACACTAGGTTATTGTGTTTGTATGTTGTCTCCGTGTTCCCAGTCTAGGGTGGAGCTGCTCAAACATGAATGTAAATTGGAATCAATCCAGGCTCCTTTGAAAATCCAAGTTCCTACCTCAGTGTGTCTGGGCTTGAAATGGGATCGACTGTTTTAGGACAAATGTCCACTTGATGGACTGGGAGCTTACAAGAACATTATTTGAGCTGATCCTTTCAAGATCATTTAATCGTACTAAGAATATGCCTCACTTTCATTTCTTAAAAGTACGGAGCAAGACTAGTGCCCCTCATGCTGAGTTCGCTTGGGTACGTGAAGGCTCATGGTTTGTAGAATGATGAGTGTAATTCAGGAGGGCCTGCACTAGTTCTTAGGAGCCCACAGTGAAGTTACGGAGATGAAGGGCTTAAAATTATGGATTTTCCTGCAACAATGAAGATCAGAAGTTCGAGATTAATGTGCTATCAGGGGCAGTGGTTTGAGATCGTTCATCTGACTCACACGGCCATTTGCTTTGTATGTTTGCATGGTCTTACTTTTGCATGTATATATGTGGTCTGATCTCTTGTCCATGTAAATAAACCAGTTACACTAAATGAAGCCAAACTAAATGTACCTATGTTTTGAAGACTGTATCTATAAATAACTTATAGAATCCATTACATCAGATGAGGACAACATTGTAAAACTTTGGGATGAGAATGCAAATCTTTTTTATGGTCACTATTATATAACTTTCTTGAGCACAAAAGTAAATGGATTTTGATTTTTCCAGTTAGTGAACTGTTTTGAAGAATATAGAACTGAATCATTTTTCTTACTTAGTATTAATAATGTTTATTTATTTTATTTATTTATCCATTTATTTATTTACTTATTTGTTTGTTATTTGGACCACACTCAGCAATGCTCAGAGGTTACTCTTGGCTCTGCCCTCAGGGATTACTCGGTGCAGCTCACAGGACAATATGGGATGAAATGGATGAAACCCACGTCCGGCCACATGCAAAGCAAACACTCTCTCTGCTGGACTATATCTCTGGCTCCTTGATAATATTTTAATTACCTTATATAAACACCTTTTCTTTAAGTGTTGATATTTTTCTTATGTCACACAATTATCAAACATCAATATTTTTAAAAATTGTATTAAAAGAGACTCTTCCCCTCAAGATATTGCAGGTGTGGCTGTGATGCCCAGCTGCATTGTTAGGTGGCAAACAGGAAAGACAGGCTTATCTACATCCCCAGAGCTCTGCCCCATGGGCCCTGGATGGTTGATGGTCTAATATAGAAAAGACTGGGCCCCCTGGAATGAGCCCAGAGTCACAGCAGAGCCTGGCAAGCTATCCATGGTGTATTTGATATGCCCAAAACAGTAACAATAACGGACCTCATTCCCAATGAATGGAGATGTTACTGGCGCCTACTCGGAAAATTGATGAACAACAGGAAGACAAGTGACAATTATCAAAATAGAATGTCTTAAATATATGTCATTTTTCTTCCCGTTGTTCATCGATTTGCTCAAGCAGGCACCAGTAACATCTCCATACATCCTGCCGTGTGCTAGTGTAGCGCAAGGAATCTGCTCATTCCAGGAAGTCTATATATTTAGTCTTAAATATATTTGAGGTTAATATTACGAAGTTTCTTTGTGTTGTGGAAGAAGAGCTCTTAGTGCAATGCATCACCTTTTAATGAAAGGGTCCTCGTAGGGATGCAACTTGAATTTTGAGTTTCATGATGTTATAAGATTGAAGTAGTATCAATTCACAATACATGGGCTGAGTGATGCTTGCTTTCAGAAGAAAACAATTTTTCTTATCTCATTTTTCTCTGAGTATAAAGAACTCTTTAAATTTTTCTGTGATGCTAGTGCCCTTTCAAAAGATGTATATTGTAATGTCTAAAATTTTGAATTGTGTCTCACCTTTATCTACTAATGACTCAACACATTTAATTTTCTGGATCAAATTAATATTTTCTTGGAAACACCTTATTCTCACTCATCATAATTTATTAGAAATTTTTCAGCGATGCCGTACACTGCTATGCTTGATAAAATGCAAAAATCTTCATTTTAATGATTTTAATTATGAAGTTTAAGTGTAATAGCAAATTTGAATTTATTTTTTTAATTTTAGTAATTTTAATTATAAAGTGTACAAAGTAAACTTTCAGTATAGTAAAATGAAAAAAAATATTAAGCCAAATCCATACTTACAGTGCAAAATTTTGAAAACTTTCAAAGTAATTACCTCTTCTTGTTCAATCACTTGCTCAGATTTTTTATTCTTTTCTGTCAAAAGCAAGTGAATGAGGCAGAAATGGGAAGAAAAAAATGAAATTATATTTCAAGTAAATTACCCATATTCCAACGTAAAAAGAAAATTTGGTAATTATGTGAGTGATCTCTGAATTATATGTAATTGAAATGTTCAACTTAGAACAAACAGCACAATGCAATCTGCACTTAGAGGTTTTGTCTCCATGTTTTCCAATATAAAACAAATGATTTCATTTTTCCTGCTACTAAGGCAGCAGCACCTTTCAGCCAGTGATGTCAGAAGGAAGTTTTGGATCATTGAGCATCATTTTCTCGGGCTGGCCCTTTTCTCTGATATTAAACTTCATATAAAGTGGAGCCTTCCAGGAACTATCAGAAGATCTAGTATAAATAGGAATACGACTAGTTAACCCAGACAGACAAAAGGAGTCGAACATACTGCAGAAGAGATTCATAATTTGGTGCTACTGAGAACAGCAAAATTTACCTTGTTCCCAACCTTCCCTTACCAGCTGATTACTGACAAGAGGCAGCTAAAGATTAACAAGAGTAAACACACAAATAGAAAAGTTTGGAGGAACTGAAAATAAAAACCTGGCACCTGGTTTTCCATGAGGAGCTCAGGGGAGGCGCGAGTGTGGGGGAATTGTTATGCTCATGTGACACAGAATTTGTGGCCAGCCAAATCTCCCCAGGTTAACAAAACCATTTCCTGCCCAATCTTCTTCCCCTGTGTCAGGCAGATTCTGCTTTGCCAGATGGTGCTGGCAAATGTTCCATATCAGTGTCATAGTCTAGAGCCCCTAACAGTTCGGAAACGTAGTGGGAATACAATCAGATGGCAGAGGAAAGGATAGTCAGTGATAGTAGTGTGGAATTGAGAATGGTTTTGCACTTGAAGGCCAATTAGCGGACACTCTAGTTCCTTCATGCTCAGAGATTCAGAAGTGAGCCCAGCACAGGGCTAGGAGGAAGCCCTGAGCACATTGCTAGGGATGAATCCTGAGCACACTGCATTTTACCGCAGTGAAGTGAGAATGGTCAAGGAAGCAGTGATATTACCTTAAAGCAAGCAAGTTCCCCTAAAATTGCCTACATTTTAGTTTAACATTTCATTGAATGGGGACTTTTACAATAAACTCTCTTTTGGAGGTATAGAGAATGTTACAGTGTTTTACATCCAAATTTATGTATCAGCACAACTTCTGACTACTACATCATGCAGTTAACTTTTACATTATCACCTTTAATAGAATTTAACTTGCCTAGTCTGCCTGTGCTGCCATTATAAAACACCACAGCTGGGGAGTTTAAGCAATAGAAATGAATATTCTCTTAATATTAAGATCCATGTCATGAAAGACTAAAATCTAGGTGCCACTTTTCTCTGTTTCTGTGTTTCTGGTTATAAAGATAACAGCCCCCTTCTGGAGGGGGAGAACAGGGGTAAGACAGCTGCCTTGCACATGGCTGGCAAAATAGGTATGTGTGGAGGTGGGAAGCACCATTAGGGTCTGGAGCTGCCAGGGGATATATAGCAGATTCTTCTTTGTTTCAGAGCTTTAGCAGCATGGATAAAAATACTAGGCTACTAAAGTGGGATTAATACCTGAGCACAGAGTCTGTAATTAGCCTTGAGCACAGAGCCTTCAGTGAGTCCTGAGCACAGAGCTAGGAGTGAGCCCTGAGCGTAGAGCTAGGAGTGAGCCCTGAGCACAGAGCTAGGAGAGCCTATAGTGAGTCCCGAACACAGAGCTAGTAGTGAATCCTGAGCAGATAACTAGGAGTAAGCCTTGAGTTCTGCTGTGTGTGGATCAAAAACAAAGACAACCACAAAAGTCAACAATTATACATAGATCTATTTTGTTACATGGAAATAATTTAATGAGGGGCTGGAGCGATAGCACAGTGGTAGGGAGTTTGCCTTGAACACAGCTGACTTGGGTTTGATCCCGGCATCCCATATGGTACCCCAAGCACTGTCAGGAGTAATTCCTGACTGCAGAGTCAGGAGTAACCCCTGAGCATTGCAGGGTGTGACCTAAAAACAAACAAAAAAATAATGAGTAAACCCAAATAAATATCTAAGCCAGGGAATATAAGAAAATCTCACTATGATGGGGATTTCCTTCATCTGAAAAATTTAAAAATCATCATTAGCACTAAGATGGCAAATTGTGCAATCCTGAGAGGGAGAACATAATGTCTTTTATTTGGTTTGGGAAAAAAAATAAAATGTGTATTCTGCTTCTTAATGGCATAACCAGAAGAGTGAAAATGAAATTCAGTAAACTACTGGGAATTAGCATTTGGAGCCACACTCACTCCACAGTGCTCCAGGGTCATTTTCCATTATTTTTCTTTTGGGGTCACACCCAGCAATGCACAGAGGTTACTCCTGGCTCTGAACTCAGGAATTCCTCCTGGCGGTGCTCAGGGGAACATATGGGATGCTAAGGATAGATCCTGGGTAGGCCACATGCAAGCAAACACCCTCCCCGCTGGACTATTGCTCCGGCCCCTCCAGGGTTACTTGCTGCTCTAGGAAGCTCTGTTTGGGGAGAGATCCTGGCCTGACTCCAGAGACCATATGAGAGGCAGACATGGAAAATGACTTAACCCCTGTGCAATGTATTAAGCACCTAAAATTAATAAATATGTCCCATCTGTTCACTGTTTATTATTTTTAGGAAAAGACAATATAGGGTAATTTAAATAAGCAAATTTGTTATAACAAAACTTTTAACTGATAAAATATATAGTGCTTTAAACTTAAAATATATAGTGCTTTAAACTTAAAATATAATTAGCTATTAAAAGAATTACCTCTCTAGTTGAATTTGGAAGATGTTCATTATTTACAGGAAAAGTATATTATTATTGTAAAACAGGTAAATATTATTAACAAAACTGTTATAGTGATATAGGAAAGGTCTGAGTTTATTTCTTCTACTTTTTATTGTGTTATATCCAAAATGTGAAATTTTACTGAGGACATTAGGAAGAAGACAAGTGTATTTTACAATAAAATTTAAAAATTGATACATTCAAATCAAAACCTGTACTTTTATCAATCCTATTGTGAAAATACAAATGCATTTGTCACAATGCAAAAAGGTAAAACTGAATTAGAAAGAATGAGCTGTTTTATCACAGTTGAATTGCAGCGTTTTATTTTATATAAAAGAACCACCACTAACATTTGTAAAACTAAAGATAAACATAAAATATCCATGATGTATATTAAAGCATCATCATCACTGAATAAACCTACCTGCTGGGATTTTACATTATTTCTACACATCTTGATAGCTTCATATGTGGCTAATACTGGCATACTATACTTACAGCATATTCAATCATAGCAAATAAAAAATAATGTAGTCTCTGGTACCTGTCATAGTAAAATTAACTACTTTGATATTTTCTGGGTGGCCTTAATGCCATCAAATCCTGATAAAATTCTAAAATACAGTATACATTGAGTGACTTTTATTAAATTTTAAATGACACATTGATGTTACTGTATTCAAAAAATACAGGTCACTTTATTGATTTAAATTTATTTAAGTTTACATTTTTAAAAACGAGCTTGGATTTGCTTAATTAACTTTCATACTAAATAAAAATACTGCTTTGAAGACAATGAATTTAGTATTCTTCAAAAATAATAGGAATAATTTATTAGCAGCAAATGAATCTTTTAAGGAAATAATGTGTTAATATCATTACTCCTCTTTGATAATAAAATGGATTCATGTACATAAATTCTTAAAAAAATATTTTAAATAAAATGTTATATTCTAACTAATATATTCTAAGCACAATTCTCTCTGATAGATTTGTAATCTTTAAATTTGCCTGAGTAATCCTTAGTATTAAACTTAACTTTTTTATATAAATGCATGTTTATTTTTGCAAAATTAAAATTTCATCAAACTTCAACTTTTTTTCAAAAATAATTTTATTATACTGTGGGCTTGTTATGACAAATTTTTGTTGACCCTGAATGATTTAATTTTAATAATACTCACATGACTCGGCTATATGAAAGTCAATACATTAAATACAAAGAACCTCTGGCTCCGGGCACACCTCTTTGACTCAACTGTTCTCCTTGCATCTCTTCAACTCCACCATTCTCCCTGCATTAACATATGCCTCAGAGACCTGGGCCCCTACGAAAGCAGGATGAGATTGCTATCCGGGTCTCCCAGAGAGGAATCGAAAGAGCTATGCTTGGAATATCACACCTCACTCAAGTGAGAGAAGGAATCCAGAGTTCCGACCTCCGTCGCTATTCCAGAATCAGGGACGCTGTCTCTTTTGCCAAGGCATCGAAAATCAGATGGGCTGGACATGTAATGCGATTTGGAGACAACTGCTGGACTAGAGTCATTACCGACTGGATCCCATGGGATGTCAAAAGATCACGTGGCCACCCACCTACAAGATGGTCAGACTTCCTTGTCAAGACTCTGAAGGAACGGTTTGAGGCTCTTCATATTCCTGAATCAACCAGATGCCATTGGGCTACATTGGCAAGTGATAGGGTCCAATGGAAATGTTACTGGTGCCCGCTCGAGCAAGTAGATAAATAATGGGATTCAAGTGTTCAAATGATCAAGTGACCACATGACTTGGCTATATGAAAGCCAATACGTTGAGCATTGCTAGTTAGCTTTAAACAATTTAAATTAATTTTAAAGTAAAAGAAAATTGTTTCAAGAGTACATGATTGACTTTGTAAGGTTTTTTTTTTGAAATGCACACTAGAACCTACAATTGCGAATAATATTTATTCAGGACAAAAAAGCCTCTCTTGAGGGCCCGTGTTCAGCAGCACATGTGCTGAATGGCAAATAGCAAGGATGGGATCAGGCAGGTCTCAGAGCAGAGCTCACTCTGACAGCGCACGGTCCTCTGAATGCTTGGGGTGTCTGGCGCCTTAGTGTACCCCCACCGCCATAGGGCTCCGGCAATACTTCACCTTTGGGTCCTAGCCCTGAGCTTCTGCCTATTTGTCTGAGAGTCTTATTCCTGAGATTCTCACCCCAGGATGACCTTGCCCCCCATTAATGAATGGGAACAGAATCACAGCAACTCTCTGTGCTGAAATACTGAATAAAGTTAATGGGCCAAACAGAAAAGGGAGGTTTCTGCTTGAAATGCATCGACTATACTGTCAAAAAATTTATTTTTAACTGATTTCAGAAAATTTACATTTTTCTCAAAAAATATGCAATTATGATAGATTTTCATCTTAGCATGGTTGCTTTCCAGATGTTCAGAGTCTAAATTATTTATCAGGAGCACAAACAAGGTTGAACATTTCCATTGGTTCCCTTAATACTGTCCAGCACTATTAGCTTTTTTTCGATGCTTTATTTTTCTATTTTCAGAGGTAGCAAAGCCTGTCTGCACTTTAATTTCTATTATGTATAGACTTTTATTATAGAACTCAGATAGGTAATACAAATATAAACATGCTCCTCTGCTTTCTTTGAGAGACCCAAGTATAATAGCATACTTAAGTGCGACAATGAAATATATCACTCTTTGTTTTTGTTAGAATGCCAGAATATTAGTGAGCCCACCTGGTGTTTATTCAGCTCCCAATTCCTGCTGTGTCACAGAATACTGTACAGTGGAGGTGACCAGGGAATTCCAAGGTCACAGAGTCTTCCTTGTCCGTCAACTCCCAGGGTGGCCCGAGGGTTCTCATTCCTGGTCTTTATGGACACCTGCCCCTTGGAGCTAGTAGGGCCAGAGATTTGTGTTCAAATGTCAGGGCCCTTTCTCCTGGCACCACACTTCCTCAGGGTCGCAAGTTCTACAGATTCCTCATAAGACAATTAAATAGGTGTAAAGATTCACAGTGCTGCTTCCAGTGGATTTTGCAGTGGCTTGAGAGATGTGGTAGGCTGGAAGAGGAAATCCGAATCTTTGTCTGTCTGTCTTATTTTCTTTGTTCCTTTAAAAAATATTGAATCACTGTGAGATAGACCAGTACAAAGCTGTTCATAATCGGGTTTCAGTCATAGTGTTCCAACACCATCCCTCCACCAGGGCACATTCCGTGTGCATGTTCGCAGCTGGTAAAGGTCATGTCTAACTTGTGAACTGATCTTTGAGAAAAATAACAAATGAAGGCAGGCCTACAGGTGTCACTTGACTTTCAAAGAAAGTCATTATCATACTCATAGAGAAGATTATTGAAAGATGCTCTTATTCCTGGTGCTCAGGAATTACTCTTTTGCTCTGTGCTCAGGCACTACCTGGAAAGTCCTTGAGGACCAGACATGATACCTGGGATCAAAGCTGGTTCTGCAAAGCCCAAGGCAAGTGCCTTAACCACTGTAATATCTCTCTTTCCCTGCAATACAGTTTTGCTACTTCAGGGATTTTGCTGTTTCAAGGATTAGTCTGTTTTCTAGTTGTACTGAACTGCTTTGTCTTAGAAATCATTCCGCTTTTGTGGGCTGGAGAATAACCCAGCTTGTTGAACACTAGGTTCCTCCCATGTGGCCAGCTTGAGTTCAGTCGCTGGTGTCACAGATGTTCCCTTGAGTCCTACTAAGAGTGACCATGAACACAGAGCCAAGAGCCAGCTCTCGGAGGCAATATGTATGGCTCAACACACAAAAATAAATTAATAAAGTGGTTTTGCCCTCGTTTTCTCTGCCAATCAGTTGGGTTAGTGAGCTGATTGATCTTCGTCTCTTTCTAGCTTCTCGCTTTAGGTTCTTAGCCCCTGTTATAATAAAGACGTGTGAGTAAGACCATTCTGGGTATAAATTTTGTGGATTATCTGCAGAGCAGCAGCAGCAGAGGCAGCAGAACCCTGGAAAGCTGTGGAGGAGACTTCAAATAAGCTGTTACCGTACATCTTGTTGTGCTATTGCTGCTTCAACTCTCGGAGTTTCGTTTTCTTTATCTCTAAAGTGATAAAAGAGCTGACAAAGTAAATTACCCATGGAGGAAAAGACCTGTGTTTGGGGCTCCAGAGGCTGGAAGGTCTTTTGAAACCTCAAAGCTTGGATGTTCTGTATCCATAGAGGACAGGGGCTCTGAGGGCCACCAGTAAATATTGCAGTGACACTTGTCACAAGAATCCTGTTTTGGGGGCCGGAGTGATAGTCCAGCAGGTAGGGCATTTGCTTTGTATGCAGCAGACCTGGTTCAGTCCCCAGCATCCCATATGGTCCCCAACGCAGGGCCAGGAGTGATTCCTGAGTGCAGAGCAGGAGTAACCCCTGAGCACCACTGGATGTGACCCAAAAAAAAAAAAAAACAAAACAATGAATCTTGTTTTATCTCTCAGTGAGATCTTCCTATTGGGTGCAGTGTCCTTACAAGAACATATGCAGGTGGAAGAGTCTATGAAATGACTCGACAGTTAAAAACATAGGGAATTCACATAAACAATATATTCATTCTCTTTTAGTCCTGGTGCTTACAGATTTGGCAGTATTGTTTCATTCTATGTGTTAAAGTCATGGATGATATAATGTTCACTACAGAAATAGTAACTACTTTTACATCAAAGTAATTAAGATGCTCAGAAGGTTACTGTGTTCAATCTTGTGGTTTCACCTTCCTGAAATTGGAAACAGAATATTGTTTATAGAGGCCCTTCACTCCTAAAATTGCATTCTTGCATTTATGTGGCCTTCAGGAAAAAAACAAGCACATTGACTTAACTTGGTTGAAGAGGACATACCATTTTTAATGTAATTTTTGTGTTAATGTAAATGTACCCAGAGGACCCAGGACTGACTCACACTTTAAATCAATTTGAATGAGAAAGATTCAAACTATAAGCACTTCTTTGATTACCTATGTGTGTATGATTTCAAATGTGCATCGGAAAATGTGCTAACAATAGTAGTGTATATTGCTAAGACATGCTCAAAATTGCTATTATTTTAATAATCAATATAATATATAAAACCCCCTTAAGTTAAAAATAAATTGGATATTATTTTTTTCTTAATGTAGGTGGTAATGGATTATTTTAATAATTACAATTATTAAACCTAAAATAGATCCTATAGATATTTAAATTTAAGGGATATTAAAAGCAACACAGTAATAATTACAGTGAATGTTTAAAATCATTATAACTTTAAAATGAGCTTTTTAAAAATGTCTTTTGTCTTTGCATTGATTCTGTAAAGTTTTGCTGCCTCAAAAAATAAATGGACCAAGCAGGATGGTAGTAAAATATTAATTGTTTAATATGAAAGATATGCTAAAGTATTTATAGGGGTTTTACCCACAATCAATTTTGTCTAGAATATTTTAATTTTCTATAAACTTTTATAGGAAGTCAGTGACAGAGCAAATTGGGGAGAAAGAAAATAAAGGAAGAAAAGAAAGAAAAAGGAAGAGAAAGAAAGAGAGAAATAGAGAGAAAGAAAGTAAGAAGAAAGAAAGAAAGAAAGAAAGAAAGAAAGAAAGAAAGAAAGAAAGAAAGAAAGAAAGAAAGAAAGAAAGAAAGAAAGAAAGAAAGAAAGAAAGAAAGAAAGAAAGAAAGAAAGAAAGAAAGAAAGAAAGAAAGAAAGAAAGAAAGAAAGGAAGAAAGGAAGGATGGAAGGATGGAAGGATGGAAGGATGGAAGGAAGGAAGACAAGGAAGAGAGGAAGGAAGGAAAGGAAGGAGGGACGGAGGGACATAGGGAGGGAAGATGGAAGGAAGAACTGAAGGAAGAAAGGAAAAAAGTGAGGAAGGAAGGAAGGAAGGAAGAAAGGAAGGCAGGAAGGAAGGAAGGAGAGAAAAGAAAGAAAATACTTTTATACATTTGATTCATCATTAAGATATGAAAATATTTTCATAATTCAGAAAAAATATAACAAACAAACAAATTCTTAGTGATGGCATGTTCTTTCACCCCATCCTTTAGAGTAACATTACCGTGACTTATTATGTCTTGAAATGATACTATCATATTGACAGACCTGAACAATGGGAAGGGCTATGCAGGAAAGCGAGAACTCCTCACTGGATCTCTCCATGTGTAGAAAACACAGTGGGCAGGTCTCTCTGCCTGCAGGGAGGGGACGTGAAGGTTCATGAGCCTGTGCTGTGCAGACAGAAGATTTCAACGTCTGATAATCAGCTAGTTTTAGAACGAGCTTGCATCTATTAGTGTTTGTGCTCTCTTTGGAGACTTTGCAAACGGTTCTTTTTTCCCATATTTTAACAATGAAGTTGGTAGTATATATGTGAGCAGTCCTCAAATTAAAAAGAAAAAAATCAAAGGTTATGTCTGAGAGTTCCTTTCTAATCAGTAATAGGCTTTTTATAATATGAAATAAAACTGATGTATAAATCTTGAATACGGCACCTGAAAGGAACTTTAGATCGGCTGATGTAGAGCAAATGGCATCTAATGTATTTTTCACATTGATGGTGGCAGTGATTTATTATGTTGTCTGAGACGCTAAATATACATCATAAATCCCTCCAAAAGAAATCTTATTGTACTCAGTCATCTTTTTCCATAAGCCAGCATTTCCCTCTTTCTGTAAACATCATCGCATAAAAAAGAATCATTATTTTCAAAATGTCATAAATCCAGAGAGTTTACACTGCATGTAAAACTTCAATGAGAGTTTTTTTCTTCAATCACTTCATTAGAGAGGGCACCCAACAGGAAATAAACATTTACATTCAAAGTTTCCTGGGCATAGGCAGAGCTCAGTGGTAGAGCAAATGCCTGGCATGCATGAAGTTTGAGTTTAATGCCTCACAGTGCCCTGTGTGCTGGGTGCAACTAAGTATGACACCCCAGTGCATACTGGCACAGTACCACAACCAAGTTTGGCATCCTTGCTCGTGGCAACAGCTACAACACCAGAGAAGAAAACGGAAAGGGGAGATTGTATTGTGTTCTGCAGGGAAAAAAAATAAACAGAGGCACATTTAGTATCCCAACATTAATTTCTTTCTTTATGACAGCTACACTGGGAAAAAACAATGTAAAGAGAAAGTAAAATAAGTATATAATGACATAATAACTGATCTTGCACTAAGTCCAATAAGAGAGATTTTTCAAGGTCTCTAATAAGTATACTTTAAAATAACACAGAAGCAAAAACATTAATGAACAAAAGATGGAGGAATGATGACTGTGAATTTATTAGTGTTCTTCTTTTGCCTGTCAATAAAATAACTATCTCCACTGCAGAAAGGGTATTTTTGAACTGAAGAATTATGCACCCTGGGAACTTAACTGTGATCTGTGTTTTTGTCTTGGGAACAACATTCTCTGGACTAGAGAAATTAGTTATTACTAGATAGCTGGACTCAAAGTTTATCCAAGGAAATGACTGAGCTTCAATTTTAATCTTTTCTCAGCGAACATTGCTGTGAGGCACTTATAACTCCCAGGAATCCCCAAGCATCTGCCAGAAGTGACTCAGCTCACTGTGTGATACATATATGCAATCTTTATCAAAACTCAAAAGTTCTGCTTGGGTAAAATCTTACTTAATCTTTCTAATGACAAACTTTCTTTTGGGAGTAGTCTTGCCAGTGTAGGATATGAGAAAGAAATGGGTGTGGAGAGGGGAGATGGTTACAGCTTTATGAGAGAAAGCATTGAAAGAAGAATGATAGTGAAAGCTAGGGCATGAAACCAAAGTTCTCAATAAAAGAGTGTGAAAGAATGCCATATTTGGTTTTGTATCTGGAATTATAGGTGTTATATTAAATCATGTTCTCCAGATTTCAAAATTCTTGACCAATAGTAGATATGAAGAACTGTAACTCTGATTAACATATTTACTGTATATGGATGTTTCTATAGATGGAACAGAAATCTAGGATTTTGAACTGAAATGGAAAAACTCCAATTTTTAATCCAACTGGGCAGCAAAAGATTTGACAAAACCAATCAATCGGTCGCAAAACGTACATTATAGAGAGCAGTCGCAGTATTAAAATATGTCTGTGAAGTGCCAGGGTGCAGTGTGCAATGATGTGGGAGGAGTGCTGCTACCCAGAGTGTGGCCAAGAAAAGGAGCTCACCGACTAAAGCCAACATTGCTCCCTAAAGCCACCACAATATCCCTTGGCACCAGCACCATTTTCTGCCTCTGCTCAGAAAAAAAACGTGGTTAGCCAGGTAAGATCCAAGGCTCTGTCACCTACCAGCGGCTATGCATGGGTTCAGAGTCAAGACCGTGACCTCCTTTTGCAGTGAAATATTGGCTCAAATATCTAACTGAACATTTTGGCTGAAAAAGAAAAATTATGATTAGAAGTTCTGGTGCCAGTTTGTATTTTCCAAAGGTTAACAGGATGCTGTGCATGAAAACAGTTCTCTCTCTTGAACACCCTGACCTAATATGAAATCCATGCTTCAGAAAATTAAAACTTTTCATTACGCTCCCGCTTATCAAAACACCACAGCCCAGCGTCATGTTTTCTTCACAGAGTAATCTCCAACTCAATACCTATTTGTCTGTCTCTCCGTTTTTTAGCAATTATTTCGCTTTTTCTAATGGACCATGACTATTTCTTTATTTATACATTAATTATAATTATATGATATTATTATAAATATGATAATTTGTGTATTAATAATTCATTCATACATTGATTATATCCCATGCTCAGCACAGAACTCTCATAGTCTGAATGAAATGAACGCAGCCCTCTTCCTAACCTTCTCAAATGTTCATGACCTAACCTGGAGTCTATAAATGCATTTTGTAGCGGCACCAAAGGAAACATTAGATAATATGATTGAATTATGGATCTAGAGATGGTAGGATTATTCAGGGCCCATGGTAATTTGAGAGTCTTTCTTAGGAGCTACAGAGATCTGTCAAGAGCAAGCAATGTAACAGAAGAACGTGTTCATGTGTTGTGTGTAAGTGCATGAGAGAGGGCAGCCGGCAGCTTCTAAGAGCAGAGACAGCCCAAACAACACCTATAAAGTCTCCAGAAAGAACACTATACCCTTTGGGTCTTTATCACAGTGCTGAAAGAAAGTGCTTTGAACCACAATACATGTGAGCAGTGATTTGTAACAGCCACAACAGCAGAGCCATGACAGAGCTGCCAAAAGGTGCTCAGGCAGCAGGACTCGTTCCTGGTCCATCATTGCAGAAAGTTCAGCATAAATTACGCTTCAATGACACTTTGGTTTGTGTGATTCCACTTAATGGGTGTTTATGAACTTGCATCCTAGTCCTAAGACCTGAATCAAAGGCTAGTATGTGCAATATTAGTTTTGAAAGATAAATGAACTGGACTGGTCATTCATGAAAGCCCAGTACATCAGGAGAGTGAATAAAAGCATGAAATGAATCAATCCATAAGAACTCCATGATGTGACGATATTTGTATCCAGAACAGGGCAGTCAGCACAATATTGAAGAGATATTTGTATGGTAGAGACAGAAAGTTTGTGTAAAGCTAGGTCATGCAATGCAGGCCATACGATAGTAGGTCTCCGTACTGTTTGTAGCAGTGCTGAAGTCCAGGTCATTCTGAGATTTGGATTTCAAGTGCACATGGTCAGATATTACCTTTTCAATATCTGCTCTTAGGCAAACATAAAGCTCCCAGTCTGAATTTGACTGTTTCAGAAAATTATTACAGTCTTAGAAATTTAGATTTCATTGCACTAAAGCTTTTAATCCATTATTTTTTACCTTCTAATTACTAATCAGACAAATTATTTTAAAATCATGGAAACAATATTGTCAGCATGGAACTGGGCAATATACGATAAAATTGTGTGTACTCTAAAAATGTACTGAGTTTGCAACTTTTTGTTTTCTTTTAGGTCTAAAATAAAAGCTAATTATAGCTAGCAAAAAATATATACATATACATAGTGAGAGAAAGGCTATCAGAAAAAGTGAACGTATTCCACAGCTGAAACAAATATGTTTCCAGTGTCATTTTGATGATTTGTTTAATGGTATATAAAATTTTAAATATTCAGATTTAAGTATATCCATGTAGTTTGAATACAAATGGGACACATACATACACCATATAATCAAAACTCTACCATTTCTTTCTTTTTTTTTTTTTTTGCTTTTTTGGGTCACACCCGGCAATGCTCAGGGGTTACTGGGTTACTCCTGGCTCTGCACTCAGGAATCACTCCTGGCAGTATACTCGGGGGGACCATATGGGATGCAAGGGATCGAACCGGGCTGGCATAGGCCGGCCGCGTGCAAGGCAAACACCCTACCGCTGGGCTAAGGCTCGGCCCAACTCTGCCATTTCTAACTTAAGCACAAGCATGTTAATCATTGGGGTAACAGAAAAATAAAGCAATTGAGTAAATTTTGTTTTAGTATAAATAGTTATGAAATATGGTGATATTTACTAATTAAGATAATAATATCTGAAAATAATTACTTTGGTTTGCACAATTAAATTTGCACAAAGTTCTTTATTTAGTCTGTTAATGGAATAGCACTTATCATGTCTCTTCAAGTATTTATATATATATATATATATATATACATATGCTTACACAATATTAATTTTTTTGTTAAAGTTTTTTCTATAACTGTTTTAGAAAAAATAATATTATTTTATAAGGCTAAGCTCCCACAATGGAAAAAAAGTGTTGAGAGACAGAGATGTCCTCGGTTTCAAATGGCCTTTTTCTTTTCCTCGGAATGATGATTTGTTATGAGCTCAAGGATAAGTACTTAATGGTGCACTTTTATTTGTTCCCTTTTTAAAAATCTCTTTCTCTTTCTATTACAGTTTAAAAGTGGAAACCTATAGTTAGTTTCGTTTGGCCTAGGAGTTTTAATCCAGAGTGATATTTTATGGATTAATCTATATGCTTTAAAATTATTTCAGGACTGTGTGAATGTCTCTGGAGAGCTTTACTGATGTAAAAAAGATTGCAAAGTGCTATCCATAACAATAGACAATTTCCTTTACAGTTTGGACTATTTCCAATTGTTTTAATGCCTTATATTATCAATCCTGCTGTCCAAGTTACATCAGAATCACAAATGGGGACATAGAGATAAATCATTTAAAAGAACTTTCCCTAAGAGCCTGTCTCCCTAGCACTAAAATAGCAATGATGTTAAATCTTACACCACTAAAGTGATTTTCAGGCAGAAAACCACATCTTCTTATTTAATTATTCTTCATATTATCCCAGGCCACTTGGTAAGAAACAAGTGTTATTGGAAGCGCATTTCAGTGGGAGAATCCACCAGAAAAAAGATGCCATTTATCAGTGTCTTTAGCAGAAGCAAGTTGAACAGTCTCTTAAACACTAGCCAGCACCAAGATCTAAATCATTCAACCTTGCAAGAGGAGAAAGCAAGACAATAATTTCACCTAGAGATATTAAAATGCACTCAAAGGTGTCCTTGGTGTACAACATTGCCGCTTCAATGTGAAAACATCGCAAGATGATTTCCATGATATGTTACCCTCTATGGCATGCGGAAGTCATAGAGGGCTCTGAAACGGCTCCCGCCTCTCCTGACAGGGAATTGCTCAGCCCCGTTAGCAAGTTCAGGACTAAGATGCCAGTTTGACAGGGAAGAGCGCAGGCTTGGTGTGATTGAATTAGTAGCTGCTGTCATTCATGTTAGCCAGCTAAACAGCTCTCACTCCATTTGGTGAACTGGACGCTGCTGACAGTTAGTGGTCTGTGGACTTTAGTTGGGTGTTTCTGGGGCTTTCACGACCTCCCAGGGCTGTGAAGCAGGACCAGCCTGGCCTCTTGCTGCCGCTCCAAGGTTCCTATAGTTCTCCGGGACTCAGAGCCCAGCCTGGTGCAGGGGCTCACTGCAGCTCACGGGCCTCTTGGCCTGCTTCTCACCCCATACTGCTGAGCTGATGTTCTGAGGAGAATGGAGCTCCACCTGTCCAGCATTCTGTCCCGCTGCCTTTATATTTGTGGCAACACTGCACTGGAGATAGCTTTACTCGCATTCTCTTCATCTCATGTTGAAAGCAAATCTGTGCTGGTTCTGCAAAAATAAAGTTTTGAGCCATTCCCATTATGGCGGAGGTTGAAGAGCTTATGAGGTTCCATTTACACGTTTGGAATGTGAAGCCTCCAACAGTGAACATGCAGGTCCATTCATTTCCACTATGAAAAGTATTGATCTGGAGGGTTGTTTTGGTCATTCTGATGACACGCTTTGCTATTTTCTTAACGTCATTGTCTTGTTATCTGTTTTTTTCTTGGTTCATCTTATTGACTTCTCAAGTATTTGTCCATAGTGCTGTTGTGGCTAAATTTTGGTAACACATTGCTTAAAATATCCTATCTCTTAATATTTTAGGTGACTTCTGATGTTTATATTGATTGCATAATTATATAAGTATTTCATTGTTTACTTAAATATCCTTTGATGGTCATAAATTGATTTTGTTATAGAATACATAAGAATCATCTTTTATATATTGTATATATATATTTTTTCTCCTATTTTATCTATTAATTGTCATTTCTTTGGAAATAAATTTGCTGGTCTTCCCATACATCATCATGTGGAAAATAATTCAATTTTACTTCTTGCATTTTACATTATGCTGTGCATTTTGTTCAATCCTGCCTTAGATATTGACACTTTGAATTTTTATGAAGCAAATCATTTTAAATTTTTTGTCAGCTAACATATATTATTATATATGAACTATAATATATTGAGCTATACCACAACAAAACTTGGTTTATCTTGTCTTTTATTGGAAATATATACTTTCATTAAGCTACTTTTTATTCTATTGGTTTCTAAGGGGAGGTGGGGTCCTCTAAGTGCTAAGGAATTATCAGCTCTCCTGGTGATTGCAGGCCAGACCCTCAGCTCAAGACTAGGACCTGGGGGTGGTGTCCTTTGCACTTTGCCCCCAGGTCAGGTGTGAGAACCCAGAGAGTATGTGTGGGGCTGCTCTGTGACGTCAGGCATCAAATCCTTACCAGGCCCCGGCCCACCTGTCCTCTGTGCCAGCCCAGCCGTGTGTCTCTGCACCCCAGCTGGATCTGAGTGTTTGAGAGCTGTCGGGGTTGCTCTAAATGACTGGTTCACATCACTCAGTATTGACGATGGTTGCCGCCATGAGCTTGGTCCATTTCCTGTCTGCGCTTCTCCTGCTTCTCCCGCCTCTCTTCCTCTCTGTCCCCTAAGCCAGAAATGCTCAAATGCCTCTTTGTGGTTTTTATTAAAACTTAATTAATGCAACTACATACTTGATAAAGATGGAATTGAATGGTATGTAGAGGTTTCTCTCTGTTCCGTCTTCCACTCTGTCTCTGTAGCCTTAACTACCTCGCCCCCACTTCATTGGAGGTGCTGTGACATGACGCTACTCCCGACAGATCCATGCTTCCGCCCCACAGCCCCACCGAACAGCCACTTCTTCCTTCCACCAACTTCCGGTTCTGTTTTGTTTTATACATGGAATTCTTTTTCTCTGTTTGTGAAAATTAAAGGTTTTTACGTTTTGCTTTTTATTTCTCACTTCCATGGATTTTCCAGAAGCTACACACTATGTGCTAGATGACTAATATATTTAAAGAAATTTTCAAAATTATCTGTTGATTCCTGTTGCAGTAAGCTGACCCTCTTTTCTTTTGGGGTCACCAATTATATATGGAACTTAGGCCCTCTCCCATAGGCCTGTTTGTATGTTTCTGGGTGCTTCAATTTGGTTACTTTCTATTGACAACATTAATAATGATTTATTTTCTATTGACAATTTTTGGTTAATGTTGATTTTTTCAGATAAGCTATCTAGTCGTTGGTTTTTGTCTTGGTGGTTTGTAGTTAGGTGTTACAGGCTGCTAATGAGGTCTGAAGTTCTATGTATTATCACTCAACCTGAGCATTTCCATTCGCTTGCACTCCCATTTCGCTCAGGCTTCTATTGGAATGCATGGCCTTTCTCTTTCAGTTTTGTTTATTAGACTTCGCTTGTTGGTGCTCCTGCTACCTCTTGGCTCAGCGATCGGGGTCACTCCAGGCAATGTGCAGGCACCATTTGCCTTACAGAGATCAAAGTCCGGTCGCTGCATGCAAGGGACCAACCACCTGCTGCTACCGTGTCTCTCCGGTCCCAATCTGGAGTTTTTCCCTCCCACCCACGTGGCCTATGAACATATCACACAATGTGCGAGGCGCGAGGACAGGACCCTGGGTTTGATCTGCCACAACAGCACAAAAGAGCCGGGCCATGCCAGCATCCCTCTGTCTGCTCTTTGCCGAGGCCCCTTGGACAGCGCCTGGTCAGACGTTAGGAGTCCAGCACGCAGACACTTGCTGAGTCCCTGCTCCGGAATCAGCTGCAACAGCTCATCCTAAGCAACGCGCGCCGGTTGAACAGATTTCTAAGTCGTCTAGTTGGCTGAAGTTTTCTCAGTGGGCATTTGTCTATAGCCCCGGTTTGTCCCACCCACCATGTCACCATCAGACAAAATGCAGCTGATACTTTTCCTTATGTGAATGAAAACTAGTCACTGGTGGAGTTTGCTACCCCAGTGTATTTACCAACGCAACAGTTTCTCAACCTCACACTACATTTTGTGATGGAAGACAGGAACTGAAAAATAGTGGAATTGAGGACTGAGAATAGCTATGAATATTTCAGACACAATAATATACTTCAAATAAGATTATTGAGTGATTCTTTTCACAGAAGATTGCAAATGTTATTATGAATGGAGTCATTTTAATTAGGATAATCTTATATTAAATCTCTAATCTGAAACAGTATGAAAGACATGCAATAACAACATAGCTGTGATGCTAATATTAATGCAGATAATTTATTGAAATCTAGAATGTTCCAGTCAATGTATATATTTTTCATGTGCAGATAATTAATTTTTATCAACTCCTGTTAAGATAGAAGCTACCATTTCTACCCAATGCTGACACAATGTTTAGAATAGTTAATATACCAATAAAAAGAGAGCCTCTTATCTAATCAAGAAAAGGTCATTGGTTTTTTTTGTTTTGCATGCTCTACACATGTAAAAGTCATTTCTATAAGATATCCAATTGTACTTTCTTTTTTCCACAATGATAGATTATTCCACTTGTGTATTTTTTATCAAAATCTAACTTCAGAATAAAATAATGAATGAGGTGATGATACTTCTTCACAAGCGATTGAGATCATTATAAAAGAAGCTTCATCTATTTAAATATAATTAAGAATATTAAAAATTCAGTTAGAACTCCTACTGCAAACTAGTAAAAAATATAAATATGCTAAAGTTAAGAACTTATAAAACCTCCAGAGTACTTTTAAATTTGTGCTAAATAGTAGGATATGAACCATTTCCACTTTTGATTCACTCTGGTCAATATTTTGTGCTTTTGTGCAGCGGTACTATAAATCACAAAATAGAAGGTAAAACTAATACAGTAGAGGCTTGAAAAAATTCACCTAATGTAAGAAATATTTTTGTGTGCTTTCATCTTTAGGCCAATATTCTTTTTGTGAAGAGGAATAAAAATACCAATATTTTTAACTTATTGCTGCATATCTGTAAGAAGCTTTTGATGACTTTATATTTTAATTTAGAGGCAATTAATTTGCATCTATTATTTTTCTCAAGTGACTAGTCATTGTCTTCTATATTTTTATACAATACATATGAGTTTTGTACCACATTTAAAAAATTACTTCATTAGCCTTGAAAAAGTAAATTATACTAAATAACACTTATAAAGGTATCTAAAGATCTCATAGAATATTAGGTGAGAAAAACTAATTTTAAAAAGTATTTTAATATGACACAGTCTGAGCTGTGGAGAGTTCCTTGTCTCCATATTGGAAGTTCCTTTAACTCCTACCATTATTCGTAAAAGATCTGGCTGACTGCAAAGACTTTTCAGATTCCTATTTGGCGGAGGCCACCTCTGTGTCTCAGCCTCAGGGCTCCGGCCCTGCTGGGAGGACTTGGGACACAGCGAGTTTATTCTTGTCTTATCTTGGACAGCAGCTCTGCAGTTTCTCGGAACTTTGAATATTCGAAAGGATTAGACTGAAGATGGATTTGCTCAGGTGGTTATTTGTTCTGTTTTCATCAGACACACTAATATACAAACTAGAGTTTAGAAATATTGGTTTCGTATCAGCTGGCATCTCTTTTTAAGGCTTACTGTAATGATTTGCAGAGGTTTTCATTTGATAGAAAGGATTTTTTTGTGCTTTCTGTAGTAAGCTACCGGCAATTCTCTTGTGTTAGTTAAACTCAGTTTAATGGATTATAAAATAAAATACAATCATTCTTGGGGAAAAAAAACTCTTTTTCTTTTCTTTAACAACAGAGGTTCAGTTGCTAGTAATCCTCACTGGCTATCAGCCACAATAACAGTAATAGAAGAAATGCTTTGTCCCAAAGAGCAAAACTTAACTCAATATTTACAACAAAAAAGGTACAAAAGGACCCAGAAAAGACTGTAATACTACAATATTGATGGTGGGAAAGCACATAATTGGTTCCCTTGAAAGCTCTATCAGACCACAAATATGAACTCACATAAAATTGTCCAATTAGGTCAAAATCTAGGAGAGAAAACATTTTCTCAAAGGTACTTTTGTACTTAAAGTCTGTAAAATAATAATCTTTACTATTATTAGCATTGTAGTTTGGAATTCCTATGATGACTGAATGTTTACCCTAAAAGTAGGGCATAAGTACAATATTTTCTTTGCCTTTTGAAAATGAGTATTGATTTAGCATGACAATTTATCTTACCAATTGTCAATGGATAATGTACTATTGCTTTCTTTTCTATTTAGCATGCACGTGAATATAATATGTATTTGTGAATATTCAGGAAACACACAAGTGTGATGCCAAAGATCTTCATTTATCAAGATGTTTATTAGAGTTGCTCTTTTAGGCAGTGATACGAAAGGAAGAGAATGTTTCTTGTTAATAACTGTAATAACATAAAATTATTTTTAAATTTTGAGATAAAATGATTCTTGTGGTTTTAATTTGTTTTACATTTGGAGAAGTCTCATTGTCTGAAGATGCTATTTACTTTCCCTCTAACAGAGACCGTTAAATCACTTTTGTGACTCTTAACTGTGCACTAAGAAGCATTCTTTCTGGAAATAGATGGAAGCAGCTTGACTCTAAAGATAGTGGGTCTAATACAGGACTGACACACTTCACTTGGGGAGAAAAATCTTGATAAAAACAAAAAGGATTCCACTCTGTTTAAAGGGAGAGTTTTTGTTTGAAAATTATACATGGAAATGCATGTAAATCATAAATATAAATACAAATAATTATAAATACAAATAAGCTTTGTATCACTGTTTCACTGTCTTCCCTTTCATCGTCGATCTGCTCAAGTGGGCACCAGTAACATGTCCATATGACCTGTCTCATGCAAGTAGAGCCCAAAGGCACCTGCTTGCTCCAGGAACATAAAGAGCCTCAAACCATTCCATCAGGTCATAGGAATGAGACAGACTTGGGGCAGAGCTGCTACTGGCTCTCACTGTGCCCAGCCGCTCATGAGGTGCCCGGGAGGGGATGGCAGGTTCTAGCCCTGGCCCGCCACCCAGGCAGAGCCTCACAACAAGCCAGACAACCCCCACTCCATGAGAACCTCCATTTTCCACATCCGGACTTCCTCCTTATCAGAACTCCACCCGGCAGACCAACCTATCACAGCCCGGCTCGCGCGGCTGCAAGGGGCCGCACAGTTCATCAATAAATGCTGGATTTAGAGATGACTACAAGAGTATGCTACCCACACAGCAGAACCTGGCAAGCTACCCGTGTCGTATTTGATATGCCAGATACCAGTAACAATTATAGACCTCATTCCCAAGCTTTGTGAAAAGTTAAAAATAAGGAATGTTAAAATACTATAAATAGTCTTAAATAATTAAGATTTTTCAAAAGACATTGCACAACTGTTACATGGATATATGTTTATCACCAGGATTTATAATATTTTAAATGTCCAGACAGCAGACAGCATAGTCTTCTGCTTTCGAGAAGTAATAAATAAAAACAAGAAAATGAAATTCTCCATATTTAAAAAGATGAAAGGGAGGCTTCTTTAAAACTACAAAATAAAACAGATAGCCAATAAATTCATTGTTTGCTAATGATTCATGTAGCTTATAGTGGTCTTTCACAAATAATATTCAAGGAATATTTAGAATTGTATAATAAAGTATTCTTTTAAAAATCAATTATTCGGCTGTCACAACCAGAGGGACAGATATGTTTCATGAATATCTCTTATGTGAAGATAATGGTCTTACTTAAGATGTTTCTTTACCTTTTATATAGTCATTATTTTAGCAACAACCATTAGCAAAATGTAACAGAAGCAACTGGATAAAATTAAATCAATCAACAAGTAGTTTTTTCCAAGAATTATGTCTTTAATTTATATTCTTGAGACAAATGCTATATTTTTTGGACTAGACTATGTTTTAAAAACAGTAGTTTTGCTGACAATCTATACGCATATCTTTTTTTGTTTTAAACTTCAAAAAATAATGGTGTCTTTACTGTAACCAGATTTTCTTAATTTTAAATTATAATATTCACTAATGCTATATAAATCTGAATGACATTATATGTCTATCTTTTACCCACATTTATTTTGAGATACACAATTTTTTGTTCAATTATAGACATATACATAAGGGATGGATGCTACATTTTTCTTGAAATAAAACTTGCTTGTCTACTTTTCCTTTAATATTTAAGCTGCGATATTGCTGCACAAAACTTATAATTTATAGAAAAAGGCATAGTAAAATTATTATTTTGGCCAAAAATCCATTTTATCACCCAATTAAATAAAAATAACTTTGAATATACCTTCAATATTTGATAACATGAAAAAGAAATTATGGAATTGAGAGCAATAACCTTGGAGCCTTTCTGTCCTCTCCTAGCACAGAAAGGAGAAAGAACGCTTTTCCCTGCAGCTCAGGACTGTGTCAAAAATAGAAAATTTCTGAAATCCTGGGTCATGTAGTTAAAGTAGATTGTTGCTCTCCATAAGTATTCATCAATGACATATTTTTGGTTATAAATTTTATTTCTAAACATTCATAATAAGATTACTGATTTTATTTCAAAATATGTTATTTCTGTTACAAAAGCACTTAATTTTTGAAAATAGCATATAAGAAAATAAGAAGATAGAAAATATATTTGAATTAAATATTTAAAGCGTAGTGATACATTTTACTGCATTGTTTTCTGTGTATTCATTCACAGCTACCGATATTCTAGTGGTTTTAACTGTTTTTCTTATATCGGTCGATCAATTCTTTATTGTATTCAGGCTCCACATGTAAGTTCTAAGTCTGGGGAAATAAAAGCAAAGCCGTAATTCACTTTGTTTCATACAGTTGAGGAACACATGCAGATTCATAACCTACTCACCTGTTTGCAGTAGGTAAAGGGGCACTTGAACAGGGACCTATTTTAAATGTCTTGGACGTTTTCTCTGTGACCAGCACTTCAAGGAGGTAGCCCAGGAGTCAAACCTGAGAGGTGCGCTGTTTTAGCAGCAGTGCAGAAGTTGATCAGACCCTTCCCAAATTTATTAATGTCCATTTTATTTCTTTTCAAGCAAAGAAGTAAAGAATAAAGAGAAGGATCAAAAATAACCATATTAAAGAAACATTTGCATGAAGTGCAGGTGGTTGGGTCATACCTGATGATACTCAGGGCTTACTCCAGTCTCTGAGCTCAGAGTTCATTCCTGATGCACTTCTGGGGTTAGAATTAGGGTTGGCCATAAGCATCCTGCATGTGTCTCTGGTTGGTGCACTCCTGGGCTAGAACCAAGTCTGGCCATACACAAGCCTGCACTGTGTCTCTTGCTGATACCCTGCTGGGGATAGGCCAGGGGCTGGCCGTATACAAACTTGCACTGTGTCTCTGGCTGATACCCTGCTGGGGATAGGCCTGGGGCTGGCTGTACGCAAGCCTGCACTGTGTCTCTGGCTAAAGTGTCCATTCTAAGAAGAGGAGAGATTTATTCAGGAGCGGGCAGAGAGCAAATCTTTTTTATAGGGATCTAAAGAAAGGGAAAATAAAGATTCAATCAATAACACTTGTTTTTAGGGAAGGTAATGAAAGGAAGCCTCAGTTTCGTCTCACCAGCAGCTCCATTTCTCCCCATCAATCCACCATACTTCATACTCAGGCCTATCGTTAACACTCCTGGGGTTCCCCAAGACTATACTGTTCTGTCCCAGAACTAGGAGTCACAGACTAAGAAATGAACAATACTTAAGGCAGATGACCAGAAAGACAAACCAGCCAGACCACTCTGTAGATTCCCCTAATCCTCTGTTGTTGGGGTATTCTGGGCACCCTGACAAAATCGGGAAGCAGAGCCTAGGGATCCACTTCTATCCCAGGGGATTGTAGGCTGGTGGACCCAAAAAGACACGAGAATCCAGCAAAGGTTCAAAGGACTTTACTCACACTTGTTCTGGTATACAATCCAGCAATAGGTAAACCCCAGACTTTAAGTTACTGGCTGGGCCCTGGCCACATGTAGGTTTAGAATTCTAGGCCAAGATGGCTGCTACCACATGCTAAGGCCCAACAAGGAAGATAAGGGAAAGGAGGAGCGGAAGAACAGGCAAAAGGAAAAGGCCAATGGCCAAAGGTGAAAAGGCAAAAGGCCAAAAGGAAAACAGGCAAAAGCTTTTGTAACTTTTCTTCCCACATCAAAGAAAAGCAGTTAGGGACAATTCCCCTCAGGTAAGGTCTCTGGACCTCAACTAGCTTCATTAAAATGTTAATGTTGCCCAGCCAAGGCTGCAGGTCCTTGGTAGTTGGGGGAGGGGCATTTGATATGAACTGTATCTCAGAATACAAAGGCATGTGCTATACAATGGATTTTCTACAGCCAGATATGTATTTCTCCAAATCTTTGCAAGATTCTCATCTTTATTTCATAGTTGTTTTATACATTAACCTTTAGACTTTAATAAGAGAGCTACACCTGCTTGTTTGTAGGCAAACAGCATTCCTCTTTGGTCTAATTACTTAGAGATCCAACATGGCCAGGTACATATAATGGTAAGATTTATCTAGCCCTACGATGATTTAGTAGCATAAGAGAAAATATTTATACCTACCAGCTAACATGTAATGCATGGTAAGATATACTGCCACACTCAACCTGTTTTTTTTTTTGCCCTGTATCTAAAAAAAAGTAAGCTGCAGGAGGCAACCACAGGGAAGATGCAGAGACTCTGGGCAGCAGTGTAATGCCACACTCTGTGATACTTGTTGATTGAAGAAAACACAAAGGCCTTTAAAAGGTTCTACACAGAATTTACCTTTTATTTAGTCCTACACTAAGATCCTCCCGAGTTGGGGAGCTTCTTTCCCCCTTCTCTTTTATTTTCCAGTAAACCTCTATTTTCCAACTCTGACTCTGAGCATCTTTTGCACTTAACATTTTCACTCTTGAAAATATTGAAGAACCTGGGAATTGTAAGCAAACACAGAGACCCGTCTTCCCTGCTTCAGCCTCACCTGCATAGGTACATGAGAGTAAGTGGAGGGAAGCGTGTTCAGATGGCAGGGGGGATAGATGGGTGGCGTGTCAAAAGGTCCTGATTCACTACAGAGTTTAAAGAAGGGCCCTTCTATTCTCTGTGTGACACAGCTAAACGTATTGAAGAGATCCCATGATTCTTGATTCCACAAGAAGCAAGACTGGGCTTTAGGAACAGGGAATGGCTGCACAGAGAAAGTGAGTGGCCGCCTGAACTGAGAGAGAAATTTCCAGAGAGTAGGAAAACTGATTTTATAGGTTTCAGAGACATATTGGAGGTTTGGGGTTAGATCAATATAAATATATATATACTAATTAATATATATATAGGTTTGGGGTTAGATATATATATATATATATATATATACTAATTAATGAATATGGAAGGACTTTCCATGAAATACAGAAAATTGTGGATACTTTTATTCTGACCGTGATACTAAACTTCATATTTAAACAAAAGTAAAATTGATACTGGTATTGTAATGTATGTTTCCATATATCTAGTTTTTTTTTTTGCTTTTCGTTCTGTTTTGTTGTGTTGTGTTGTGACTTTATTTTGGGGCCACACTTGGTGCTTCTCAGTACTTACTCCTGGCTCTGCTCTCAAAAATCACTCCTGGCAGTGCTCAGAGGACGACACAGCTTTCTGGGGATTGAAGCCAAGTGGGCTATGTGCACTGCAGGCACCCTCCGCCCTGTCCTCCCTCTCTCTCTCTCTCTCTCTCTCTCTCTCTCTCTCTCTCTCTCTATCTATCTCTCTCTCTCTCTCTCTCGCCCATCCTGGCATGGAGTTTCATTTGTCCTGCTCTGCTTTGCCATCAGGCAGAGCAGGACAAGAGCGTGATACTGAAGTTTGGCAGCAGTGGACATTTCTGCTAACACAGTCTTCCCAATACAACATTCAAGCGTGGGTTGTCAGCAATATGCATGTATGACGAAGTTAAAGAATTCTTCCAAGGGGTCCTGTAACTGCCACCCCACCCTGTCCCTTCAACCAACCAACTCCTGTGGGTACCGTCAACTTTGACCTGATGCCTTGTGCTCAATGGACAATCGTTCTCTACTCTTCAGAACATGTGGCGTTTGGACTCCACGTCTGGTCTCAGCAGAACTGAGACTCATTTGCACATAGCAATTCAGCCCATCACAGCTGTTTCCATATCGTCTGTCTCCTCACATTCTTTGCAGGTCTTCCTGACGTTCTGACCAACTAAATTAACTACACCCAAGTGTTCTTCTTAGAACTTACTTAGAGGGTTTAGTGGATATCAACATTAATTGTCATTTATCCTGGTTCCTTGGTAGGCCCAGGAAGGTGAGAGTTAATAGCTACCAACAAAAAACAAAGTTAAAAACATAATTACAGAATTCTAGGAAAATATTTTTTTTTAGGCTTACAGATTGTTCAGTAACTTGCTGCGTAAGGCTTATATATTACATTTAGAATTTTGGATTTTCTGGGGCCAGAGCGATAGCCCAGAGGGTAGGGCGTTTCCCTTTCACACGGCCGGCTCATGCCGGCCTGGGTTCGATCCCCTGCATCCCATATGGTCCCCCGAGCACCTCCAGGAGTAATTCCTGAGTGCAGAGCCAGGAGTAACCCCTGAGCATTGCCGGGTGTGACCCACAAAGAAAAAAAAAAAGAATTTTGGATTTTCTTTAACCTTTGATATAATAATCTTTCAGATTTCTTTTAACACTGATTGTAATCACTGTTTTAATCCTGTTTTTTATTACTAAAAATGTCAGATGACTTCTAGTAAACAATGCCATTTATTAATTTTGTACAGAAAAATTAAGATCTACTTGAAATATTCATCCACACACCATATAATTATCAAATTTAACTTAAGAAAAGATAATTGGAATTTCATCTGCATTTAATTTAATATGATATTAATATTAGACACAAGCTTATCTCATGTAGAACATTTATAGTCATAGTAAAACCAAGAAATCTGTGATTTAGTTACAGTGATTATCAATAAAATTATAAAACTCAAACTCTGGAAGCTAACAACTAAATCCAAACAAGGGGGCATTTGTAATCACTTGAAAGTTTCACTTTGGTGTAGCTACAATGTGGGTACTGGGAGTCCACTAGGAAAGGAGCAGGGGGAGGAAGACTCTTTAACCCTCTTGATATGTTCAGTTATATGCTAGTTCAGGAGTGGGAGACACATTTAGCCTTTAATGGATTGTGCTGGTTAAATGTGTAGTAAAAATTCTTCTGTAATTCCAAATTTATTTCCATTGGCTTCCAGAGATTTTTTGTACTGTTTGGATTTTCTTGTTTTTATTTTTATTTTGGTTTTTGAATAAGAATGTTTTTCTATGTCATCTCATTTTATGAGTTTGAAGAATTGTGAAATGAATGATTTTTTGCTTTCATTACAAATAAAATAAATGCACTAGTTTGCCCGATTAATATAAAATCAATTATTATTTTTATCAACTCTGTTACCATGTTTCTGCTTTGCTGTGCAAATGATTTACAGACTTGACAATGGAAAAGAACAATTCTGTAAATCAACTATCTAGATTAAATTCATCAAATCCTTTCATTTCAATGGCTGATTTTAGAAAATTTCCTCATTAAAACAATCTTTGCTTTCTTTAATTATATGGCTCCAGAATGTCGGGGTTTTGAAGCTGTATTTGCATAAACCCAACCATGGTTGCCTATCAAATATTTTCCAAAGCTTCTCGATGATATTGCCTTTCATTTCCTTTTCTATGGGGATGCTGCAGAAGCATTATTCAGCCAATAGGAAATAATTTGTCAGCCAAACAACATTCCAATCTAATTATGCCCACCTGGTACAGAGGAGCACTACATGTGCAGAGCCTGGAGAAAAGGGTATGCTGTCTTTTTTTAATGCAATCAACAGTGATGTGGAAATTTGACTGTTTTTTTTTTTTGCTGGTTGCTGATTTATTAGGTGCAGAGCAACAAAAATCACAACTAGGTTTGCTAGGATCATAGAGAACATTAAAACATGAAATGGGGTAAATTTACAAAATCTCCCAAGCATTCAAATTTATTAATAATAAAAGTATCTTTTATACTTTTTATCAAATTTATTTTAAAAATTAAATTAATAAAACTTATTTATTTTTATTTAATTTATTATTAAATTAATGGAATATTTCTATTAAATTTATTAAAATATCTTTTATACTTTTTATTAAAAACAAAAGTATATTTTATACTTTTATGCTGTGCTTTCCTACACTCAAGCATTACCCATGGAGAGATTAGAAAGGAATTGTAACTGTGTGTCTTGTTTCTCAGAGTGTAGTCTGTAGGCCGCCTGCCTCCAAGTCGTTTCTGTGCATATTATACACAAGGATTGTGTGTAGATCTGTGGTCTGTCTGCAAAGAAGCCTTTAGCATTAGAAAACTGTTATTTATCCTTTGGGCAAGAGTGAGAGTACAGAAGGAAGGGCATTTGACTTGCTCACAGCCAACCTGGGTTCTATCCCTGGCAACCCATATGGCCTCCAGAGCACTGCCAGGAGTAATTCCTGAGTGCAGAGGTAGGAGTAACTCCTGCGCATTGCCGGGTGAGACCCAAAAAGAAAAAAAAAAACCTAGTATTTATCCTGTCTTTTTGTTTTTTTTGAGGAGCACGCCTGGCAGTGCTTAGGGTTTACTCCTGGCACAGAGGTTAGAGGTCATTCCTGGCTGGGCTTGGGGGGGCATTTGGGGTGCTGAGAATTAAAAAACAGATCAGCCATGTCAGGGCAAGGGCCCTACCCACTGTACTACCGTTCTGGCCCCAGCCTTCTCTTTCTGTGCAAAAGACTTTGTTTTGATTTTGCTCAGTATAATTAAAATGATGGTTCTGGATGCTCAGAGTGAAGATGCAGACCCGGAGGTTTCAGGAAAAGTCACCGGGCTTCCATGGAGAAGGAGCTAGGGTTCCTTTCCCCACCTCTTTCCTGTCTGGGAGGCCAGGTGGACCCACTGATGAACTGTTCCTGGGCTGTCGGCTGTGAACCAGAGACACAGATACTCGGGGCAGAGCACCTACTGGCTCTCACCATTGCATGTGGCCACTTTCCGGTTGTTCGGTCACTTATCACTCGTCACTTGTCTTCCCGTTGATCGCCGATTTGCTTGAGCGGGCACCAGTAACATCTACATACATCTTGTCACATGCTAGGGTACACCAAGGGCATCTGCTAGCTCCAGGAACATAAAGAGCTTCAAACCATTTCATCAGGTCATGGGAATGAGGTTTATAATTGTTACTGGTATTTGGCAGCATATTACAGCCCATCGCGTTCCACTCTGCAGCAGTTTTTTTTTTTTCAATCCTGCCCAGGTATGCTGAACCAGAGACTTACAGACATGGGGCAGAGCTGCTATTTTCTCTCCCTGTGCCCAGCCGCTCACAAGGAGCCGGGAGGGATGGCGGGTTCTGGCCCTGGCTTGTCACCCCAGCAGAGCCGCAAAACAAGCCAGATGACACCCCCTACTCCATCGGGCAGCCACTTTCCCCATCAGGGCTTCCTTCTCGTCAGAACTCCACCCAGCGGCAGCGTATAACAGCCCGTCTCATGCTGCCGCAAGTGACCGCTCGGTTCATCTATAAATGCTATATTTAGAGGTGACTACAAGGGTATGCCACCTGCATGGTAAGCCTGGCAAGCAGCCCTGTTTTATTTGATGTGCCAAATACCAGTAACAATTATATTAGTTTATTCCCATGACCTAATATAATGGTTTGAGGCTCTTTATGTTCCTGGAGCGATAGATGCCCTTGAGCTCTACTAGCATGAAACAGGACATATGGAGATATTACTGGTGCCCGCTCTAGCAAATAGATGATCAACGGGAGGATAGTGATAGTGATAGTGAAATATGACATGGGTAGCTTGCCAGGCTCTGCCATGCAGGTGGGATACTCTTGTAGTCACCTCTAATCTCGAGCACTTATTGATGAACAACACAGCTGCTCTTCAGTCACGTGAGCCGAAGTTGTGATCAGCTCTTCTGCTGGGTGGACCTCTGAAGAGAGGGAATCCAGATGTGGAAAATGGCGACCCTCGTGGTATGGGGGGTTCCTCTGGCTTCTTGTGAGGTTCTGCTAGGGTGGCGGGACAGGGTTAGAACCCACAGTCCCACCTGGGCACCTCGTGATCAGCTGGGCACAGAGAGAGCCAGTAGCAGCTGAATACCGGCTGTGCTGCACAGTAGATCAGTAAATGCAAAAACTAGGAGCGCCTGCACAGCAGAGCCTGGCAAGCTACATGTGTCATATTTGTTATGCCAAAAACAGTAACAATACTAGACCTCATTCCCATGACCTGAATGTTCCTTCATGTTGTTCCTGGAGCGAGCAGAGGTCCTTGGGCTATACTAGCACTCTACGGGGACAAATGGAGATGTTACTGGCACCCGCTGGGGCTAAGGGAAAACAAGTGATACAGGTGAAGTGAGAAGTGTCTTTGTCCTAGGGAAAGAGGATAAGTGCTAAACTGTCCAAAAAGGAAAGTTAACTATTACAAGCCTGATATCAGGACCTGTTTAAGAAGAAAAAAAAGCAAACAAACATGTCAAAGTTTTATTTTATTTATTTATTTTTTTTTGCTTTTTTTGGATCACACCCGGCGATGCTCAGGGGTCACTCCTGGCTCTGCACTCAGGAATTACTCCTGGCGGTGCTCGGGGGACCATATGGGATGCCGGGAATCGAACACAGGCTGGCACAGGCCAGCCGCGTGCAAGGCAAATGCCCTACCCGCTGGGCTATCGCTCCGCCCCTGTGTCAAAGTTTTAAAATGACTGTTTTCCCCAGATATTATCTACTTGATGAATAAAGTGCCCAGTATTTTCCTGAGCATGCTGGATGTCAGTTCAATATCTTTCTGCCTGGGACGTTATTTCCTTATTTCACCTGATGGTTGTTCCACAGTGCTCAGATGTTTGTGTTCTCCCACCGACTAGGAGTCTAGCAGTGGGGCAGCCTTTGAAATGGTTAAGAAGAGAAAACCTCATTTGAAAAAAGAGAAACATTGGCAGAAACTTGAGTTTGGTGACTTTCCTTTGTGTCTAAAGTTCAAGAGACACTGAGCTAGAACAGTAGTCTAGCAGGCAGGACATTTGCCTTGTATGCCAGTGACTCAGTCTGATAACTTGCTATTCCATGAGATCCCTGAGTAACTCCAGTAGGGCCAGAATAACTGCTTAATATGGGTATGACACAAAAAGAAAATTAATAATTAATTAATCAAAGTTCAGGGAAAAGAACAGTTTTAATTTCTGATATCAAAACAACTCTTCTCCAGAGTCCATTTTGCACTTGTTAACATACAGCAGCTATCTGTTCCTGACTGCATTTTGGCATCTCAAAAAACTTGCAGTATAAAACACACTACTGCTTTTCATTATTTCCTCCACTGTCACCATAAATTTCATAGCAGTAAATCAAATTTTGTTATTTACTAATGTGTTTGAAGCTGATGGAAAGTTCTGAGCATCTGAGGATTGGTCAAGTTTTCTAGCCACACAATTGTCCCCAAACCTTGTCTAACTTGTTCCACTAGTATATGAGAATATTCCACAAATATGCTGATACTTTAAAAAGTCTTCTCAAACTACGCAAGATAATACTCTTTGATTCAATATTATGGTCTGGTTATTTTCCATACAATGTATTTTGATTATTTTATACAAAATATATTTTCTGGGAGATGTAATTTCTGTAGTGGTTTCCTGGCAGACTATGTTGTACAAAAATATCCGGCACCACTCACTCTCTGTAGGATGATATTATACACCAATCTTTCATCTCAGACAACAGGCAATTATTTTCTCTGGCCATTGAAATGTGAAACTTGCAATTTCTGAATAGAAATAAACAGAAACAGTTGATGGTTGGCAGGTTTGCATTCTCTTTGACTTGATGACATCATGGTATCCTAAAAAAAACTAATACTAATAATAGTAATAAAAATGTCTTAAAGTGAAACTGACCATTTTCCAAGGCCCTAGGAAACATGAGTCAAGAATAAGCCAAAATGATCTAGTCTTGAAAGGCGTTAAAATTTAGAGGAATTATCATCAAATGATGTAGCTGGTTATTTCAGGAACCAACCTCTTTGAATAATGAAGGATGTTAGTGTCAGGGAACACTGCCGGGGTCCCCGACAGTGCAGGGAAGGGAGTTCCCTTCTACCTCCGAAGCCGGCAGGGAATGGATGAAGACACAGGAATCCGATGCAGTTTTAAAAGGCTTTACTTATCACAGGTTCAGGCATACAAATCAGCAATAGGAAAAACCCAGTGTTTAGTATTCCCAGCTAGAACCCAAGCCACGTGTAGGCCAAGATGGCGGCCACCACGTGTAAAGGCCCTGTAAAGAGGAGACAAAGACAAAACTCCCAAGAAGAGTGCAAGCCCCAAAAGAGAGCCCAAAAAAGAGAGAGCCCAAAAGAGAGAGAGAGAGAGAGAGAGAGAGAGAGAGAGAGAGAGAGAGGAAGCAGACTGATTTTATACCCCTGCAACTCAGACCTCCCACTATTATGGGAAGCAGGAAGGGTCAAATTCCTTTAGGTAATTTCTCCCAGCACCTCACCTAGGCCCTATTATATGCTAATGTTTTGAGCCAAGATCTGCCTGGAATTGCCTTTATAGGGTAGAGAAGGGGGGTTTCTGAGATGGCATGTCTCTGTACCAAAGACTAATACTAATGCCAGTTAAATATTTCTCCAACCCTTCACAAGAATCTCATCTACTTCATGGCAGTTGTGTGTTTTAGTTGCCTTTGAGTTATCAGGGAGCCATGCTTGCTTGCTTGGAGGCAAACAGCATTTCTCTCTGGTCTAATTACTTAGAGTTCCAACGTGGCCAGGCAAATATGCTGGTAAGATCTAGCTAGTCCCACGATGATTGTAGTAGCATGAGAGAATATTTATACCAGCCAGTACAGAATGCATGGTCAGATAAACTGCCACATTTAGACTACCCCCCTATCTACGAAGTGACCTGCAGGAGGCAATCCAGGGCAGATGCAGAGGTTCTTAGAGGAGTCCTGCAACATATTAGGAAGAAGACCTTCCATAGCAGTCAGTGATGGCCTTTCACAGAAGTACTTGGAGTCAAACCTGTCTCCAGTTTTCAAAACTCACTTGGTCTTGTTTTCAGAGAGAGATAGTACTTTGTTGAAACACTGTTTGCTTGCAGTTAATCAGGATTCAACACCACATATAATCCCTCTGAGCTATGCTAGGCATAATACCAGAGTATAGAGATGGGAGTATGTCTGGAGAATAGAGGGTAGTTTAAAAACAAAATAAGTAAAAATTTAAAAAATAAACTCGGTCTAAAGAAAATCAGCAAGCTGTGGGGCTCAGATTTTTCATTAGTTAGGATTATGATCACAAATATGTTGACAGCTCTATAAAAGACATTGATTTATTGTCAAGTCTCAAAAATAGAAATTTGTCAATTTCAGTATGTGGTATCAAAATTATCTTTACTGATAGAAATTTTAGGAATAAATATTTATAAATATGTGCAATTATTCAGGAGAGATAGGATATACATATTTCCCTTCTTAATCTATTCCTTTTCAATACATATAAGCAAAGTATGAATTGTTGAAAATTTCTGGCACATATAAAGTTCTTCAGTTGCAGCTTAGAAACTCCAACTCAAGAGCTAGAAAACCTCAGAAACAGGAGCTTCAATAGTAACATAGTAAAAAGAACATGGTAAAGCAAAATTCTAAGAGCAAAGCTTTTGCCTGGAAATCAAGGAGAAATGATTTTACAAAGGTAGACAGTAAATGACTTTCCTTTTGCCAATGGCTCTTTTCAACATATGATTTCAGTTCAAATTTATCTTAGGAATAGATCTTATTTTTAATTTAGCATTTGGTACGAAATGCATATAAAAATAGATGCTAATAGTAGCCAAGGAAAAACAAATTAAGGAGAAGAAATAGCAAAGTAAAGTAGAGAATCATAAAGTTAACTCAATGGAATTCCTGTTACTTAGTTGAAACAATAGCTCCTGTAGGAATAAAATAATATAGGTTAGTGGTAATTAATATTCCCATTATTTTAGAAGTGACAAAGTTGTGCATTTGAAAATTGATAGGTCTACTATATACTATTAAGAATGTATATTTATTCTTTATTTTAGCAATGTGTATATGAACAAAATATTATATATATGTGTACATAAATATTTTATATATTTCATATATATTTTAAATAAACAGTCTAAGGTTATTAGAATTATCAGCAAATATATATAGGCACATTTAATGGTAAAAAATAGTACTCTGCAGTGAGCCTTCAGTTGGGCTAAGACAATCATGATTAATATCCACTTAGAGGTCTAAGAGTAGAGACATAAAAATATAGGTATTGGCGGTAGAATAGCTCAAAGATGAGGTATACGCCTTGCAGGTTTGTGAGCTCAGAACAGAGAGAGCAGGTTGACCATCCTGAAGTCAGGACCCCAGGTATTGCTTGGACAGAGCCCCTCCCTCACTTAACAAGCCATATAGGTTTAAGGCATTTCATATGACCCCATGGTCTACTGTTTTTCTCTTTCTTTGATGATACATCTTAACTGATGCTACCAAGCTGGCCAGGGCAAATTTTCCTTACTCTTTCTCACTCCCCCAAAGTACTCTCACTGTCGTAAGATAGACAGTTACTGGATATGTGAAGCCCATATGCCGCAGCTCCCTCAAGCCTCACCAAGCACGCCCTGACGGACACCGAGCTGGGTCTCCAGGGGCTATGGGACCCCGTTACCCATCCAGCTATAGAGCATCTCTCCTTAGCTCTGCCCTTCCTCTATGCAAGTTGAAATGCACCAAGTTGATTCAAATGGGGCACCCGCTCAGTTTCGAGAGGCTAGTCCCAGAACTTAAGCTGATTACATAAAGAGATCTAGGCTAAGGATAAGCATTGTGGCAATTATTGTGGCAGCCGTGGCAATCACCACACCAGTGTAAGCATTTCCTCAATAACTAGGTTTGCTGGCTGCACTGTTTCATTATCTGGCTTCATTATTCAAAGTGATTTACAATATCTGATATGAATATAAGCCATTACTACTAGGAGTTTTTTTTTCCCCTAGTTCACAACATTATCCTAAGATAGAAAAGTTTCTGAAGTGTGTGTTCTGGGTGTTTTGATGGTGTTTGGGCATGGTGTAAGGTGGGGTGGGTCAGGAGATGGATTTTCCTTCAAGCGCTGGAATAGCTGGTTAGAGGCACTATCACTATCACCATCTTCCCGTTCATCATCTATTAGCTAGAGCGGGCACCAGTAATATCTCCATATGTCCTGTCTCATGCTAGTAGAATCCAAAGGCATCCGCTTGCTCCAGGAACATAAAGAGCCTCAAACCATAATATTAGGTCATAGGAATGACCTAATATAAATGTTACTGGTATTTGGCATATCAAATACGACACAAGCAGCTTGCCAGGATTGCCATGCGGGTGGCATACTCTTGTAGTCACCTATAAATACAGCAATTATTGATGAAACTATCGGCCTCGCAAGCCGGGCTGTAATAGTCTGATCTGCTGGGTGGAGTTGTGACGAGAAAGAAGTCCGGATGTGGAAAACAGTGGCCTGGCTAGAGTAAAATTTCAAAATAATATGTCTTTCATGCAGATGTTGGAAGTGCAATATTTAGCACTTACTCTGAATTTTCTCACCAGCCTCTTGGAGAAGAAAAAAACCAAACAAACCTCTGTAGAGTCTAGTTCCTGCTCTTTTAAGAAAGTTGTTCCTTCATCTTGCCCTGATTTCATGTGTATGGATTACTTGATCAGTGAGCTTTTATATTTACTCATCCTTGATTGAATGGAGAATCCTTGGGAATAAGAATAAGAAATTGCCAAGATTCTTCTGAAATAATTTTCCCCTTTGCTATTATTGTAAAACAGAATCACTCTTTAAGGTTATTTGTTGTTCTGCTGCATAATCCTGGCAAGTCTATTGCAATTACTTAAGGAATTTGAAAGCAATGATTCCTGTGACTTGCTGCTGAGGATTTAATAACAGTTAACTTTTCCTACTTGCATTTTCCTGCAGTTCTAACACTCCTGAAATTCCAGCTGAGGAAAAGAGGGCAAGAACAAAGGGCTGAGGAAAACAGGGACCAGACCAAAGGAATATTCTCATAGTTTCAAATTAAGAATGCAAAGGCAGGAAGCGGAGTGTTGCGAACTATTTCAATAAGGTTTTATTTTGAATCACAGAAAGCACTTTTAAGTGTCTCTTTGCACTAGAAACTTTTTATTTTTGCTGGTGCTAATAGGCATTGTGTAAGAAATAAAAATCTCTGTTTTCTGAGCCCCACCACTTTCTTTATAAACTCCCAGTGCTATGCAAAAAACAAACTCGACTCTTTGGATTACTGTGCGTCTTCTCACCACGCTTTCATTTGAGGCAGTTTCCTTAAACTCAGATCATGAGGAAGAGAAGGAGATTGAGTAATTAAGTCCTGGGTTCCATCTGTCACTTTAGCATTTAAAACTTCAATTAAGAATTAAATGCTCTTCATCCTAATAATTTATAATTTAGGTGTTCACATGTATTGAAGATATATTCTCCTATGTTTAAAAAAGATGCCTTAAATACATTTTTATTCAGAACTTCCCATGTAGCTCAAGAAAAAGAAAGATGTCATTAATAAAAGAATCTTGTAGGAAACAGCAAACAATACATAATGCATACAGTATACACGCCTATTCACCAAATACATAAAGGAACACTAAATTGGCAGAAATTGTTAGAAGTGACTATACAAACTTCGAAATCCATCAGAGCATAGATGGAGTGATTATGGTTTCTATTGTAACATAATGAAACACCTTCACACAAAGAGGCATATGGGGGAAATATGAAACAGGGAAAAACCAGATAGTAGACCTATTTTGCATACAGTAGAAATGAGAGAAAACTAGAATATGAAAATACAATAATTGAATATATGAAAATGCAGGAACTGATTACCTTTTAACTTCCCTCAATCATAAAAGAAATAGCTTTCATCAATCTGGGTAAACAAATTGTTTATTAATTATTTACACAAAATTCTACTATTTTTTCTGAATTTATAGTTTTGGTGTATCTCACTCACCTTCTTTAAATACAGGTCACCAAGACACATGAACCTTTAAGTGTTACATAAAAAAAGAATAGTTAAAATCCAAAACAATATGTTATAAAATTGAACCAAAGCAAGGGTCATAAGAGTTTTAGAGCCAGGATGTCTAAATTCCAAAGAATTTGCTTATAAATAGATTTAGTGAAATCAAGATTTAAGGTAAATAAAATTACACACAAAATGAAAAAATGTATTCAGAAAGTGTAAACTCCAAATAGGGTTGTAAAAACTAAAATTGATATTTAAAAAAGTGTCATGATTTAGTGTAGAGTCAAAATCAGTGTTTATGAACAAAGGAAAATGAACATATAAGTTGAATTAATTGAGCAAGTTAATTTAGAAATATAAAGTAGGACCAGAGATTCCTCCATCTCAGAAGTACTGTAGTTGTCTGCATATGAAACCCCCTAAAACAGCTCAGCATACCGAGACAGCCTCCTGCTACCTGGAATCTAAAGGTAAATATCAAAATCCAGAGAACAGTAGGAGGAATCAGTGCAGAGAGTGTGTGTCTGACATAGTGCGACTCAGGACTGAGGAAGACAGAAAGTGCTCATGGTGAGACACTTTTCTCATTAAAAAGTAAAGATAAGTAAACTGAAGCAACCTAAATATGATGTTATTATGGCAAAATGTATAAAGTAAATAAAATTATATATATTTTTTCCATTTCCAACAAGCCCAGTTGCCTTTATCTCACCTACATTTATGATAACAATGTTATAGGTGCCTAAAAATAAGACCCAAATGACGTTTGAATAGAGACATCTCAAGAAGAAGGTCAGAACATAGGGGTCAGAGCACTAGTACAGGGCCTGAAGAACAGGGCTGTCCTGGGCTGACTTATGTGGTCCCTCTGTTCTGAGCATTTGTGGTTGTGCTCCAGGGGATTCCACAGTAGCCCAGGGGATCCCAGTAATCCCAAATACCAAAGCGCCAGAGCAACCTTGCATGTCTGAGTTTCCACATCAACTCACAGGCAGTATTGATCAAGAGTTGGCACAGGCTCCACTAAGCACATTTTTTTTGCTCCACCCTGCAAACATATGTTCAGTATCAGCCAAATAAGAAACACATATCTGAGAGCCATTAATCAGAATATTTAGCAGGAATTAATCCTGTATGTTTCTTATGAGTCATTTGTGTGTGTGTGTCTGTTTGACTGCTATGAATCTAGAGAGGCCAACAAAATCTATTAACTTGGATTTGTATTTCCACACATGCCATGGCAAGAGTCTGAGGAGCGATGATGCTGTGGACAGCCATGCAACGTCCCTGTCCAGTTGGCTGACAAAAGCCCGTATTGTCTAATTGCTGGATTCACTGTGGAACACATGCATTTGGCGCTCACTGCAGCTGAGAACTGTGAAACTTAGACCCCATCTGCACAGAATGACTTCCTGTATTTGCTAGGGAGTGAAGCAGCGTTAATCCTGTGAACATGCTGGCTCTGCAGGAGCAGTGGGTAAGAGAACTAACACGAATCTCTGGGAGGGAAAGGGAAGCAGGTTCTCCGTAGGAAGGCAGTACATCAAGTCTCAGACACAGGTTTAATGGAAACAGTGATCCCTGATAAGTTCTTGGACTGTGCCATAAAAATCAGAACTAACTATTGAAGTATCAAATAAGTTTTGGGACTTTCTATCAGGCACGCATGTGAAAGATGTGCTAATCTCTCAAAAATTGATGGGAGGGTGTTGGGAGCATGCAAGAAACAATAACAAGAAATAGAAGGGAATCTTTATTGCTAAAATGAAAGCACCGACAGAGAAAGAAGTAAAAATATTACATGCCGATTTTATAACAGCTTTAATTTGAATCCGATTTGTTGTAGAAAGGTTCTCAGATATTTTGGTGACATTTTAATTTATTATTTAATCAATATTTTTGATCAGCATGTAACTTTTGGAAATCTCACAGAGAATAAGGCAATTCCCCTTATAACTAATCTTCAGTTTTCCTCATGAAATAGGCTCTTTCATACAAATACTTTATTGTAAACGTAATCAAAATCATACAAAAATGCATAATATTGTCATGAGAATTGCATTTACATATTCAAAATACAATACACATTTTTATCCACATTTCCTGATAGTACTCATTGACATCCTTACAATTTTTTATACTTGAATTCTATTTGGGGGTCAGTGGGGTGTGCCGACCCCCTGCAAGGCTCAAGGTTTGATCTGGTGGTGCACTTAGGCGTCAGTCCTAGTGGAGCTTGAGGGACCATATAAGATGTGCAGGGTTGAACCCAGGTGGGCCAAGAGCAAGGCAAGAGCTGTACCTACTGTACTATCTCTCTGAAATCACACATACGTCAAGAATTTCACTGGTACTTTCTTGTCTCTTTGAGTAATTTTCAATTCTATTAATGTATTAAACATTTTAGAGTTTTGTTCCCTTTAGAAACATAATTATTCAACTATAAACTAAGTAAATACTTAAAAATGTATGTGTTTGTGTGTTTAATGTATCTGTATACATTAAAAATATTCAAGTAGGGCTAGAGAAATACATTAGTGCGAAAGGCACATAATTTACATGCAGTTTATGTGAATTTTATACTGGGGGCCACGTGATCCTGCTGGAATCTTCACTGCAGTCTTGGACACTCCAGAGCACTACAGGGTGAGAACAGGAAGCCGCAGAGCAGCACCATCAGCCCGGAATCACAGGTTCTGAACAGCCGCACCTTCCTCAGTACCTCACATGCAACCACAGGCCTTGGTGTCAGCAGTGGCTGCTGAGATGGGTGCCCGGAGCCCCAGAGCACAGCTGTGGAGCCCCTATATGCACGAACAGCCCCCTTACCCCTCACTAGATCGGAGCCCTCTTGGAGGACATGCCCTGGTGAGCTCCTGGTCATGACTGCCCAGAGCCTCTGCATCTTGCCTGGAGCGATCTCCTACAGGTAACATTGTAGATGGAGGGCAGGAAGACAGTTTGGATCTGTGACTCTGTGGCAAAATATCCTTACCTTGAATTCTGTGTTAGCTGGTATAAGTATTTCCTCTCATGCTACCACAGATCCCTCCGTGGGACTGGACAATTCTACCAGTGTTCTCCTGGCTAGATTTGGATCCTCCTTTAAATAAAATTGCCCCAACTAAATCAGAGAGGAATGTTGTTTGCCCTCTGCAAGTGAGCGTGACTCTCAATAATTCTAAAGGCTAGTACCCAGAACAACCCTGAGGTAAAGATAAGGATCTCGTGGCATTTTGGAGAAATATGTATTTGGGTGTAGAATATTCATGGTATAGATATACACCTTTCCCATGTATTAAACCTGAGATACAGATTGTCTCAGGTGTCCTGACTCCTATCTCTACAAAGTGCCTGCAGGAAGGCTTATATTGTAAGGGAGATCTTGGCTACAGCTAATTAGGGTTTGAATGGCTTGGACCAGATGAGCTCACTTGGGGATCTGTAACTGAATGTGACAGATTTCTGACCCCTGCTGAGACCCGCCCTTCTAGGCCTGACCTGGGCTAAACGAATATAAATGAAGATGCTTCTCTATCTCTGCCCACACTTCCCCCTACCTGCTTTCTGGCCTGTGCACATGGTACGGTCCAGCCGCCATCTTGGCCTAGGATCCTAAGTCAAGCACTTGGTGTGGGTCTGACTAGGAATTTGAAGTTTGGAGTTTTCCTGTCCTTGGGTTGTACTGCAAGAACTAGTGTGAGTAAAAGCCTTTTGGAACTTTGCTGGATTTGTCTTTATAATGCTGCCCTGAAGGTCCCCTTGGGGCAGAAGGGAATTCGTTCCTGCTCCCCGATATCGCTGGGAAATGAAGCTGCGCCCCAGCTCACAATGAGCGGCATTTACCAACAGAGCCCCACCACCTACTCACACCTATGCAGCACCCCCAACACACAGAGACATGGATAGACTCAGAGCTGCCCATTTTATGTTGCATAGCTTTATAAAATTTATTCTGTTTTTCTTAAAACTACATAATTCTTGTTTTTCTGTGTTGCCAGACCTTTCAAAACAATGCCAAACATCAAATGCATAAAAATTAGCTCTTCCCAATTGTAGCTCTGCTCAAACTCAAAAAAATGAATCTGGAAATTACGGAAACACTTCCTATTTTGATCTGGAAAGGGAAAGCATTAGTTGCATGATTTTGTTTTATTCTCAGGTTATTGTGAGTTTGGTAAATGATTTCTTTGGTTTCAATATACTATTCCAGGAACTGGTGGAAGAAACTTATATTTTGCCTGAGGTCATTGTTTTGGTTGTATTATCAGTTGTATCAATAATCTTGTATATTGGATAAAACAAAATAATTATGCATTTTCCTTTTGATTGACTGGTATGCATCTTCATTTATGATTCAAAAGCTACTTTAATAGAAATAAAATAATTAAAATATTGCAAGATTATTTTAACTGCATTTTACATTGTACTTGCAAAGCAGATTTTGACTTTCAATGTGTTAGCTTTATATATAAATTTGAAAATAATCTTATTTTTTATTTAAATGTAATATACTTGTTGACTCCTTTATATGTAAAATCTCTGCCAATTGAGTTTCATGAAAAAAGAACTCAACTCTCTAAATTAAGCCATTTGGTGCCAATATGCCACCTTGTCTAATGTTTGACCTCAGAAACCTCTGCTAACTGCAGAAACTCAATCTAACCACCTCAAGTACCTCTTCCTGAGCATTCAAAAATTGTTGTTGTGTTACTTTTCCTCATAAATGATGCTGGTTTTGACTCTAAGTAATAGGAATCTAAGAAATATTATTGAGCATCTGGAGAGGCAGTGCAGCCTGGTAGGATATTGACTTCCTGTGGCAGATAAAGGGTCCATCTCTAGTATAATAGGAGCCTTCCAACAGTAACCCCTGATTACAGAGGCAGAAATAAGCCCTGAGCACCTCTGGGTTTGCCACCCAAAGCAAAACAAATAAAATGACTTGGGATACTCATAGACATATTATAGCAAGTTATGTTCCATCGCCAGCACCTCATATAAGGTCCAAGACCTGGCGGGAGTGACGTCTTCTAGAAGTAGCCCCTGATTGAGAGTCAAGGGGAAGCCCTGAGCACTGCTGGGTATGGTCCCCAAACCCAAAAAGGAAAAAGAAAAAAATAATTTAAAAATATTTATAATCTTTCCAAATGTTTGGAGGACACTATTTTTTTAATTAATCCTCTCCCACCATTTTTTTTTCTTTTTAAAACTCTTTCAAATAAAGATTATGGCAAGATGCCACTTGGGCTGGTTGCGAACCCCAACTTGAAAATATCAGATGCTGAATAGATGTTCTTGTTTCAGTGCAGCTTCATCATGTTTTTTTCTTGTTAGACCAATCAGTAGATTTTTGAATATAGCCTCTTAAGATATTTTGTTTAGAAAAATGCCACTTTTCTATCAGAGTTTCCACTGAATCTGAATCATGTTTAATAAACTGCATTTTTATTTTGAGTCATCATGTCAGCCAGTATTAAAAAAGTATATTTTGCTCTATCTTGAATCTTTGTACCCTCAGAACACAAATTTATTGTCAAACCAATTACTAGCATTCCATGAAAATATTTGTTACCATTTCATCTCCCCTGGCCCACCACCTCGGCAGAGCCTCACAACAAGCCAGACCACCCCCAAACTCCACAGGCACCGCCATTTTCCACATTTGGACTTCCCTCTCATCAGAACTCCACCCAGCAGAAAAGCCCATTACAGCCCTGATCATTGACACCACCCTGCAGCAGTTTTTTCCTCAATCCGGCCCAGGTATGCTGGTCCAGAGACTCTCAGACATGGGCAGAGCTGTTCCTTGCTCTCCCTGTGCACAGCCACTCATGAGGCAGTTGGGAGACATGGCAGGTTCTAGCCCTGGCCCACCACCTCGGCAGAGCCTCACAACAAGCCAGACCACCCCCTCACTCCATGGGCGCTGCCATTTTCCACATTTGGACTTCCCTCTCGTTAGAACTCCACCCAGCAGAACAGTCCATTACAGCCTGGCTGCGCGGGCGCTCGGTTCATCAATAAATGCTTTATTTGGAGATGTTTAAAAGAGTTTGCCTCCCGCTCGGCAAGCCTGGCAAGCTTCTCGTGTTGTATTTGATATGCCAAATTCCAGTAACAATTATATTAGATCATTCCCATGACCTAATATAATGGTTTGAGGCTCTTTATGTTCCTGTAGCAAGCCAATGCCCTTGGCTCTACTGGCATGAGATAGGACATATGGAGATATTACTGGTGCCCGCTCTAGCAAATAGATGATCAACGGGAAGATCGTGATTGTGATCGTGATTTTATCTCCAATATTGAATCAGTCCCTGAAGAATAGAGCCATAGTACTAATACCACTTGGAAACTTTTCTGTGCTTCAGAGATCTAATTTATATTGTTGTTTTGTAGTCCTTGATTTAGTTTTCTCTTTGAGTGTGTTGCAGTTATGACGAAGTGATCACAGACATCATATCATCTTGGAAATCACAGTATTTTGACATTAAGAATATTTGATTTCAGTTTCTGAAAAGTATTTAGTATTTTGCCTGACTGCCTTGATTGTGCAAATAAACATGTTCAAATCTCTAACTGTAAGATCTATCAGGAGGAAATAAAAAGAATGAACAAATGCTCATTACTGAGTGTCATTATTTTATCTTTGCCATCAATACAATCACCCTTCATATATGAATGACTTCACATAAAAGTTTTCTTAAAACTTAATAGGCACTTTCATTATTTTTAGTGATCTGTCTGTTATGAAATATAGTTGATAATTATCGCTCTTAAGTAAAATGACATTTTTTCACACGTTATCTATTTGAAAAGCATCGTGGTAATAGAAATAAGTAAAACTACAGTGCTAGTAACAAAATCACAAGACAAATCTAATGTTTGGAAATAAAAACTTTTACTTGTTACTTATCCAAATTATTCTGTCAACTTGGTGGTTTTCATGTTGCAACTCACTAGCAAATGTCTTAATACAAAATAACTTCAAAGAAAGAAAGCTCAGCACACTTAATATTCTAACATAGCTGCAAATTTTCAACTGTGTGTATTTAAATATTACAACAGATTTAATCCTATATATGATCCTCCTTGACTAAGGTAGGTCCAAGTAATTTTTATCTTAAAAAATAACAAGACACTTACACCGATGTTCAATTTACATGTATCTGGAGCGAAAGTTAATCAAAGTTGTCCCAATTCTCTAATTGTGCAATCTGTGACTTAGTTGGGTTGACAAGGTAGATGGTGGGGTTGAATGATAATGTTTTATTACATTTTAAGAATTAAAAATAAGCAATATATTGAAGGCTAAGCAGAGCTCAGTGCATTGCAACTTTAAAAGGAGAAAGTCGGACTGTTTATGTACAAACATGAAGGAAGAAATCAAAACTCTCATCCAAGCAAATAGAAGCTGTGGATTTGATGGAGTCAGAACATTGGAAATGAATTTATGAAATAAAAGTGAAATCAAGACATCAAAACAGAAGTTGAAACATGGGGCAGTTCTGTGTCTCACACTGCATATGTTCACGTTGCCATTTTAATTTTTGTCCTAAAACTTGTGTGGCTTACTGCCCCCTCAGAGGAAAACTCTTAGCACTTACCTTGTAAATACTCCCTTGTAAGTGGACAAAAGAAACCGTCCCCACTCTGTAGTTGCAGACAGAGCTGGCCATACCCCTCTGGGTTGTCTCAAAGTTCTCAGCAGAGGGCTGCTCTATCCACTTGGGTATCACTGCACTAAATCAACCTTCAAAGGCATCACAAAGGACGGTGATAAAACCTCCTATAAAAATTGAGGGATCTGATCCTGAGAGCAGAGAAGGATCAGCTGTCAGCTGTCATACAACTGGAATCAAAGTCTCAAAACTGTAATTAAAAAAAAACAAAACAAATGACCACTGCTCTGCACACTTGAACAAATATCTCAGCGTCTTTCTTCACTAGTGACTTAGACCCTGCTAGCCATTACTCGCTAGGCCTTACTACAAGTTTATTGTACTTCCTCAGGTCTGATTATTCATAATAATTGTCCGCCCCCTCACTATATGTCAAGTGAACTCCAAACAGAGCTCTCCTTTAAAAAAAATATTATACCACCTTAAGATATACAATTAGAAAGTTTTTCATGTTTGGGTTTCAGTCATACAGTGTTCCAGCACCCATCCCTCCACCAGTGCCCAATGGCTTTCCTATAAACAAATAAGGAAAGAGAAGGAAGGCATATCAAGAAATTATCCCTGGGGCTGGAGCGATAGTCTGGGGGTAGGGCTTTTGCCTTGCACACAGCCGGCCCATGCCGGCTGGGTTTAATCCCCAGCATACCTTGTGGTCCCCTGTTGCAGGACTCCTTTAAGGGCATTTGGCTCAAAACATTAGCACACTAAAGGGCCTAGGTGAGGTGCAGGGAGGGATTATCTAAGGACATTTAACACTCCCTGCTTTCCATAACAATGGGAGGAAGGCCTGAGTTGCATGGGTATAAACTAGCCGGTTTTCACTCTCCCGCGCTTCTTTTGGGGGCTGTTGCTCGCTGTGAGCGGTCGCCCTGCTTGGAAGTGTTCTTCTCCTTTCCCAAAGCCTATACACGTGGTGGTCGCCATCTTGGCCTACACGTGGCTGGGGTTCTAGCCTGGAATCCTAAGCATCGGGTTTTTCCTTTTGCTGATTTGTATGCCTGAACCTGTGATAAGTAAAGTGTTTTAAAACCTCATCGGATCCCTGAGTGCTCATCCATTCCTCGCCGGCCCGGAGGTAGAAGGGAACCTCGCTTCCCGGCACTGTCGGGGACCCGGCGGAGCGCCCGACATTTGGCGTCCCTTGTGTGGGCACCACGAACATCGTCTGGTCTAATTATCATCGGACAGAGATCATCTGCCTCCGAACCGTGGAGTAAAATGATGGATATCTCATGGTATAGATACATTGTATCTTTTATTGGCTTGGCACCATACATAGCCCAGTCTATAAAGTTCCTTTCTGAGAACTACTCTATCTTTTCACAAATCATCTGGGTCCTTGTGATTTTTAAACTGTACCTTTGCGTAAGGACAATGTTTAATAGAGAGAGGGAAGAAAGTAATAAATTGAATGCAATCTTAAGGGACCGAGATTTACTCAGCGATTGAAGAAATAAGTGAGGATCATAAAGCTACAGGTAGACTGGTCTTAAAGCTTGAGGACAGAATTATTAAACAGAGTTTAAAATTTGAAAAGAAATTAGAAGAACAGGAAAGTAAAATTATTAACCAGATTTTAAAATTTGAGGAAAAATTAGAAGAACAGGATTTAAAATTCAAAGAAAAATTAGAAGAACAGGATTTAAAATTCAAAGAAAAATTAGAAGAACAGGAAAGTAAAATTATTAAACAGGATTTAAAATTTGAAGTAAAGTTTGAAGAGCAGAAGAAGGATATCGATAAAATCAGCATTATCTTAGAGGAAGAAATTGACAGACAGAGAGATAGAATAGATGGACAGAAAGAGGAGGTTTGGAAGTTACACATAAGATTGAAAGAACAAAAGGAAGAAACATATAGGAAACTTGAAAACTTAAACCAAGAAATGGATGTGTTACGCAGGGAGATTTCTGATTTCATAACTTATCAATCAGGACCTAGCGCATACCCAATACTGAGGCGTGAACCAACTAAAAGCCGTTCACAAACACGCCCCAAAACTGTAGACTTGAAAAAGGTGTATACATTCCCAGCAAAAAAATCTAAAAAGAATTCTAATGTGGCTGATAACCCAGAGGAGGCAAATTCCCAAGCTGAAAATCTCTCCAGAGTTAATACCCTCAATGGGGTAGATGTTCCTCTGCCAGATACTACAAGCTCTGATGAGGAAGAAGGGGAGAAACAGATTAGCTCGAGTCAAAGAGCAAAGCCCAGCAATCTTTCTCATGACCAATCTAAAGATAAAGTAAAACCGATTCATGAAGACTTAAAAATTGAGGCAATAACCCCGTTTAGGAAGGCTTGCGACAGGTTTGGAATATCAAGTCCTTATACTTTAAAATATTTAGCTGATTGGAGCGAAAGTAGTCAGTGGGTATTGGGAGACTTTGAAACGGTAGCCGATACTTGTCTAAACAAATCACAGTACATGCAATGGCATATGTGGTATGCAGATGGGGTTAACCAGAATATTGACACTTTAAGAGAAAAGGAATCAGGCCATACTATAACTTTTGCCATGCTAAAAGGTGAAGGTGAATGGAAAAAAAAAAGCAAAACAAGCGACATTACCTGAACCTATTTTAAAATTCGTTCGGGAGACAGCATTAAAGGCGTGGGAAAGAGTAGGTTCCGACCCAGAATTTCTAGGTAGCTATACAAAAATTTACCAGGGTCGTGATGAACCATACTTTGATTTTGTTGGGAGATTATGTGAAACAATCCAAAGACAGGTTCAAGACCCAACCACTCAAGAAATCCTAAAACGAAACTTAGCATATGAGAATGCTAATAAAAAATGTCGAGCATTACTATATGGTATTAGGGAAAAGGATGACCTCATGGGGTATCTAAAGGCCTGTAGAAATGTCGGTTTAACCTCCCATAAAACACAGGATGATATAGGAGGCTTATCCCATACAGCAGGAGGATCAGGAGAGGGATGAAATGTCAGACAGCTCTAGGGGGGAGAAACAAGTCAGATAGCTCTAGGGGGAGAAACAATAAACTTCAAAGGATAAACAATAATCGAAGAAACTATTCTAATAATCGCAGCTCCACCCCTCGAAGGGCCCCACCTGGACCATGCCCAAGGTGCAGAAAAAGGAAAACATTGGGCCAGAGACTGTCGGTCTTGGAGGCAAAGTCAGCCTCAGGCTTCATCTGGACAGATAACCTGCTTTAGCTGCGGAAAGAAGGGACACACCCGTAGAGATTGCCCATCTCCTAAAACTATCAATACAGGGCAACATTCTAATAATCCCTTTATAGGTAATGTTACATGGACCCCCTCCCAGGTTCCACAAGCTCCGCAGGCTCAAATAACATCTATTCCTCCCCTAATGCGGGAAACTGGGTGGGGGCCAGCCCCAGGCCCAGCTGAATCCAGGGGCACTCTCCTTCATTCCACCTGCCCACTATCCTCCGAATCAGAATCCACAGAATTACAGTCAATAAATGCTCTCTGGCCTACCCCATCAGGCAGTGACAGTCTCGACATTCTCTGCCCTAAGACTGTCACAATATACCCAAGTCAAGACCCCTACATGCTAAAAACAGGGATAAAAGGACCTGCTCCCCCAGGTAGTATGGGTTTAATTCAGGGGAGCAATTGGCTGAAATTTAAGGGAATTATGGTGCATTTCGGACTTCTGGATCCTGAATCTCATGGAGAGATAATACTGTCAATATCTGTGCCAACTAAATGGACTTTTAAAAAAGGGGAACCACTTGCTAAACTATTATTATTTTTTGAGGATCCGTGTAGTCAGTCCGAACACCCTACAGCTGGTGGCTTAAACAGTACCAACCATTCTGCCAACTTCATTGTTGGTTATGCAGCCACACAGAACCAAGCCCACCAGCCACCTGCTAACTATCTAGTTGGGTACACTGCCAGAATTTCTCAGGCCAAGCGGCCGGTTATACCCATCGAAATTTATAAAAGGAAATTCAAAGGCATGTTGGATACAGGGGCAGACATATCCATAATCTCCACCAAGTATTGGCCCTCTAACTGGGCCCTAAAGAAAGTGTCCCATAGCCTGAGCGGGGTAGGCAATATCTCCTCCTCTCTTCTCCGACAGAGTGCCAGGTGCTGCCGTGTATTGGCCCTGAAGGGAATGTAGCCATGGTCCAGCCTTATATAGCCCCTATGCCTTTAACTTTATGGGGTCGAGACATGCTGGAGCAGTGGGGGGCAGTAATCCACATACCTCGTCCATTCCCGTCGAGCACCAATTCCAGCTCTCCATAATAAGCCTAACACCGGAGTAACCCTTTTTAATTGGGGCCGCTGTGGTTAAGCGCCCACTACCTATCCGTATTCAGTGGAAGTCTGACAAACCTATATGGACACCACAGTGGCCCCTCAATACCAAAAAGTTAGAGGAGCTAACAAATCTAGTGGAAGAACAGCTGAAATTAGGACATATTGAGGAAACGTTTTCAGAATGGAATTCTCCTGTTTTTGTAATACAGAAAAAATCAGGCAAATGGCGTTTGCTGATTGACTTAAGGAATGTAAATTCTACTATGGTCCCCATGGGAGCCCTACAACCTGGGCTCCCCTCTCCAGCAGCTATTCCTAAGGATTGGCCGCTAATTATCATAGATTTAAAAGACTGCTTTTTACAGCATACCTATCCACCCAGATGATCGGAAAAGGTTTGCATTTTCAGTCCCTTCCATTAATCATAAAGGTCCTTTACGTAGGTTTCAGTGGACAGTATTGCCCCAAGGAATGACTAATTCACCTACGATGTGTCAACACTTTGTTGATGAGGTTTTGCGACCCATTCGTGCTAAATTTCCTGGTGCATACATCATCCACTACATGGATGATATCCTGCTAGCTTGTGATAATTCCAGAGATCTCCAGAATTTATATAATGATGTAATGACAGTTTTACCAGAGGCTGGCTTACAAGTAGCTCCGGAGAAAATCCAGATGCAGCCTCCATATGAATATTTGGGCTATGCTCTTGACCGCACTACAGTACGTCCTCAAAAGATCTCCATTAGTCAGAAAAGGCTCAAAACCTTGAATGATTTTCAAAAACTGCTGGGAGATATCAACTGGGTGCGCCCTCCCTTGGGATTCCTAACTGTGAGCTCAGTAACCTGTTCCACACCCTTGAAGGTGATCCTGCTTTAAATAGCCCAAGGCAGCTAACTCCTAAAGCTCAGAAGGAATTAGATTTTTTCATGAATCGGCTTCAAAAATCTTACCTCTCCAGATTTAATCCCGGAGAAAAGGTATGGTTCTTGGTCTTCAACACTCCCGAGTCTCCAACTGCTGCTATAGCCCAATTATCTGGACCGTTAGAATGGGTTTACTTACATAACAAGCAGAATCGTACTGCTACACCTTACCTTGAGATGATAGCTAACCTTATAATTAAGGGAAGATCAAGAACCCAAGTATTACTTGGACATGATCCCCATGTAATTGTACTACCTGACCCTAAAAAGAAATTGAAGCTGTTTTACCACTCAGTGAAATCCTTCAGAGAGCTTTAGCAGATTTTTCAGGAGAAATATCTTATCATTACCCAGCTGGAAAAACCTGGGAATTTCTGAAAAGGACACCTTTTATAATTTCCACCATTGTCCGCTCCTCTCCCATTCCTGATGCTCCAGTGTATTATATTGATGGCTCCTCATCAGGAAGGGGTGGAATTACAGGTCCTTCGTTGACCACTACTGTGCATACAAATTATAAATCTGCCCAACAAGTGGAACTCGCCACCCTGATACATTTACTATCCCATGTATCTGGCCCATGTAATGTGGTGAGTGATTCTGCATATGTAGTTGGTTTATTTCCTGGAATTGTCACTGCTTCTTTAAATGCCAATAATCCTATAATTCAGGAGCTGCTCCATAAACTACAAGATCTCCTCCGAAATAGAACATTCCCTATATACATCTCCCACATCCGTTCTCACAGTCGACTCCCGGTCCAATGGTTCGAGGAAACGAAGCAGCAGATCTCTTGGCAGCACCAGTATTTAAATCAGCTGAGGAAGAGCACCAGACTCTACATACAAATGCCCGCCGCCTTCATGTACACCATGGCATCCCCATGGAGACAAGCTAGACAAATTGTCCGCAACTGTCCCTGTCTGTGCTCCTTTACATTGTACATCTCATGTAGCAGGAGCAAATCCTCGAGGTTTACAGACAAACCAATTGTGGCAGATGGATATAACTCATACTATCTTATTTCCCAACAAACCTTTCCTTCATGTGGTCATCGATACATATTCCCGGTTCATATGGGCTGTTCCTATGACGTCTGAAAGAGCTAAATCTGTTTGTTCATTTTTACTCCAGTGCTTCTCCGTCATGGGTATTCCCCATACCATAAAAACAGATAAAGGTCCTGCTTACACCAGCAAAACCTTCAAATCCTTTTGCGAGGAATGGCAGATCAAACATATTACAGGAATTCCATATAATCCACAAGGACAAGGAATAGTTGAACGTGCCCACAGAACACTTAAAACTCAGCTATTAAAGCAACGAAAAACAAGCATGCCTCCAATGGATTCTTTATCTTTAACATTATTCACCTTAAACTTCTTAAATATACCTCAAGGAGATCCCTATACCGCGGCTGAACGTCACTTTCAAGAAGATATGCAAACTCAAAAACCAGTCAATTCACCTATCTGGGTGAAAATTGATGATAAATGGATTGCAGGTCACCTCCTCATTCGGGGAAGAGGCTATGCTTTCATTTCTACAGACGATAACCCTGCCAAGAAACTCTGGGTCCCTCTGCGACCTGTTAAGACTAGAATTCTCCAAGAATCAGAAAACAACTAATTCTTTCAATATAAAGTCTTAAATTTTAAATTGCAAGTTGCTGTTTAAACTTCCTGGATTGGTTCCTTTTAATAATGATCTTGTTTTGCAGTCTGTGATCATGGTTCATGTCTAATATCTTGCCTTACAGCCTAAATATTTTCTTTCTTACAAAAAAAAAGGGTGGAAAAATGGGTGGACTCTGATCACAGTGCTCATTACAAAAATGTTTGCTAAATCAATAAAAATTGTTTTTCTAATGATTCTGTTCACAGGATGAGATATTCGAATCCAGTAAACCTGCGCTTACAGTGCTCAATACTCCGAGACTCCTAAAACAGTGCTCGCTAAAAATTTAATAATTTGCAAAACTAATTTTTCCCAATGCTCTATTCACAGGAAAAGACACTTTCTCACCATCATTTGCCGGCTTTATATTTATGAAGCGCTTGACTCGTTACCATTTATCACCCTAAATGGGTCACATATACAGCTGCAAGATATTGATCGATCAAATGTATGTGTGCGTGTGTGTGCATGTGGTGGCCACCATTATGTTTGTGATTAATGTTGTGTCTATGTTATGTCTCAACTACTACCTTCTCAATTTATGACCACTACAAACCTCTATTACATTCATCAACTCCACTGCTGATCCACTAGATTTATCAATTTTAAAATCATCAATTCTCATACTTATTTCCCTGCTCCACCCATGTTGGAGCTTCTTTATATTCTTCTCTCCATCCCAGACTTGGATCCCTACAAAGCCTTAAAATCTCTACTTGTGATTAACCTCGAAAAGTGTTTTTGTCTCGCCTAAGCTACAGGTACAGTTACCGGTGCCAATGTTCCCTTGCTGAAGAAGCCCTGCAAGACGCCCACACCGATGTTCCAGACACCTGCTCCAGCGCTCAAGACTCCTGTTCCAGAGTTCAAGATATCACACCGATGTTCCGGACACCTGTTCCAGCACTCAAGACTCCTGTTCCAGAATTCGAGATACTTGTTCCAGTGTTCCTGAAACCCAATCCAGTGTTCCTGACAATTCAACGAGTTCCTGACCGCTGCTCTCCAGAGACTCATACTCATATGATCACCGCTATTGCTGTTCCAGAAGTAGCCCCACAGACTGTTCCAGACACCCGACTTTACATAAAATATAGCAAATTAACTCTCACAAATTATGGACAGTGCAAACTATAGTCCGTTATAATCAAACAGCTAAAAACACTTTATCTTGAACTTTGCTTTGGGTCCAAAAACAAGTTAGGATCCTAAAGTAACATGTATTATCATTTTGTAATTCGAATTGTTTTTTCTTATCTTTATTTTCTGTACATTACTAAATATTTCTTACCTTTTCAATTTTTATTTGTAAACTAATCAGGGGAGTTGTTGCAGGACTCCTTTAAGGGCATTTGGCTCAAAACATTAGCACACTAAAGGGCCTAGGTGAGGTGCAGGGAGGGATTATCTAAGGACATTTAACACTCCCTGCTTTCCATAACAATGGGAGGAAGGCCTGAGTTGCATGGGTATAAACTAGCCGGTTTTCACTCTCCCGCGCTTCTTTTGGGGGCTGTTGCTCGCTGTGAGCGGTCGCCCTGCTTGGAAGTGTTCTTCTCCTTTCCCAAAGCCTATACACGTGGTGGTCGCCATCTTGGCCTACACGTGGCTGGGGTTCTAGCCTGGAATCCTAAGCATCGGGTTTTTCCTTTTGCTGATTTGTATGCCTGAACCTGTGATAAGTAAAGTGTTTTAAAACCTCATCGGATCCCTGAGTGCTCATCCATTCCTCGCCGGCCCCGGAGGTAGAAGGGAACTCGCTTCCCGGCACTGTCGGGGACCCCGGCGGAGCGCCCCGACAGTCCCCGAGAACCGCCAGGAGTAATCCCTGAGTGCAGAGCCAGGAGAAACCCCTGAGCATTGTCTGGTGTGACCCCCAAAAAAAAAAAAAAAAAAAGAAAAAAAAGAAATTATTCCATTCACAAATGTGCCACTCAAAATCAAATATGTAGGAAATAGTTTAACTGAGGGTGTATGGAAAAGTACAAAGAAAACTACAAAATGCTATCTCCTTTTATTTCACCAAGAAAATGGGAAGTTTGGAAACAAATGGTCTTTTGGACTGCTACTGTTTTTATCTATAAAATAAGATTCCCTTCAATTCAGCTCACAACAGCAATGAAATGTATAAGAAATTAGTATATAGAAATGTCTGTGGCCATAAAGTAAATGCTAAGTAAATGACTTTTGTTATTTGCACAAAGACCTGTGAAAGCAGATCAACAAGTAGCATTTTAGAAAAAAACAATAAACAAAGAAGAAAGAAAAGAATTCATAGAAATTGTGAATTGTTACACGCTTACACAAAAAGAAGAGTAAAAATATGAAACGGACCTGCAGACACACAAAGCAATGCTTCGTGATCATGATATAAGTTGATCTTCTGCTAGAATAATATTTTGCATTGAATTATGGCTGGCCTTTTTATCTGCTCATGACACTCATTTCTGCTAGGTAATTTATATGTGTAACAAATAAACAGACAGGTCACTCTCTCCATCAATCCATATGGAGAGAAAGAAAGAAAAAGGAAGGGAGGAAGAAGGAAAGAAAGAGAAGGGAAAGAGGAAGGAAATAAAGGAGAAGGAGAAAGAGAATTAAAGAAAGGAAGGAAGGTAGGCTGGGTGGAAGGATGGAAAGAAGACAGAAAAGAAAGAAGTAAGTTATATGGTAGATCTAGATAAGTGATGAATAAGTAAGTAGGTAGAGAGAGGTAGAGAGGTGGAGAGGTAATAGCTAGATGTAGGTCAATGACAGATGAGAGTTGTTAAGTTAATGCAAGTGTTCATTAGACCTGCAGTTTAATGTTCAACTCTTCTGTCTATTCAACAATCTTTGTTGTTTTATTCAAAGATCTACTTATTAGGTTCCTAAGTATAGAAGTTAAGCAGGCAAGAAAAGAAAGTCCTTTGAAAAAAGAACATCTTGAATAAATGTAACTGGGAGAGCTGGGGGGTAACCAGACCATCTATAATCATAGAGAAATAACAAATCTAAATCTTGGTAGAGAATTATTTAAGCTAGAAATACAAAACAAAGAAAATGTGTCCTTTGGTGCAAGAGTAACCCCTGAATTATTTAAAGCTGCTTTTCTTTGGGGAAGCAAGTAATTATTTTCGAAACTATCAGCATAGATTATCAGGTTTGTGCATTTGTATAAAATTGCTTTATTGTATTTATTATGATGATTTGTGATTTTGTTGCTATTCAGGGACTTTGTTATGATTTAAATGGCTCACACAAGGTCATTCTTTAGAGACTTCAGAATTCTAATGAAACATCTTTTCTGAGTTCCTAGCATGAGTTAATTGTAATAATTTTTACACTTTAAAAGTATGATTATTTGTACAACCCCATGCTGGTAAAAACTCAAAGATTAACTGCTTCCTTTTATCTTTGTAGACTTCCACATTTTTTCAGAAATAATATAATATTTTGCATAAAGTTAATATCAGTAGGCAAACTATTTTAAAATTTTATTTTAAAGACAGATTTCCTGCTTCTATTAAATTATTTTTAAAATAAAATCACAGGGATCTTATTCAGTAAGGAATATGGCTATAGAATATTATTTGTTCAAAGTTTTACATTATAATATTCTACTTCTCTGGAAGAGAAATACATAGGAACCATTTTAAAAATTATATACTACATTTTACTTATGTAAATGAGGAATCAGTCTTTCACTACCTAAAACCAGAGGTTCTAATTTTATTAGCTCTGCAACAGCAAGCATGGGGAGCATAAAAACTTCTCAGATAGAGAAATAAAATTTGAAAAAAAGCAATTCATTGATCCCTGTGTATAGTTCAATACCAGGTTCATCTCAGAGCACATATATGTTTTGGATTCGCAAAGTTCATTGACTTTGAATTTTAATTATAAAATTGAATTCTTTGGAAACCTAATTAATTTTTCAATCACACGATATTCAATCCATGCTGATCTTGTATTGCCATTCATACTTTCAGTTACAGTAAAATCATGGTGTCTTATTATGGTAGGTTTGATGAAAACGTCTGTGGTTGAAAATCATGATAGTTTAATTAGTAGTTGATCTAAGTACTTGTTGCCCACTAGTTGATCTAAAAAGTCATCACTTTTAAATTTAGAAAATGTAGTTTATAATTACCCCCAGATCACTTTATCAAAATTCTGAATAAATAATAAACATACCCAAGATACAATCATTTTAAAATGTTAAAGTCCTCCTTTAATTTTATCATTAAATTTTCATTTTTGTCTTTGACTCTCTCCTTTCTTGCTTAAATGTAGACTTAATATATGATGAAAATGTCATACATGCTTAATCCTAAAGAAATAATCCTCTTCTCAGAAGTATCTCTCTGGGTCAAACAGCTCACCATTGTGCTTGGTCTATAGGGTTTTTCTCATCAGTTTCTAGTCACATGGAAAGTCAGTTAAATGTGTGTAACTCACTCTGCAATGAAGTACTGCAGCGTTTCCTTAAGTGTTTTAGCTAGAAAATAAATGTATTGTAGTTACACTCCCACAATTTGTGAGAAAACAGGAGCGGTTATTTTCATAGAGGGGCTTTCTCAATAGCCCCCTTAGAGGATAACTCAGGGCACACAGCTAGAAGAGATAAAACTGAACAAATTTCCTCAGCCTTTTCTCCACTTGGGTCCCTTTTACTAGGTTCCCAGAAGTTCATGTGGGCCCCTTAGCCTCATTCTGTTACTCTTCAATGTTGGATTTTCGTCTTCGCCCCCTTAGATTACACTGGGCATGAGGGGCTTCTAAAGGAAAGGTTCTTGCCGTAGAGACAGGCTAGGGAGGGCGGAGGGAATCGGGACATGGTGGTGGGAAATGTGCCCTGTGAAGGGACGGGTGCTGGAACACTGCATGGCCAAAACCCAGTCATGAACAGCTTTGTAAATGCCCATCCCACGATGTTCTAATAAACATCGATTGATCAATCAATGAAATAAAATAAACAATGACAAAAGCTGACTACCCTGTTCCATCCCACTTGCAGGCGTTTCTTCGAGTGTTACTACTGCTCTTTCTCACGTTTTTGATTCTAGGGACACACCATCTCTCTCAGATCAGGAGCGACAATTTGTGCAGCAGGTCCACTTCATAATTTCTCAAAATCAACTTTCCAAAGCTAAGTCTGGTGTACACCCCCAACCCGTCCAGCCTGCTCTCTCCTGTCTCTGTAACACCCTTAACTGAATGTTGGGTTGTTGTTTTTCTATTAGTCACAGCTCACGTGTGACATAATTTTATCATTTCAGTGACAGTGTTGCTACGACCATCTCAGCCCCTGTCACGGAGCAAGGATTACAGCAAATGAGCACCCAGAAGCGCCCTTTGCAATTGCAACAGTTTTGTTAAAAATTGATAGTATTTCATTTTTTCATCACTCACATTTAATCATGTAAATAAAATGGACAAATATTAGGGAAACTTCTATCATCTGTCTTGCTCCAGCATTGCCGGACTCAGGGTTATTTCAGACTTTCCTCACATAAGCCACCACAGTCTTCCTCCAGGAAGTTTCTGTATTCCTTTGACTTCCCTACTTTGGTTCAGAGCTCTAAAAAACAAAGGCATTTACACATTTTGAGGGACATTGGCGTCAAGTATATGTTGTCATATCTCGAATACTGACGGAAAGAAAGTATGATCTTCATACACAATGAATAAATGACTGAATTTTACTCCACAAAATATGAGAATATTGACTCTGGCCTTACCCGTCTGTTCTAGAATGCAAACACAGCTGCCTCTTACATAGTTTATCTCTAAAACCAAAGGCTACTTCTTGTGATTGTGTTTTATCAAGACATCTTGACCTTCTTAGGAAGCAAGGCCACTAATGGAGAGATAAAGAAATCACAATGAATAAAACAAAATAGATTAAAAATGTCATTTACTGACTTTCTCCATTATCCTGTCGGGAGTGCACTCTCATTATCAAGTATTTTGGCAAGTGGTCTCACATATTGTTAGTAGCTACTATTTTCATGCAGTTTATAATGTGTGTGAGATTTGGGTAAATACACTATTAAAAGATATAAACCACTGGGCATGTAAATCAACATACCATAAATGTGACATCAAAATAAAGACTACTTCTTTTTACTGTATTTGTCTCTAGTTAATTATCTCTTAAATTTTATTTTTTGGGTTTGGTTTTGTTTTCTGGAAACACCCAGTGATACTCAGGGGTTCTTCCTGGCTCTGCACTGAAGAATCACTCCTGGCTGTGCTGGGAGGACCATATGGGATGCCAAGCATATAACCCAGTCTGCGTCATGAAAGCAAGCCCCTACCCACTGCACTATCTCTTCGGCCCTCTAGATTCTTTTGAAGGCTTCTCATATACATGAGTCTATGCTTCAGTATTTTAACACGCACTTCACTTAAATCTCAAAAAAACTGAGCAATTAAAACTTTTCCCACTAAATAATCTGCATTTCTAATATATAATCACTTTGAAATTAAATTTATAATCAGTTAATCATTTATCTAATAGTAATGATCATTATTATAATAATGTTTCCTTTCCTAATTTTCATAATCATGTTATAAGGATCAGAAAATGTCACAGCTTATTAGTACTTTTGAGTGACATAAATCTATCCCTTCCAGAATGCATCAGAGAAGGGCTATATATCTTCATTATTTTAACATGCATTTGTATTTTTTTAACCATGAAATATGAAATGGCTCTTTCCCCCCCTTAGTTTCTGGTCTGTCTCTAAGGAGAGAAAGAAAAAAACGAACATGCAAACGAAAACATGAAGCACACCAAACAGGTAGGTGTAAAGTGCATTCAGACTATTGTGCAAAGCTGACTTGAATGAGAGACTTCATCTGTGAAATCCCTAGCATAAGTTAGAGCCCCGCAAGTGCTTTAAGCATTACCTTTTTTCTGTAACTGCATTACTTACTGCATTGCCTCCACGATTACATGAAAAAGCACATTTTAGAAAATTGCAACATATCCATTTTACAAATATATTCTATTTATTCACAAATAATTCTCTGCTTGGAAGGATAGCAGCCTGATTCCTAGACCACAGCCAAGGATTTTGTATTTACTTTTTGAAAAATTGTGAATTTCACAGATACTTCTTGGGAAGAATAATTCAAGATAAAGAGTCACCCGCATTGTAATGAAAACTGCAAAAGTTCCTTTGATTTATGGATATGCAATCACTTTCTGGTATAAATGAAAATTATCTTTTTATTCAGACATATAGTTCACAGGTAATAGTTCATACATGTGACATTGCTACCCCCTACACCCACACACTCACACGTACACTTTATCTTCAAACGACCTATAAATAGAAAATAGCTCAGACTATGTGTAGCAGAAAGTAATTCACAGAACCTTGTATTAATGGTTTATAGTGATAAAATAAAGCTAAAAAATTGGATAAATTAATGATAGCATTCTCAAAATTATTGATCCTAAGAGAACCATAAATTTTGCAGTCTTTATTATATCATCTATAAATAAATAAATAAATAATTATATGAATATACACACACACACATATATATATACACACACACACTTTATATATTCATATTGCTGCTTCTGCCCCTCAAAGTGCTGCAGGTGAGGCTGCATGGGGAGGTGGCATATAGGAGACAGGCTTGTCTACACCCAGGGTACCTCTGTGGGTCCTGGATGGTTGATGGTATGACATAGAAAAGACTGGGTCCCATGGGACGAACCCAGAGCCAGGGCAGAGCCCAACAAGCTACCCGTGGTGTATTCGATATGCCATAAACAGTAACAACAATAGGCTCATTCCCAACAAATGGAGAAGTTACTGGTGCCCACTTGAGCAAATCCATGAACAATGGGAGGACTAGTGATATAAGTGATATATACATATAGATATACTTCCAATAACTGCAGAAAAAGTGACCTCTGTTTAAAAATATAAGTAACAAATCTTCAACTTTCTAGACGAGACCTGAAAGTGTAATGCAGTATCATTTATAAATCATATCATTATAAGATAGTTTGGTAGGTAATAGAAGAAATTGCTGAAAAATAGTTTAGAATTTGATAAGATTGTAATTCTTTAAGAATCTCTTAGGGGTAAGGTCCCTGAATCATAGGGTCATTTTGTATTAATTTATAATGATATATTTACATTAGTGTGTGGGGAAAGATAAAACAAACTAAAACAAAAATATAGTGCTCTCTAAGACAATCTTTGAGATAAAATTTAGCTGCTCTTAAAGTTTTGTTGCATGTGAAATCTGAATCTTAGTCAATCTAACCATCCATTAATTCATCAATCTAGTAATTAAATACTTATTTAGCAGTGGCAGGTTTTGTTAGATATTTAGCACTATGCAAATCAAATAAAACATACTTTGTCGTCATAGAAATCTTTATTTTACTTGTTTTCATTTATACCACCTCTTACAAATATACGTTTCAGTACATCAAAGAATTTATTTCTTAAGTTCCCTGAGCACCACAGGAATGATTCCTGTATATAGAATAAGGATATCCCCTGGGTTTCACTGGATATACCTGAAAACAAAAATAAAAAATAAAAAAGGAAAGAAAATTATTTCATAGCCTGATTTTCTGAACATTCAAACCCTTAACCCCTATTCTAAGAAAGCATTCATAACAAAAACCAAGTAAGGCTATCTGGTGGGAAATTCTTGTAAAAAAGTGAACATACCCTATACATTAAATATAAGATTGTAAATAGCAAGTAGTTATGCAAAATAAAGCATCAGAAGCTAATACATACATATGCTTAATAGAACTTGATAATATGTGATGCTGTCTTGAGATCATCTGCAATGTACCTCTAAGAATATTTGATCTTCCCACCTGTATTAATAGACTTTAGGCATCATTTCTCATTTACATTTTCAGCATTATCTCAAAGTTAAATATTGTGCCAAGTTCTGAGTAAACCTTGGTAAAAAACATTCCCATCATTAATCTTTTGCTTTTTATGAGAGAAAGTCATTCTAAGCCAAGTGTAAGATCACAGAATTACTTGTATGTCTTAAAGCACTGGAGTGACATTACCCAATTAACATTCTAAAAAGAATAATCCACCTGGAGTTGAAAAAAATACAAAATGAATACATGCAAGAAAAGAAAACCATCAGAAATAAAATACATTAGACTAAATGAGGCATTGTCATGTTTTAGACTGGGGATCCAGAAATGAATAACAGAAAGTGATTGATCTTATTTATATAGGCCTGATCACTTGACTGTGAAGTGACGAGGGAGTCTGAGATGAACGGGTGGAAGCTAATATCCGTGAGAAGGAGCTTTCAGCAGCGTGAAATGTCAGGTAGCTAAAGCTGAATGCTGGCTAGCGGAAGGCCCAGTGCTTAGGTAACTCTGGTTGGAAATAAAGGGAAAGTGTGATGCTTCTGGAGTTAGCGTGAAGTACTGTCTGGTACTTCAACGGTGCAAGTCAGGGACAAGTTCAAATTTTGTCTTTCAAGTCAGGATGAGACATGTAGTTTGTCGGAGCAATATCTGAACAGAATAAGTTCAAGCATTGATTAGAAGCTTGAGCAATTATAGAATCAGTAGATATAAACTAAGGAAGACAATGCTGAATCACACTTACCACTAACATCAGAAGTTTCTGCTTTTTATATTTTGGGGCTTTATTTGGGAGGTGCTGGGTGGGAGGGGGTCTCCAGCCAGAAGTGCTCGGGGCTGGTTCCTGGCTTTGTACTCAGGGTTCACGCCTGGGGTTGGGGGCATTATGGCATTAAGACAGCACCTTAACCTCAGCAGTATCTCGCGGGCCCCTGGAAGTTAACCATTTCACGACAGCACATGCTTTGTTTTCACTTTGCTTTTAGCTTGGGCAGACCAGCACGTGCTTTACACTCTCTGGCGTGTGGGAAACGTAGCACACTTCGTGGACTGGAACATATTCACTGGCTTACTCTGTCTCCTAAAACGGACAGTCATCAGTCATCACTGGACCCAATAGCTGCTGAGATTTGGGCTTCTGTTCTTTCAATTTACTCAATACCAATTTTATGTTGAAACGTGTTAAAAAAGAAACCTCTATTTTAGGGGCTAGAGAGATAGCACAGTGACTGAAGAGCTTGCCTTGCATGTAAAGAACCAGGTTGAGTCCCTGGTACCACATATGGTCTCTTAATCCTTGCGTGAAGTAACCCTTGATAGTCCAGCCAGAAATAAGCCCTTAGAACTTAAGTCTATGACGCAGAAAACAAATATCTACATCTATATTAATAATTTATAGACTTAATTTAGAAAAGTTGTAGCTAGCTAACCTTTGTAATGTGTAATTCTGTGTAATTAAGGTCTCAACTATTACATTAGTGTAGCTCCATAGATATAATTATAGCCACAGTTATTAAACAGCACTTAATTATTACCTATACATAAGATATGTACACTTGTTCTTTGTTTTTATGTAGTACATCTGAGGTAATTGCTGTTAATGCTAATTTTTAAAAATATATTTATAAAATGATATTCTCACATTTTCCCCACAACAGAACTCACCACCTCAAAGCAGGTTTTATTCTCTTTTTGGAAACAACACTGTGAAATGGATATTGTATAAAAAATCGCCTCGGAAAAACATGAGTATAAGAATCTCTACTTTCAAATAAAATATAAAAATGATAAACCAAAGAAATATTTATTTAAGATTCCTTAGTAGAGATTAAAAAACACATGACACAGACACCAGATATATCTCTCTACCAACAGAATGGTAATTAGCCCTCTATTATTCGTGTGAATATATGGATCACATTGAATTTTTGTGTTTCACTGCACTGATGGGTACATTAAATATTCATCTCACTATATTGACAGAATTGCAATTTTATGAATTGTTAAATTATTCTTTAAATTATAATAGTTGATTTTTCAAAGACTTATTGTATGTCCAATACAATGAAATAAAGAGATAAGAGGAAATGTTACAGTATATCTTTCTGATACTTGATAAAGGTGTATTATTTTTCCCAAACAACAGTGACAAAGAAATGAATTTTTTTTTTATAAATATGAGATTTTTTTCTGGTTAGACCAAAGCTCATTGTAACTCTTGCTAAAATATTTGTGCTTCCCAATGCCTATGATTTAACAATGTGCCACAAAGTAATTATAATCTGGTACAAAATTATGCACTAAAATAGTAAGAGAACTTTCAAGTAAATTTTCAAAGGCAGTAATTATAATGTTGGAAGGACGATGAAATTCCCAACTGTGGACTCTCAAAGTTCTCTTTCAAGAAGCCAATTCTGATATCTATCTGTTTTGTTAGATCATATTCAGGGCTGTAATTTCTCTCTCAACATAATTGCTAGTAAGAAATCAGTTGGTGTTGATGATCAAAGGTTCCATTCTGCCATTCTGTTATGAATTCTCTATATTTGAGTGTTTCACTTGATGTCAAATCAAAGATGCAAAGTGTTTTGCCAACCACACTATGGTCTAAACTAGCGACATGTTTATTTATTAGACATATTTGTAGTCTGGCAAACACACAAAGCACAGAAGCTATTATAAAATACTGCTGGACAAGCAGAAGTACTGCACAGAAGGAGACTCTTTAGAAGAATACAATTTGAAAATAAAATTTTCAAATTCACTTGTATCACTTGTCTCACTTCTCTTCCCATCATTCATTGATTTGCTCCAGCTGGCACAAGAAGCATCTCCATTCATCCCTGTTCTTGCTAGTGTAGGCTGAGGGCATCTGTTTGCTATAGGAACACAAAGCGCCTCAACCATTAGGTCAGGTCATCGGAATGAAGCTCATCATTGTTAGAGTACTTGGCATATTGAATACAACACAGGTAGCTTGCCAGGCTCTGCCACGTGGGTGGGATACTCTCAGTAGTAGGTAGACTGTCAGTTCATTCACTTACTGATGAATGTGGCCACAAGCAACGGGGAGAGCTAGTAGCAGCTCTGCCCCTTGTATCTGTATCTCTGATTCGAGCATACCTGGGCTAGAAATAGGCTTCTCTATAGTGTGGGACTCCGACGAGCCGAGCTTGAGATCGGCTTTTCTCCTGGGTGAAGCTCTGACAAGTTGTGCAGTCTGGATGTTGAAAAGGGCTGCAGTAATGGTGCGAGGGTTCCTCTGGCTTCTTCAAGGCTCTATAGGGCTGGCGGGCCAAGGCCATAACTCACCCTCCCTCCCAGATACCTCATGATCAGTGGAGCACAAGGAGAGATAGTAGAAGCTCTGTCCCATGTATCTGTGACACATAATTTTCAAATTACATATAAGTTACTATATATAAATTATATATTCATATATAATTTTGTATACCATATTAGTTATATTTATCATGTCCATATAAATATAAATTCACTAATATTTAATTATATAAATATATAAAATTTATATTTATATAAGTAGTTTTATATTATTTAATTTATATTTTATATTAGTTATATTTATATAATCTTTATTTCTTAGCACCTCCTGAACTCAAATATATTGCTGTAAAACAAGGTCCAGGGGCCAGAGCAATAGTAGAAATGGTAGAGTATTTGTTTTGCACACGGCTGACCTAGGTTCAACCCAAGGCATCCTATATGGTCCCTGAGCACCACCTGTAGTAATTCTTGAGTACAGAGCCAGAGCCAGGAGCAACCCCTGAGCATTGCCAGGTGTGACCAAAAAAGGAAAAAAAAAAGTCAAGTAAGTTGTAGAATTTAACTCTAAATGAATATACGGTTGAAGAATGAAAAACAAATGTGCAGTTTTCTTACCTAAGTTGAAATTAAGAAAACACTTTTGCTATAAAAACTCTACCTCTAAATACTTAATTGCATTATTGTCTCTACCAGATCAGATCAGATCAGACACGTAAAAGTAAAACAAATATGTCTGTCTGACCCATGCTCTAATTTCTTGAACCCAGCTCTAAATACATACCATGGACCACTTCTTGGTGCATATTTCACAGGATACTACTAAGCCTTTATTTATCTCTTTTTGACTTTTTGGGTTATGCTTGGCAATGCTCAGTCTAACACCACTCAGAAATTACTCCTGGGAGTGCTTAAGGGACCATATGGCATGCAGTGCATGTACACATGTCACCCACATGCAAGGCAAATGCCCAAACCTATGTTCTGTCATTCTGGCCCTCTACTGAATGCCTGGTTGTGTTTAGTGAACATCACAACACAGTCATAATATATTAAGTACATGAAGACAAACCATAGTAGTATCTTGAAAACAATTTTATCTAAAACCTATGAATAGTTCAGAGTGGGGTATTTGATAATAAGCAGAACAGCTAACTTTTTTAAAGACATCTAGCTTCCTCTAGATAAATAACTTGGGACCTAATTTCCCGGGAATTTACCATCTTTTAGAAATAGTTAAACCTGTGAAAAAACATACTGCAGAAAATATTTTTAAACAGTGTATTAATATAATATATAAGCAACATTTCTATTATAATTGGTTCGATATTTTAGTTATTTATTTTGTTGTTGAATAAGCACTTATCTTTTTGTATTATAAGGTAATTTTTATAGTTACTGACAACTGAAGAAAATAAATTGGTTTATATCGCATAGTTATGTGTTATTACCTATTAACCTATATGTATATGTATTAAAATATTATTTGATAATTTAACTTTTTTTGTTTTAGAAAACAGAAGTACCTAAAATGTGCCTAAAGTTTAGAGAATAAACCTAATGTTTTTATTTTAAAGTATATTATTTTACTATCATCATAAATGTATTGACTATGCTTGTGTTTTTTCTTGACTTTTTTCAATTTCAAATTGTCTTCTCTGAAGTTTCATTTTGATACCTATGTTCAGTACTAATTTATTATTTTATTTTAGCTTCCAAAATATTATATATAATAATTTTGCCAAAAAGAAAGTGTATTGGCTTTGATGCATTTGTAGTTCAATAATTAAGATACGCAATTCTAAAGCATTCATTATTCACAACAATAAATATTTGTTTAATGCCTTATGCAATTTTGCATAGTGACTTTAAATAGATATTGATCTATTTATTCATTAAAAATGATGAACCTTTAATGCGGAATATATCAGACTAATTTAAATATTCATATTGATCTATTGTAAGGTTGGCTATAGAATTTTTCTCATGACATTTCATTCAATATTCAGGAGCCAAAAATTATTGACTGAGCCTACATGAAGTATTTGAGCAGTGAGATGCAGTAATACAGTGATATTGTTTATTTCATAATGTAAATATGTATAAATGCTGTAAAGAAATCACACAAACGAAAAAGATATGAGGATATCTGAAGCAGACACAGATAACTCATACTAGTTTAGAACGTCCCTTATAACACTATCTAAAATAATGATACCAGATGTTGATATTAAATTTATACATATGCATGGGATGTTTACTTTGGGCAAACCCTGTGATGCTCAGGGAATATGACTAGTTCTGTACTCAGGGGGATCACTCCCTGCACTACGCAGGGTAACTGAAAATGGTGACACATATTGAACCCCAGTTCATGTGCAAAGCAAGCACCCTACCTTTCGTACTATAGTTCTGACTTCTTTGTGGGGATTTTTAACTCATTATCAAAAATCTAGATCTTGAAGCTAAACAGTAAATGGTTAAAGGACTTGCTTTGCTCATGCCTAATCCCTATTTGTTCCCCTGAGATCCTAGATGATTCCTGAGCATAGAGCCGGGAGTGATCCCTGAGCATATAGCCAGGAATAATCTTTGGGTTCAACTGTAGCCTCAAACAAAATAAACACAGAAATAAATTTCTCTAGCCTCTTGATCCTTTTATGTGCGTCTCTGGTTCTGAGTTGTTTCCTGATTATGGATTCTTTTAAGGTGTTCTCACATGTCCATGCAGACATTCACTGGGGCTGGTCTTGACTTCCATGTCAAAATTATTTTAGATGTCATCAGATTATGATCTTTGGGGGACGTTTAATTTTAGAATATAAATGTATTTAAATTGTTATTTATATAGTCTAACTTATATAGTCAACTTATATAGTCCCTATTGTTTTCAGGGATCTTCAAATATTGCTCCATATCAGCTTACTGATAAACACCTTGAGGCAAACTCTGGTATCCTTGTACTCAAGGTCAAGTGAGTCTTTTCAATGGGAGTCTGTACATCTTTAGCGTGACATATAACAGCTTAGTATGGTCTAGTTTGCTTAGACTCTAATTTTCTGCTTTTTGGCTTCTTGGGTCACACCCAGTGATGCTCAGCGGTTGCTCATGGCTCTACACTCAGGGAATATTCCTAGCAGGTCACAGGGAACAATATAGGATGCTGGGGATTGAACCCAGGTCACCCAGGTTAAGGCAAATACCCTCCATCCCTACTGTGCTATTACTCCAGACCCATAGACTCTAATTTTCTAGGGCAACATTTTATTCTAACAAATTTATGGCACCAAGACATGAACTTATAAAATAACAATAGAGCAAAGTTTCTGATCACTAGCGTATCACTGTGCTTTCTTTCACAAATATGCAAATTTTCCTGATTTCCAGATTTACCTTCCTTCTGTTAGCTTGTAAATGAGTCTACAGGGAAATAGCTCAAAGTGATATCTTTCAGAGTTACTCATTATTTTTTTATCAGACATTGGAACCTAATTAATTAGATGCATGGTAATGAGCCTTATGTCTAGGCATCCGTCACTTATTCACATACACAGACATCCAGGGAATATCTGTAGATCCTTTCTTTTGTCTAGATATTCCACTGAGCAATTTATTAGACAGGTAGCTCAAATTACTAGAAAATTATATGCCATGTAATATAATTGGGAGCTATTGTAAAACATCGTATGTGATGTAATATATAAATATGGTTTTATATACGTGCAGATGTGGAATCCTCATATGCATATGTATATATAAAACTTCACAGTGCTTAAGGTTGTTTGACTCAGATTCTAGCCAGTTCTTTTCAAACCAGTTAGATGTTTCTCCTATTTAGTTTTTATCGCGGTTCCAGAGACCAAACCTGGGGCCTCAGGCAGATTCTCTTCAGGCATGTGCTGCCTTCAGTGCCTGGGGCCTCTGCTCCTGCTCTGGAAAGAAACCCTTTCACTTTGAAAATGGGCTCCTACACTGTTAATTAACTTCCACAAATGTTGCCGCACAAAATATGTTTCACATATTTTGCCTTTTGGGTCACACTCAGTCATGGTAAGGGGTTACTCCTTACTCTTTGCTCAGGAATTACCCGGGGATGCTCTGGGGCTCATATGGGATGCCAGGGATCGAACCCGGCTGGTCGCATGCAGGCTAAATGCCCTACCTGCTGTGCTATCTCTCTGTTCCCCAGATATAGATATTCTTGACAACAAGGTCATTTACTGATTTTGCTTCACCTCGATTTGACTCTACTCATATGAAATATACAGCACTGGAAAAACTACAATAATTTCAAAAAGGGCTTGAGAAAGGTTTGTAAAATATGGTTCAATTACAAAAGGTGTTTTTTAGATCCATTAATTAAGTATTAGCATTACATTCACTGTATCACTGTATCACTGTCTTCCTGTTCATCATCAATTTGCTCGAGCGGGCCCCAGTAACATCTCTATATGTCCTGTCTCATGCTAGTAGAACCCAAGTGCATCTGCTTGCTCCAAGAACAAAAAGAGCCTCAATCCATTTCGAATGAGGTCTATAATTGTTACTGGTATTTGGCATATCAAATACAACACGGGTAGCTTGCCAGGTTCTGCCGTGCGGGTAGCATACTCTTGTAGTCACCTCTAAGTACAGCATTTATTGATTAACCAGGCTGTGATAGGCTGGTCTGCTGGGTGGAGTTCTGATGAGAGAGAAGTCCAGATGTGGAAAATGGAGGCCCTCATGGAGTGGGGGTCGTCTGGCTTGTTGCAAGGCTCTGCTGGAGTGGCGGGCCAGGGCTAGAACCCGCCATCATCTTTTGTTTATACAACTAAAAGTTCAGCACCATCCTAAAATATGTGGCATCTCCATACAAAAGGCCTAAAGTCAAATTTCTGTTTTTATATATATTTGACCCTTCGAGGCAGTGAGCTTGGTACTCTTCCTTTATGATGAAGATGTTCCAGTGAGTGGGTGTATAGGTCTTTCAGGAAAACTCTTCTGGTCATAAAATGTCACAAGAGACTTCAAGAGGATTTATGTAGCTGAGAATGAGCATTTTCTAAGTAACTGCCAGGGAAAGAGACAGTTTGAGAGCCCAAATTCAGGAAGGAGCTGGTCTAAACTTTGTCAAACACAGTGAATTTCACGATACTCTAGGTTAATGTATCACTGCCACTGTCTTCCTGTTCATCATCGATTTGCTAGAGCGGGCACCAGTAACATCTCCATCTGACCTGTCTCATGCTAGTAGAGCCCAAGGGCACCTGCTTGCTCCAGGAACATGAAGAGCCTCAAACCATTCCATCAGGTCATGGGAATGAGGTCTATAATTGTTACTGGTTTTGGCATATCAAATATGATGCCACGGGTAGCTTGCCAGGCACAGCTGTGCGAGTAGCATACTCTTGTTGTCACCTCTAAATCCAGCATTTATTGATGAACCACGCTCATTCAGAAAAAAATTTTATTTTTATGAAATAAAATTTGATTTATCAGTGGTCACATACCGAAATTTATGTTAATGCATTAATGTTAATGTATACTGGATTATTTTTATATGGGTTTGTAAATACAATTTTACCACCCTAATTTTAACTTATGTTCTCCCACATCTAGTTCGCTTATACGTCAATTATTATTCAATTGTTGATAGAATATTTAATTTAGAACAAGAAGATAATTGTAAATGAACAGGCTATTTGCTGCCATAAAATGATTTCCTTTCCTACTGGTAGAAGAATGAGCGTACCTTTAGTTCCTCCCTTGTTATCAAATGACCCTTGTCATAGCAAAAATAACCACTCAAGATAGCATTTACTGAACAATGATCGAAGTGACACAGCTCCTCTAGCTTCTTTTGAAATGATGAGGTTTGTTGGTACTAATTGTATTCAGGTCACTGAGATAAACCAAATTTGAAAAGTGATCCATTGCATCCTAACCATCACAATTCACCCAGTGAATTTTCATGAATTTTCTTGTTTATAAATTGTTATGGTTATACAAAATGGGTAGGTGCTTCTGATTCTAACAACTCGACAGACAAAGGTGATTCGTGTTCAGTCATTTCCCTGCTTTGAGAATATGTTTGGATATATCGGGAGTCATAGCATAATTTAAACTAACCATAATTTGAAGTTAAAAAATCTGATGAGCTAAAAAAAAATCTGATGAGCTAAAATAAGTGACATCTAGTTAAGCATACTCTAAAATGCAAATTTCAGTGCTATATTTTCTAAACACAGTTTAATTGATATGTCTAGGGTGAACAGAATCGGTACCTCACAACTGCTCTTATAACTGCTAGAAACATGCTCTCGGGGTCATACCTGCCATTTTTCTTTCCCTGAAAGTGCTTTTCTTCAAATCTCTGAGACTGCCCTCAGTGACATCTCTGAACGTGCAGAATGCTATAAGGGCAAATCTCAGCAGTTTCCTTGGTTCATTAATAAATCACAATCATTTCAAGTAGGACAGAGCAAAATATCTTAATGATTTATTATCCCAATGAAATATAGATGTGCAGATAGACAAGAGATATTTTAAATAGAATTAAGCCAGTTAAGCCTCAAACTCAATTTTTAAATGTTGGGTAAATTAAACATTAAGCATATTTGTGTTTATGGGACGTGAAAATGTGAGTATTTGTAGTTTTTTATATGTAAACTACTCAATCACTTATGATGAAAAACGGGACATCTCTATAGTTGTAGGGACCCTTTATTTGGGGCAAAACAAAGTCACACTTGGAATGGAGTTGATGTTGATTTTATAGCATTGGAAATCCCTTACTATTTAACTTTGGCTTTATAGAATCATATATTCCCCTAAAATGAAAATAAAAATATCCAAACAAGTATTTGTACTTTAATGGTTATAATAGTTTTATCGATAGCATATAATGCCTAAACATGTCTTAGTAGGAGCCAGTGGATGAACCGTGTCATCACCTGGAAAGGGAAAATTACATGACAGTAGACTGAAATGAGCTACTGACGATGCAGCTGGCGGAGGGGCCTCGGCACCATGCTTTGAGCAAGACTCAAAACATGACCACATTCAGAGCTTCAGTAAAGTTGAATGCTTTAGGAATATTCTAAAGAAAAAATTCAGAATTAGGGAAAATTCTGTAGGAAAGAGAAAAATGGAAATGACAGGAGAGAAATGGATATCAGGGTGAGGGACAGTGAAAAGAATGAAAACACATTAATGGTACAAGGGAACAATTTAGGGCACAGCTAGTTAGATATTCTTATGATCAGATGGCCTATCATATATCCAATATCTTTGTCTTTGAATTCAATGTTTGGGTAAAAGCATTGCCCAAATTAAAAGCCTTCTGAGCCTAGAATTTAACTTGTACTACTCAAAAAGTTTAAATTTGATTAAATAATTTTATTTTACTATGGGTTGTAAGACAAAATATTTGACGATTCACTGAAATGTGTGTTTCTTTCAAATTCAATGAAAGTGAACTTTGTTTCCATGAATTATTAAATGTTTCATAACTGTCATGAATTTCTAACATTTTTGAGGCAAATGAGATTGTATTCTAATTGCAAATAAAGTCTTGTCTGAGGTAAGTTTCTTTTTACTTTTTTTGAGAAGTAGAGCTGGCAAATTCCTCCTTAAAATGAAGCTTTATGCAGTTGGTTAAAATATTGAAGACAGTTTCTTATTTACATAATCATTGTCTATTATCTGTATTTTATAAGAAGTTCAATATATGGAGAAGTAAAAAACTGTGATCGGTAAAGCTCATTCATTGTATGACTACAGGAGATGATACAGCTCTAGGTTATTGTATATTTTTTCCACACACTCATCTGTATTAATGAAAATGAATATATATACATGCATGTGCATAAACATGCATATTTGTATACATGAAAATATATGCATATATGTATCACTGTCTGTCTTCACTGTCTTCCCGTTGTTCATCGATTTGCTCGAGCGGGCCCCAGTAACATCTCCATATGTCCTGTCTCATGCTAGTAGAGCCCAAGGGCACCTGCTTGCTCCAGGAACATAAAGAGCCACAATCCATTCCAGAATGAGGTCTATAATTGTTACTGGTATTTGGCATATAAAATACAACACGGGTAGCTTGCCAGGCTCTGCCGCAGGTAGCATACTCTTGCAGTCATCTCTAAGTCCAGCATTAATGATGAACCACGTGATAGGCTCAAGGACATCTGATTGCTCCAGGACACAAAGAGCCTCAAACCATTCCTTCAGGTCATGGGAATGAGGTCTATAATTATTACTGGGTTTTAGCATGTAAAATATGACACGGGTAGCTTGCCGGGCTCTGCTGTGCAGGTGGGATACTCTCAGTAGTAGGCTCTGATCACATGCTTTTACTAATGAACCACACTGGGAGATATCAGCTTTTCTCTTGGGTTGAACTCGGATGTTGACTGCCCTCATGGTGTGGAGGTTCCTCTGGCTGCTTGCGAGGCTCTGCTGGGATGGCGGTCCAGGGCTAGAACCCACCTTCCCTCCCAGGCGCCTCATGATCAGCTGAGCATAGGGAGAGCTGGTAGCAGCTCTGCCCCCATGCATCTGAATCAATATACAGATATATTGTTACTGAATGCAATCAATAAGGGGTTTTTAATACACAGTTAAGTCAATATCAAATTATCTTGAAGAGAACACAGATTTCAAAACTATTTTTTGCTTTTCCTAAACTAAAAATGTCACAATACTTTAATACATAATTTGATAGCTGCTTTATCACTCTAATCCAAGCTGCTTGAGTATACTCTATCCCGTTTTTATCCAATTACCTACTTTTTGTGATAGCGCTGTCTCCTTGAGAAAGATTGAATGCCATGTTAAATGGTTTCATATAATTATTTTGACATTTAGTCCTTTTGACATAAATGAGTCTGTTTTCAGAGAGAAGATACTATTTTGCTTGTGTTACTTTATGAAGTTATGTAAAATTGCATTTATATTTTTTCTATTTAGTTAAGAGTAATCATATGTAGAATTCATAGTCTTTTTACTTCAAGTACAAACTGGCTTCCATATACTTACAGTAAATAATTTCAGATATTTTTCCTCAATGATAATGATAAATTATGGGAAAATTAGCTGCTTGACACATGAATACACTAAAATTCTCAAATTTTGAGTGAGAACAAGTTGCCTCCATATATACTGTAGGATTGTATATGATTATTTCATAAAATGATCACTTTAACTTAGTTTGAGACAGTTCTTTGCAGTTTCTCACATAGTAACAATACTAACCATAATTCAAATGTGCCTTTTGCAACTTTTTTATAACTTTACTAGAATGTTTGATAATGTAACGATATCCTAAATTGAAAAAAATCCCCTTGGAATTTCTCACAGATCATTATTTTATGGTAAGAATAATGACCTCTGTCTCTAGCTCTGTACTTGCACATGGTGCATATTTGTCAAATAAATGTTGCATTACTAAATGAGTGATTGATAAATTGAGCTGCAGGTAGGCACGTAGTTAATCAAGATGTAATGGAGAGCAATGGGTCTCCCTACTCAGAAACTCTACAGGACTTCTTATCCTCTAGGGGCCTGTCAAGCTCAAATTTACCTAAAGCCCTATCTCTCCTCACCTTGCCCTTGGTAGTTAAAGTAGCAAAGTTACTGATCTGGCCCACCTAATGAGTTTTCCCCTGTAGATAAGTTATTTCAATGTAAGCCCTCAGGACCAAGTATGAATGAACGGATGTGGTGAATTTTGAGAGTGAAACAGTAGATCTGCTGGACTCGGAGAACATGAGGATGAAAGAAATTTGGGCATATTGGCTAAATTGGGCATTAGGTGGTTAGCCAATCTGAAAATTCCAGAAGGAAAAGAAAGGGCACATAAACATGTTTTCTGTATATAGATGTTTGTATGCTTTCCTTGTTTTTAGTGTGTGCTTTGATTTCTGGCCTCTCAATTGATACAATTATGAGACTCCATAATAGAGATTTTACAAAAGTAACAACTGTGATACTTATACATCCTGTATTTGTCAGTCATATTTTTATTGTGTATAAGTAAATAACATGTTTTTAGAAGTCTAATGGAGTACCCACCTTTGATCCATGGCAGGCTTTGAGCAGACTATACTTATAATGTCACTGCTCTCTAATAAAGTCGGGATTTGTACTGCTTAATAATATTTCTGTCCACTTTAGTTAGTAAGTCGTATGGCATTTGAAGCTTACTGTAAATGGAAGGTCTCTATATTTTGAACCATCGGTATATAAATCTCAAATGCCATGTGTATGGAGAAATCCCTGGAAAATTGATGCTCTCTGGCTCAGCAGGAAAATCCCTACTGTGCTGCTGCTGCTGCTGCTTGGTCTCTAAGTTCAGACTCTAGTGAGTCCGCAAGGCCAAGACATGTTCGTAGCCTCCGGCAGTTGGTCCTTTAAGGCTCCTGATTCTGAGTGGTAGTTGGCACACTCATGTGCAGGCTGGGTGCTCATTTTGTACACTGTCATGCGCACAAATCTGCGGAGTTTCAACATATTTTCTGTAAGTGGGGCATGAAACTCAGCCATTAATGTGAGAATGAACAGAATAGTTTATGGCATAGAGAAGAACTGAGGCAGATTCAAACACAGCTGGTGATATTTTAGATACTCTATTCAATGTTAGATTGCCTTTCCTTCCTTCCCCCTTCCTTTCCCTTCCTTCCCTCCCTCCTAACATCCTCCTTCCTTCCTTCCTTCTTTTCTTCCTTCCTTCCTTCCTTCCTTCCCTCCTTCCTTCCCTCTATCCTTCACCTCCCTCCTTCCTTCCATCCTTACTTCCTTCTCTTCTTCCTTCCTTCACTCCCTCCTTCCTTCACTCCTTCCTTTCTTCCCTCCTTTTATTCCTTCCCTCCTTCCTTCCTTTCTTCTTTCCCTCCCTCCTTCCTTCCCTCTCCTCTCTCCCTCCCTCCCTCCATCCCTCCCCTTCCTTCCTTCCTTCCTTCCTTTCTTCCTTCCTTCCTTCCTTCCTTCCTTCCTTTCTTCTGTCCGTCCTTCCTTCCTTCCTTCCTTCTGTCCGTCCTTTCTTCCTTCCCCTTCTCCTCCCTCCTCTCTCTCTTTCATCAAATTTTCTTTTCTCCTAAAACCATGTTATGTTGTATTATGATTTGCTTAAAATGGTCTCATAGTTCAAGAAGTACAAAAAATCATGAAAACTGTTTAAGAAAATGTTTTTCTGGTCAAAACTACTGAATTATACTGATTGAATTATACAGAGCAACTTGCCTTCTCAGAAAGTCGAAAGACTTCCCATACATCCCAAAAGCCCTTCTTCCAGAGAGAAGCAACTCTCAGACCTGTACCTGGGTATGGGATCCACCCAGTGAACAATAGGGTGAGAGAAAAAAAAAATAAGTCATAACTCTTCAAGCTAACTGCTGGATGTTACATTATTACGATATTGTTTTCTATGTTCTGCTATGTCATGTTATAATGAAAATTCTGACTCAAAATAAGATTCAAGTAATGATTTCTTTCTCATACACACACCAAACCCTTGAAAATCCCTATTTTTATCTCCACTTTGCACATAAAAAAGAAGCGTGGTGAGGTTATAGCTTGCCAAGATACTAAAATAACAAGTGTTTAACCTGCATTCAAGCACTATGTTTTTCTCTCTTTAAAGGTCTCTCTAGCCCCTATTTATAAGAAATACACTTCTATTAATATGGAAAATTATTTAATTTTTGTTTTCAAACTCTCATTTGAAAATCATATTAATTATAATCAGGATCACAGTCAAAAATCAGTTAACATTGTTAATGAATATTCAAAACTTTTTATTATTCCTTCAAATGCATCTAATTTAAACATGGTTGCATCCTTAAACACAAATTTATTACAATCAATGATGAGTATTTTCTAAAAATAAGCTTTTTCTTATATAACTTCGGATCCATGCTTGTGAGTGCACTATCTAAATTTTCGCCTAATTTATTTACCTCATCTTGTGACCATACCTAGTTTTCACTGGTCTGACATTATAGTGTCTATGGTTTTGTCACAGTCATCTTTTCTTTTTCCTAATAAAAATAAGATTTTTTATTATCTTGTACATACTATTTATCTACAAAATTAATTCTTCACATAATTTTTAGGAATAAGGCATTAAAATGAAGAAATCACCTTTTGGAAAAGTTCTGCAACTTACCTGATTGAACAGCCAATGTTTCCCAATGCTGAGCTTGGCCATTGAACAGATATATTTATTGTCTGTAAATATTTATTTACAGACAATTTAGCATGTATGTATAAAATATATATAACATATATTTATAGCTGGTAGCTAAGATGTTGAATTTTCACTATCACTTTTTTCCATAAATATTTTATGTTTGAGGGTTTGGTAGCAAGTAGAGTGGCTAAGGCATTTATCTTGCATGTATTGGACCCCTGGTTAATCTTTAGCACCACATCAATTCCTTTGAAATTATAGGAGTGATCCCTGATTGAAGGAGGAGAAAAATCTGAGCTCAAATGTTTGTGGTCCTGAAACCTATATCATAAGCTTAATATATGCTAAATACATAATATATACTAAACACATGAATTTGTGCATGTATTTAAAATAAAATGGAATCATCAGGGCTTAATATGTAGCAATGGATATATATGTACATATACATATGTTTTAAGAGATTAAATTTAATGACTCAATTGTTTGTTTTAAGTAACACCAATTTAAATGCCATTAGTTATTCATTGAAAAACAAGATAGCCATCTCTTCATTTTATCTGTTTAAATTGAAATAAGCCATGTAAACCTTCAGCAATCTATTTCTATTATAGTTATAATTTTCTTCTGTAGCTTTGCCAAAGATTAAACAACCTTGCTTGGCAACACAAATTGCAAAGTTATCTTAAGACTGGAGTGTAGTTTTCTAATGAATTTCTTATGTATTGAACTCAAATAATGCATGTTGTACCTATTAAATATATGTGATCCACCAAAGTAGACTGAAGTTGTTACACCTGAAAAAACATAAAAATCTTCCTCATCAGAAAGTGCCAAACTGGTCAGCTCTTGAAACTGCAATTGATTTGGTTTCAACCAAACCTGGGAAGTCAGAGGTTCATTATATTATATACAATCATCACAAATATTGTCTATTTAAATCTAAGGCTTAAAAGCAGTTTAGCTTAAGTAAAAGCAAATCCTCCTGACATGCCTTTTGAGCATTTTGAGGTTTAATGATGCCTAACGCAGCGGTGTAATTAACAGTACCCGTGATATAGAGCAATGCTGTGTCTTCCAGTGCTATAAACAGAAGGCTTATGCCAGATTGCTTGTTAAGGTACACACGGTATCAAAGTACAGCAGATGAAACAATCCCCCAGTAACCATGTAATGAGGTAAAGACATCTGTAATGTAATTCTCAAACTTTAAACGTGAAGATTTATAGACTCTGTAATGGTACAGATGGAATGGTAGCCATCCCCATGGACACTCTGACTAGAAATAGATCAGCCCCAAGTCATGGTAGACCACTAAGCGATAAAGTGTGTTTGCCTTAAACAGCAACAACAAAGTACATCCCCAAGGTTAATAATAAATCTTAACTGCAAATGAATATCACCAGCTCAGTGTGAAATATAAGCATTTCTTACAGAACGAACTTAGCACATATTGAGAGTATCAACATAATGACAAAATACTAATTAAAGGGGTTACTAGAAAATGTGGAATCACATAAGAAACAATCTACATTATGTCAAGTGTAATTGGACATGGCCTAGCTCATGAAAATGAGTCATATCAGCTTATCTTGTGCAACAAACTCACAATACCAAAAATTATGAACAATTACCTATTGGTACATTTAGCAGGAAATATATGCACCTAAAGACATATTTAAACTGATTGTTTGGTAGGTAGATGCTTTGATAGATAAATAGGTAGCAGATTGCTAGAGACATGTGTTTTATTGACTTCCATCATTAATAAATACTGCATATGTGGCAAAAAAGCGACAGCACTTTTTAAAAATCACCAAAGTAATTTTTATTAGAACCTATTAATCCATCACTTGATCACTTGATCACTTGAATCCCCCTTATTCATTGATTTGCTGGAGCTGGCGCCAGTAACATTTTCATTGGACCCTATCACGTGCCAATGTAGCCCAATGGCATCTGGTTGATTCAGGAATATGAAGAGCCTCAAACCGTTCCTTCAGGGTCTTTACAAGGAAGTCTGACCATCTTGTAGGTGGGCAGCCACGTGATCTTTTGACATCCCGTGGGATCCAGTCGGTAACGGCTCTAGTCCAGCGGTTGTCTCCAAATCGCATTACATGTCCAGCCCATCTGATTTTCGATGCCTTGGCAAACGAGACAGCATCCCTGATTCTGGAATAGCGACGGAGGTCAGAACTGTGGAACCTCTCTCACTTGAGTGAGGCGTGATATTCCAAGCATAGCTCTTTCAATTCCTCTCTGGGAGACCCGGATAGCATTCTCATCCTGCTTTTGTAGGGCCCAGGTCTCTGAGGTGTATGTTAATGCAGGGAGAATGGTGGAGTCAAAGAGATGTGCCCGGAGCCGGAGGTTCTTTGTCCTTTTTGCTATTCCTTCGATGCCTTTGAAGGCATTCCATGCTGCTCTCTTCCTCCTGCGCAGCTCAGCATATTAAAGTATGGCTTCAAGGTATTTTTCATGTTTAGTGTTATTTTATTTATGTACATATTTATTGTTTGGGGGTCTGTACCTGGCAGTGCTCAGGGCTAAATTCTTACTTTGTCCTAGGAGATCACTCCTGGCAGTGTTCCAGTGACAACATGGGGTTAAAGGACCCAACCCAGGTCAACTACACATAAGGAAATGTCCTGCCAACTGTACTATCTCCCTGGAACCCATAACATTTTTTTTCTTTGGGGGTCACACCCGGCAATGCTCAGGGATTTCTCCTGGCTCTGCACTCAGGAATCACTCCCTGCGGTGGTGCTCGGGGGACTATATGGGATGCCCGGATCGAACCTGGGCCAGCAAAAGCCGCCACTTGCAAGGCAAACACCCTACCCGCTGGATTATCGCCTCCAGCCTGCCATAACAAAATTTTTTACCCTTGATTTGTGGATATTAGATATTTCTCTTTGAAAGTTACTGAATGCAATTTTTTCTAACTCTGTGCCTATAAAATTATAATGATCAAAAATAATTGTAAATAATCCATTTTCATCTTAACATTCTAGAAAAATAGGAGTAGATGCAATCCCAAGGAATTTACATAAAAATATTATATGAATCAAAAAGCTGGACTGTAACTGTTGGAGGACAGGTTTAGCTAACTTGGGTGCTTTGTTGTTTTGCCCACCCCAGCTTAATCTTATTTAAGCCATGGTTCATTCTAATGAGACCTCTCTTCTATGTAAACACTGCTAGAGGGTGTGGCAGTTACAGAAGTCACCTTGATTGAATGACTTCTGACTTATACATCTACTAAGACTTCTATGTTTTCTAGGTTGGGCACAGCTCCTCTTTAACCCACTGCACCCAGCGTGGGACAGTTAGAATTTACCAGGAGACTACCACCCTGGCTACGCTGAGACTATAGGAAGACGATAGGAAGGATCATACTAGTTTGCTCTAAGCAGGCGAGAGTGACCCTTTCAGTATATGAGAACAAGATACTCAGAATCACCCTGGTACAGATAATAATAAGAAGGACCTTGTGGGTACCATCTAGATTACATGAAGCTCATGAAGTTAAGTTATATTACTTTATACCAGCCCCCTCTCTCCAGTGTTTTACATAAGAGATAATCTTATTAGAAAGGATTAGACCTTGGCATAACCTTTGTTTATACCTGCAATAGGTTGTGGCACTACACTCTGTTTAGAGTTCTTTGTTCACATGACCCTCCCAGTTGGATTACTTTGGTGTATATAAGGGGACTGACTTGAGGCCCCTTCACCTTTGGGCCTTTTAGCTTTTGACTTTTGGCTCCTGTGGCTTTTGGCTCCTGAGCCTCAAGGCTTTTGGCTTTTGGCTTTTTGCTCTTTGGCCTTTTGTTCCATCTTCTGGGTAGGAATCAGCTTGGGTGAGATCCTCTCTCCTTTTGGGAGACTTAGACTTCTTTCGTATGGTCCAAGTTCGGACCAGAGCTAGAGTTTGTTCATTATATTGGATTGCTGTGGAAGAGCTTTGGTACTATTAAAAGCCTTTTTGGAACTGCACCGACTCGTGAGTTTTCATCTGTTCTCCCGGCGTCCTCGGAGGTAGAAGAGAACTTCTGTCTTGACACTGTCGGGGACCCCGACGGCGCTCCCGACATGTAACAAATCAATAGAGAAAGTGAAAAAAAGCAAACTGCATTTTAAAATTGGCAGGAAGGTAGCAGTAAAATGGATTAAAGAAAGTAGAAGATAAAAATACTCACCTCAGAAATAAAAGCCAGCACTCCAAATCACATGCACGTTGAAGCAAAAAGAGAGTGTTCTGAACATCAGTCTGACAAATCTAATGTCCTAGACCAAATCGATTAACTTCATGAAGACACACATAAAGATTAATTTCTAGAAGACACAAACGTACAGAACAGAAATTGACAATATGTATTAAGCCTTGTACACTAGAAACTTAAATAAACCAGTTTTCATAAATGAAATAAATGGTCATAAATGGGTTCACTGCTAAAGTTTACTAAATTTAAGAACATTCTGCAATTGTATATTGTTTCTTTCAGGGCATCAATGCGGAGAGAATGATTTATCTGACATAAGAAACAAAGATGCTAGAAGAAAATAATTGACTACTAATTTGCTGAGTAATGATGAAAACTATTCAACTATAATCAAATCAAAGCCCAACAATATTTAAAGTAATATGTTATAACCAAATAAGTGAATTTCAGAAATCAAGACCATATAAGAATGCAGTGTTATATAACTTATCCACATGAAGAAAATATACACAGTTACATTAAGAGGTGAAGAAGAAAATTTGATAAATTCTTCCACCAATATTCGAAAATCTGAGAACAAAGAATAAGGTAAAATAAGTTCAGGTTGATAAAGGTGTCTGCGTAAAAAGCCAGTCAGCATTATATTTAACGGTGTGAACTTACAAACAGGATCAATTCCACTAAAATGTGGGGAAATGCATGCCTTCCCAGGCTCACTGCTAACGTCCAGCATTGTTCTAGATGTGTTTGCTGGTACATCATAAATGACGGTGTACTCAGATCTGGTAAGAAGAAATAAAACTTCCATAGAGTGTAACTGATTTAATAAGATAGCTCATACAAATCTCTCAGCCAATTAACAAATACAACAGGATTATAGAACACAATGCCAATACACAAAATTCAAGCCCGTGCCCATATACCAGCAGTAAATAGATTCAATTAAAATAAAAGCACAGTAGAATTTGTGTAATATCTCATCATATGAAACAATTGGCTATTTGGGTTCAGTTAGGACATTGATGAGGGAAATAACGATGGTCAGGGGGGAGACGGTGCCCAACCACAGCAGGAATACACACTTAAAGCTTTAGTATGTGTCATCCTGACTTCAAAATCGAAAGCAACAAATGTCTTGAAAAGAATGTAGTGGCCCTTTGCTAGTTAGTTTGGGGATTAATAGAGAGGCAAAGGACATTTGCTGTGCAGCCATTTTTGTCTGTCACTCCTTGGTCATTGCTGTGTTTTTCTGATCTGCTCAGAGCAAGCTCCACGTTCACTTAGAGAAGGTGAAAGGAAGCGGGAGCTCCACCCTGCTTGACGGTATGAGCCGGAGCGTCTGTGGAAACAGAGGGGCTCTGAAGCACCCCAGGGGCCCCACAGCATGTCCGCTGTGTTGCTTGGGTCCCTCTATGTCACCAACCCCTGACCTCTGACCAGGAAGTGTTTAGCCTTCATTAGGGACTACCTGACAAGTACAATGTAAAAGCTATTTAACACACACATATTAATGATTTATGTATATAAGTGGGAAAATGTCTTAGTTGATGAACGTGCCCATCACCTCACATTTGTCCTAAAATTTTCTTCTAAATTGTACAGAATAACTAAATTCTTCTACTTTTGAGAACTTTATGGTGATGACTTTATGGCTGGGGAGGGTAAAGCTAAAAGCTCCATTCCTTAGATGGTCCCGGGAATGTGAATAAAAGCAGGTTTTGAGGAGGAGACAGGCGGGAGCTGAAAGCAGAGCTGGCCTGGTCCTGCTCAGTCTAGGAGCTTCAGCTAGACTCAGAGGAGAGTCTGGGAATGTGTTTACTACATACCAGGTCATCAGATGCCTGGGCAGAACAGGACATGAACGACACCAATGCCTGGAGTCCTTGATTGAATCATCTGCCTGGTTGACCAAGAAAAGTTAGGAGGGACCCTGAGTACTGATTGGAGAAACAAATGTACATGCACTCACATACACACACACACACACACACACACAAACACACACACACACGATACTATTGCCTATGGTTTCTTATATTTGATGCCATAATAACCACTTTAGATAAACATTTAACTGCCTTTTGTAATATTCTTACTTTGTAATATTCTTATTCTTATTCTCTAAGAGAATAAGAATAGAAATATTTGATAGTAAGAAGCAGTATCATGAAACAGCAAACAGTTATGCAGGTGATTTCTGTACAGAGGAACTGAATGGAAACAAATGGCTTATAAGATCAGGAAGTCATTTAATTTTTGCTCGTTAAAGCTGGAAAATAATGTAGCCTGTGTTTGGCCCAATGGGAGTTAACTGGAAGGAGACGATGACTAGTGACACCACACGAGAGAGGAGATGGTCGCAGACAGGGAAGTCTTTGTATAAGGAAGAGAGTGGGAGATCCAGCTCGAAGCCTAAGGGCTGATGCTGACTAGGAAGAATCTTCTATCTGTAGCAGGAAACAAAAGTTGTAAAACAAGATAAAGATGCAGATTGTGGCTGAATTCCAGGTGTCAGGCTCCATTCATAGAAAAATATTTTTACATTGTTAAGGTGCTTTCCAGGAAATAATCTACTTATCAATAAAATAAAACAAATTGCACCAGAGAGATAGCCCAGAGGGTTGAGCATTTGCTTTTATGTGGAAAACCGTGCTTCAACCCCCAATATTGCATATGGTTCCCCTGGAAATGGCTGGGGGGACCCTTGAATATAGGAGCAGGAGTTCCCAAGATAATCGATTGTAGGCCCCAAGCGAAGCAAGAAGAAAACCAAACCAAAATAGTTAAATCAAATACAAAAGATAAAAAATATTTTGAAAATGCTTTAAAACTGAAGGAATTTTTGTGTCAGACAAAAACCCCAGAAAGCAACATAAAAATATTTATTTATGGTGTGTGAAACCAAAGTCCACCATCCACTTTACAACTAGCTAACAACTTAATACACATCTCTCTTTAGAAGTGTCCTCTGCAAAAGGACCACGTACATGCAAGCTTTCATTTCTGTGTTTGGATTGATTGACGCACTAAGATTGTAAAAGTAGAGAACGGTTATGCTGTATACCATAGTTTTTTTAATTGATTTATTATCAGTGTACAGAGCCATTTATGTTTTATTTTCCTATTCAATTATTTTAATTATAGTAGTTCTTTGGAGGAAACTCAATCTTAAAACTAAGTTTTCTTTTCAACAATCCTGACAGTTCATGAAATAGTTGTCTTGTAAAGTTCCCTTTAAAAGATAAAGTCGCTTCTTGAGTTAGAGGGTTAGTATAGCAGGTACAGTGTTTTTGTTTAACATGGCTGAACACGGTTTGATCTCTGGCATCCCATATGGTCCCCCCTAGCACTGCCAGGAGTAATTCCTGAGTTCAGAAGTTGGAGTCACCCCTGAGCATCCTTGGGCGTAATTCTAAAAACCAAAAAAAAAAAAAAAAAATCATTTCTGAAGTTCTCTGCTACCAGTTTTCCTAAAGCTTTCATGTTTCCAACTATCTACGTGCCTCCTTCCCCTTTCTTTTTCCTTTTCCTGTCCTTTTTATAAGATTCTTCTAGTATCTTCTTTTCTGATTTAAGGAAATCAGACATGATCTAGAGCTTTCTGCTGTTTAAGGCAGAAATAATGGTCTGTTACATGCTGGTGAGTGATTACTTCACCGTCTGTTTAGTAATATCCATCACCTCAGTTACTAGTTTTCCCTGTGATGAGATCTTTAAGAGGATTTTCCTAAGCAGCTGACAAATAACAACACAATGTTGTTAACTAGAGTCACCACGCAGCACCCTGAACATAAATATCATTTATCTTTTCATTGGAAGTTTGCATCTTCCTCCCTTTCACCCACATGCACAGATAGAAATACATATGTTGAAATGACTTATTATTTAGGACAGTAAAAATTAAACATGAAACTTCTCATATAAATTAATTTAATGTGTAGGTATCTGAGATTTATTTGCATTGTGTTCTGAGATTTATTTTTAACTTAGTAATCTAGGACCCTATCAAAACACCCTTACAAATAGCACATGATGGACCACAGAGAGCGTGAAGAGCCGAGTATATGCCTTACAGACTGAAAGAGGCCCAGATTGAAGTCTTAGTGCCACAACGTTCTTCCCAATTACTGGCTGGCTCCCTGAGCACAAGTTAGATCCCTGAGCATAAGTTAGCACACCCGGTGCCACACAACCCCCACGCCCTCATGCCCTCATCCCTGACTGCAAAGTGGGAGCCAGCAGTTGACTAAAGTGTTGCTGATGATTCGGTTCCCTCTGAGCCACTGCCGTGGAACGACACAGCAGCTTCAGGCCCAGATTGCGGCAGCCCAGGTCTCCTGCAGTGATCTAGGGTGTCAGGTGCTGTGGGGGGAGAGGGGGCATGGGGAGGTCACGGGCTGAGTCCATTTGAGAAGGCCACCAAGTTTTCACACAGGCTGAGGCTGTCACTTTGGCATGAGGCCTCTGTTATAAGGGTCCAGAGCAGGGCCGGGAACGATAGCCCAGCGGGTAGGGTGTTTGCCTTGCATGCAGCCGACCGGGTCTGATCCCCGGCATCCCATATGGTCTCCTGAGCACTTCCAGGAGTAATTCCTGAGTGCAGAGCCAGAAGTAACCCCTGAGAATCTCTAAGTGTGACCCCCAAGAAATAAAAAAATAAAGGTCCAGAGCAACTCCCAGCGCCCCACACATATTAGCTGGCCAGAGACGTGGGCACTCTTCAAGGACAAACACAACAGCAGCAATCTGAGAGTTAGATTGAATATTAAAGAAGACTTGATTACGGCCCCATATCCTTTCACTGATGTGCTTATCTCTTAACTTGATTTTTTCATCCTGTCTTCATATATTAGAGAAGACCTATAAAGTTTTCACCTGCAAATGTATTCTTTATTTAAGAACCACTTTGCTGACATATAAATAGATACAGAAAGCTATGTACATTTAATATATCAAATATAATTAGTTACACTGCAAGTGCATC